>VMBQ01000038.1:127798-160718 GCA_007657795.1 Dreissena rostriformis | reverse complement strand
TATATACAGAGCAAAATGAAAGAATAACTTGTTCGTGGGTTCATTTAGAGTTTATTGCAATCAGTATTTCGACTAAAAGACGTGATAACGTCCTTTTAAAACAGTTTCAACTTTATTTTACATAACAATTTTCAATGCATACGATATTATGAAACATAGAAGAGTTCGATTTCATTGTTGAGATAATATTACGCTGCATATTGTCTATGGTATTGTATTTCACCTGAGCAACATTTGACGTAATAAAATAACAAGTTGTAACAAGGGAATATTCTCGCGCCGGCTTTAATTACATAACAAAATGCTTACCAGATAAATAAACGTTACCGTGTATCATGCGGTTAACGTAATTTATTGTTCCCATCTGAAAGCCCATTGTGTAAGGCATTTGACCTTAATACTACAGGACTACATACAATACAAGCATCATTACCCTTTGCATGCTGGGAAATTTGTCGTCTGCTAAAATGTTGTCTGTTAAATTTCTAAAATAAGCATTTTCTTCGTTTTTTTTTTTAAAGAATACTATCAGAATAACAAACAGTTTGGATCCTGATGAGACGCCACGTTCTGTGGCGTCTCATCTGGATCCAAACTGTTTGCAAAGGCCTTCAAAATCCGGTTCCAGCGCTCAAAGGGTTAAACGATTAAAAGTGGGCGAACCGTCATATAACGGTGATTGCAAAGCATCGGGGTTTATAACGGTTCAATGCCAGCCGAATCACCAATTCAGCTTGGAATGAATCACGAATCATATGAGACTGGGTTTAACGCTAGTGCGTTAAGTGTCAACCAAGATTAGCCTGTGGTGTCCGCATGGGCTAATCAGGGACAACACTATACGATTGGGTTAAAATGTTCGTTTAAAAGAGGTCTTTTCGAACCGAAAAATCACGTGTAGATGGAAAAGATGGAAAGCGTCTTTCAAGATTAGCCTGATTTGTTTGTTTTATGAATGTTTTTCTGAACGGAATTTAAGTCTAGCCGGAGAGTGGTGTTCCTGATTTGCCAGTCGGACTGCACAGGCTAATATGGGACGACACTTACCGTACATGTATTAAGCAATGTTTTCCCGGAGCGAGGCTCCAACACGAGTACGAAAACAATAACCATACAACATTGCGATTCAAAAGCTATCCTAGAGGGTGGGAAGTCTGTTCAATTACTATACAATTACTCAATGGTTTACTGATTTCCCGAGCAAAATATTTTCAGCTTGTTGATTCACTTTTAAATTAGCTTTATACACGTTTTTTTCTCTGTCCTTATTCATGTCAATATTCAAATTGAGTGAAATTGCAAGCGGAATGTCGGTGTTCATGTCAGGGATAAGCCGTAAAAATACATGTTTAATCATGTAAAATGCAATATTACTTAATACATGTATCAATAATAACGATTTTTGAAGAAATAAGTAGGTATTAGTTTTAGCTATTTCATTCATAAACAAATTAGCCACAGACAATGTTTAAACGCACAACACAAAGCGAATCAAACAATACTTAAAATATACCGGGAGATGGATTCATTTAATACAAATTTAATTTCGTGGATGATTTGGCTGTTAAAATTTGCTTGATTTGTGTTTTTACAAAAAGGAGATGGAAACGTAGGCGTGTTTAAAACATTTCGTAATGAAATAGAACGTTAAAGCATAAACATCATTACGCCTTATCATGCATAATGCCAAGAGAGTCATTTAAAAAGAATTATAGATAACGTGAAGAGACGGGCCGTTTTTATGTTAATATTATATTTTATGTGAATTAGTATTATTCTGACGTGTATAAATAATCAATTATATCGAATAAGTATGTGAGCGTAAACTGAATATANATATATATATAATTCCTGTGTTGGACATCGCAATTAGCATTTATTTATCTCATGGAGTTTGACTTAAAATGTACTGTAAATACGGAAACAAACTGTTAATGCTTTTATCTAAATGAAGATGATAATATCTTTAATACGACATGGTTTTGATTTATTTCCCCAATTTGTAAATACAGATGTATCGATAATGTTACATAGAAGTATGTTCTTGCACAGCAAGCATGGTGATAACCTGTGGCATAATCGGCATTGCATGACGCTGTCTGACTAGCAATTAGTAAACTGAATCTTCTCCCCAGGAGAGGATTTTCTAGAGCAACAATCTGACATTTATTAATAAACGAGGAAAAGGAGCCTAAAGGCCAATTGTCTTACGAGGCATTCTTTTGCTTTTTACGCAAGGATTTCATGTTGTCACGACAGGAAGAATCTTCAAGGAATTGTCTCCAGTAGAATAATTCTGACCTGCATGTTATCTATAATTAGCATCACTGCGAATGAAACGATCTACAATGCAATCATATGCTTGAGTCCCCATTTGCTTCATGGTATTATTAATGTTCTTTTTACGTCAAGGACGGAAATTATGGGGGCCGTAAATACCAATATTTACTCAGTTGATACCGTGTAATCCGTATATTAATAACAATACACCATAACTATTAATCAATATAGCGGCAAACTACGTTGAGTGGCCAATGCAGTTTAAAACCAATCGATTGACACCAGAAAAATCAGGTGAGGTGGATTTTTCCAATGCCATGATGACATTAGAACTAACGACAAAATATGAATGTCGAAATGAAATGACGGCGCTTGTTCTTTACTGTTTAAATCATTTGCATTTCAACCGACCTTCAAAGTCAACCATATATGTTCAGGTATCGGCGGTGATGGTGATAAAGACGGCCTCAAACTGCTATTACTACTGCTGTAAATAAATATCAAAACTTCAAATGTTAATATAATTCACTCACAAATGTACTTAAGGCGCTTACACGTTGTAGCGATCGGTAGTAACGACGGGAGGTGTGTATAAAGGCATTGGCACACGAGCTAATGAGTCGCGCTTTCTAGAAATTCCTCGTTCACGGGTAACAATTGCAAGCCCCAATCCCTACCGAAAATGGGGTTCAATGGATAGCCCGTCCCTTGCCAGAAACCCAGAAGATTCCACTTCCGGTCGATAGTTGGCATCGTTGATGTTCAAACCTACGACTGTATCTGATCGTCTTATAATCGCTGACATTCGTCCCTGATTTAAAAAATATCCCTATAAATGCTTTCGCTGTCGTTCGTCTTGTGAACTTCCATAAATTTCACATCGGAAACATTATACGTGGTAGAACATTTTATCAAGATTCCATCAAACGTGTGATTTGCAACGTCGTTCGATTTCTGTTATAAATGAACACAGCACTGATTATTGCAACAACTCTGTGTTAGTTTTTTATTGCAACGTTCTTCCTTAAAACAACGCTGATAAAAACAATACCATTCTCATTAAATTATATCGCGATTCTGATATATCATCACATTCTGTGTCGTTTACTGCGCGATCAATTACATTTATTGTGGATCTATCAATGTTTGGAGAGTTTAGTGACACGTTTATCTGCGTTTTGCGTAATGTGTTAAATTGACAGACGGATTTGATCGCTTCTTTGAGCAAATTTTCAATCCTGTATTTTATATATGTAATTTTCAAGAGTTTACCACTCTTCGACGAACTGAATCAATATATTCCATGCCAAATTAATCATTTAAGATACTATTTATTCAAGTCAAAACAGACGTTATCCGTATAAACTGGACGGAAGCATAACCATTAACACTTTATATTTAATAGACTAGATTGTTTAATATACTATCAGAACGACTTCGTGGTAAATTAAATTTGTAAGCATCTATCAATAAGTACTTGGAGAAATTATTATTTGGTATCCAGAAATGTTCATATAGTGTGTACATGTACGTTGCTTTGCGAGGGACTGTTTATGAATGAAACATTTCTATATTATACATATTTATCAAGTACACTTTCAATGTTGATAGTATAAAATAAAAGTATTATGCATATACATCCAAGCAACATAATTTAGCCGTATACCATGTATTACTTCTTCGTCTTGAGATTCATTACGATGACTTGAAATGTGTTCTATATGATGCTAGACTATGAAACGTTTTAATAAGTAAATAATTGATAAGCTGATACTTGTGTTTATTTTATTTCATCGTGTAGCAACAGGGTGTTATTCTGTTGTTTCTATGTATCTACTTGTATATATAAAATTTCATGTTCATATGTGTAGGCTAAGAGCTTGTATAAGCTTTATTGCTGAAATAAATGTTGTTGTTGTTGTTGTTGTTGTTTTTGTATCGTTACAATTAAATAACTAAATTGCAATTAGAGCGAAGTAATATTTTCTCTAATAACATTTGATTTTTATATACCATGAATGTATAAAAGTGAGACTCAAATAAACTTTCTGTCTGTCTGTCTATACAATGTTTTGATGCTAATGTCTAATTAAAAACGGGTATTTGTTTATAAATTCTGGGCTAAGTGATGGTTTAAAAGCGCCTTCAAACCAGATTAAACCATAAAAAGCATATAACTAATCGTTCCGAAATGTAACCCCAGCTTTAACCATTCTTTTTGATGTAATATCGTATTGTATGGATTTTATTTTTGCATTGGACATGCAACTGGTTCATCTTAAGGTGTGCCTTTTGAAAAAACTAAATTAAGATGATTATATTGCACTGGCGGTTTTGACCTTTTAGAGTCAAACAAATAAAGATACATAACAAATCCATGCTTGAAACTGTAAGTGCAATCAGTTGTGTTGAAACAGGATTAATAAGAAATGTGCCCATTGATATCAGCAAAGAAACTACAACGTTGCGTACTAGGCTTATTAGGCTCAATTTGGTATTTCAGATAAACTTTCTTTTTGTAACATAATTCGATGGGATGACAACGCATAGACAAGTCCTATTAAGTTTTCATTAAGATTTTATTCTGGTATTTAATAAGTCCATAAAATATTTTAATTATCAGATGTATTCTGCTATTAAACAGTGTCCACTAGATATTCCAATCAATAAGATATTTTCATTAGTTTTCAATTCTTAAAATATTAAGTCCAATAATCAAACATACACGCGGTCGGCTAGACCCTTACGGGCCTGCCCCGCGACTCACAACTAAATGAATCCGAAGTCTATCCTAGCTATATTCGAGCAGATCGGATAAATTACATAAAATATGTGCCTCTTCATATCTAAAAAAGCACGAACACATGCTGCTAGTAAATAATACTTTGTGATCCACAACAAATGTATAATATCCTGTTATAAGTATTATCATATGATAACATACAAATTGTCATGAAGTTGATTTCCCAATGGCTTTATCTGGTGGTTTAAACATTTCATCCTTGAATCTATTTCGGTCATTTAATCCAAGTGGAAACCTAAACATGTGTGACTTCTTTTATCATGGGCAGCTCTGTAATGGTTCATAAACTATTCATAATTTCGATGTTTATAGCAACCTTAACGGCTTAGTTGAGTGAAGTTTCATATTGTTACATTTTCCACTGATAAACATCTGTTGACTTTAACATATGGTTACTTTCGTTATCCGATACTATCCTACTTATTTCAAATTCTTGTCATAGATATTTGACCCGTTACGTTACATTTTGCATAATTGATGACCGTTAACGCTGGCACAAATTGTGAAATTGGTATATTTACACGCGTTTATTTTCCCATTCACAGTTTCATTATCTCCTACTGGTGTTTCTCGATTTAGAAACAACAACGACTTTAGTGAATACAATATTAGAAAGAAGAATATTATATTTTGGTTTCTGGGACATCGTAGTAAAATTATCTTCCTCAAGATAAAAAAGATAAACACTCATTTAAAATACAATTCTATTTCGCGTACATTGAACTGCAAAGACCAATTTGTATTATAATGTTTTATATCATGACTAATAAATCCTAACGGAACACGCACAGGTTGAAATAAACGAACGCTTCAACATTTCAATCAATGAAAATACGTAATTCAATTAAACACAGGAACATGATGGTTTTGAATGTGATTTTGTGTCATGCCTTCGTATCCGATTTAGGTAGGAAAGGGTTTTCACCAATACGTACATTTTTTCACTCAAAAATACAAGAAACACGGCTACGTCACGAAACCAGAATGTTAACGCTTCATGTCTTATTAAATTATAATAATTATGCAATTCCATGCCAGGTCTGTATGTGGCTACCAGCTAATACGTTTTAAGAACAATATCCCAGGGCCTTTTAGCGGTACTTATGTACTAAAACAAACAGGTAACAAACAATTAATTTAAACTCAATTGTTTTGCGCTTAAATGGATGCTGATCAAAAAGCCAATGCCACAACCGGTATCGATCCACTATCAATATGGTTTGCTAATTACGTATGCATGTATCTGAATAATTAAGGCAGTGTAATTTTCCTGTTTAACAAGTGATCGATAATTATCTAAGAATCATACGACATACAGTCCTGCAAAGACAGCGTTGAGAGGCAGGAATCACATGCACTTCGAATCTTCACATACACGTATTCTATAGTGTAAACAATGAAAACAGCTGTTCATGTTCTCCCGTCCATACATCAAAGCTTTAGTAAACACCACCCAAAATACATTCAGTCCATTTAGGCCTCTCAGCCTGATACGTAGGATCCGTCGGGAACACCGTTCGCTTAATATTGAATCAGTTAAGTATTACTTACATATTATATCATATATCAATGCATTGTTACACTGGTTTAAACTTCATTTCATTTCATGATTATTTATCCATAGTAAATTAACAACACAGTGAATTTCATTTTACTTATGGTAACCGAAACAAATTAGATTCAGTAGCGCTAAGCTAGCGACATATGGTCACTCAAATCAGATCAACAGTACGCCTCATCTTTCTCTGTTACTAGACATAACATGGATTTATATCCTGCACTGCGATTGTCGTTAGATCTGTCCCTGAAATCGATGACTGGTTGTCACTGGCACGCTTATTGGCTGCTACAAGATGCACTACGATGAATGTCGATTGATGGCTGGATAGGTTTGTTAATACGGAACAAAATGAAAGCATAACTTGTTCCAAGGTCCATTTAGATTGTAAATCAATCAGCAAGGCGAGTCAAAGATATAATAACGTCTTTCAAAAATATAGACATGATAAAGTAAAAGGATATAACAAGGGTATATTCATGTGTTGGCTAAATTACTACCTTAAACAGATGATTTCTATAAATGTACATGGACGTGAACCGTGAGGTTAACATGATTTCTTATTCACATTTGCTAGTCTATGATGTAAGGCATGTGACCTATACAGTACAGGGCTACATACAATAAATACTTCATTACACTGAAAATAAAAACGGGGATCACCGTCATGGAAAGGTGCTTTCAATGCATTGGGGTTTATAACAGTTCAAGCAAAGCTGGCCGAATCACCAACTCAGCCTTAACCCTTTGAGCGCTGGAACCGGATTTTGAAGGCCTTTGCAAACAGTTTGGATCCAGATGAGACGCCACAGAACGTGGCGTCTCATCAGGATCCAAACTGTTTGCTATTCTGATAGTATTCTTTGATTTTTTTTTTAAAGAAAATGCTAATTTTAGAAACTCAGCAGACGACATTTATGCAGACGACAAATTTCCCAGCATGCAAAGGGTTAAATGAATCACGAACCACATACGTGTATGTAAACAGTAACATCGTAACAACGCAATTAAAACCCTATCTTATAGGCTTGGGAGTCTTTTCAGTCTTATCAATTACAATACAATTACTCAATAGTTGCTTATTACGCTGGCAACATATTTTCAGCTGTTTTATTGACATGGAAATTAAACTAAATAACAGTATTTTAAACGTACATTTAAATGTCAATATTTCAAAATAGTGATATGCGGTGTTCAAGTCAAGCATAAGCCGTACATGATACATGAATACTCATGTAATATGCAACATAAGATATTTAATATAAATATTAACGATTTTTTCGAGACATTAGTCAACATTAGTTTAAACGATTGCATACTGATGCAACAATTTAGAAAAAAAACGTGTTCACCGCACAACACGAATTGGATCGAATAATACATATATTTTTGTAAACAGTTTATGTTTCTTAAATAATACCAGCTTATGGATTCATACAAACAATTACCATTTTCTGAGATTATTTGACTTTTAAAATCTGCTTCATGTGTGTTTTTACAATAAAAAGATGGAACTAAGGCGTGTTTAAAACGCATTTCGTAATGGACTGGAACGCTAAAGCATAAACATCATCATACCTTATTACTCATAATGCCAAGAGAGTACTTACAGAAGTATAGATAACGTAAAGAGACGAATCGTTTGTATGTTAATATTATATGTTTGGTGTATGATTATGATTCTGACGTGCATAGCTCATCATTTAAATCGAATTAGTATGTGAATGTTAATTGAACATATATAATTCCTGTGTATGAAATCGCAATAGAAATGTATTTATGTTATGAATTTCGTCTAAAATGTTAACTGAAACTACGGATACAAACTGTTAATGCTTTATTTATAATTAAGATGTTCACGAAGATTTCCCCCTGTTCATATTTACATATAATATGGGTTAGTTTTTTTTCCCCTATTTGTATATACAGATTTATTTAATATCACATATACGTTTTCCCTTGCACTGCTAGCATGTGGAAAACCTGCAGCAATATACATGCTTGACACTGTCTGAATAGCAATGAACGCACGGGTTCCTCTAGCCAAGTTTAGTCTTCAAGAGAAGACTTTCTAGAGAATCATTCTGACATTTATTGATATCCGAGAAAATGGTGCTAAAGGCTTATTGTCTTACGAGGCTTGCTATTGCTTTCAACGCAAGGATTTAATTTTGTCACGACAGGAAAAATCTTCAAGGAACTGTCTCCAGTAGAGGAATTCTGACCTGCAGGTTATCTATAATAAGCATCACTAATAAAACTTTATACAATGCAATCATAGACTTAAGTCCCCATTTGCCTAACGGCAACATTTAGGTTCTTTTTACGTCAAGGACGGTTGTTGTTAATACGAAACTATACACAGTTGATACTGTGAAATCCGTAAGCTTGACGAGACGTGCATACACATTTTAAGCCAAACGGTAACCAGGTTTTTATTCTGTTGTAACTATGCATCGTTACAACTAAATAAATAAATTGTAATTAAAGCGAATGAATATTCTCTCTTGTAACATTCTATGTTCAATTAAGATGTTTTGATGCTAATGAATAATAAAAAAGCGTGTGTATGTTTTATTAATTCTGGACTAAGTGTGGGTCTTCCACCGGTATAAACCATACATGCATAACATTGATCATTCCAAAATAAGACCCAAGCTTTAACCTTGCTTTTTGATTTAATATCGTACTGTACGAATTTGTTGTATTTGACATGCAATTGGTAATTTGGCTTCTATAAAGATTAGCGAAGGATATTTCCCCCCTGATAGTGTTTCTGTAACTGCTTTATTCCAGGTATATGTAGACAATCAAACAGTAAATGCATTGTTTTAACTATTTAACGTTAATCTTGGCGTGTCTTTTGGGATAGAAAATGAAGATGATTATATGGCACTGGCGGTTTGAACCTTTAACAGTCAAACAATAAAGATTAGTTCTCAATCCATGCTTGAAATGTTTAGCAAAATCAGTTGTGTTGACACGGGAATTAAACAGGAGATGTTGACATTTAAAGTAACAAAGAAACAACAACGTTGCGTATTAGGCTTTTTAGGCACACATTGGTATTTTTGAGAAACTTTCATTTGAATAATTGATGACTGTTAACGCTGGAACAAATTGTGAAATTGGTGTATTTACACGCGTTCATTTGCCCATTTACAGATTTATTTTCTGCAAGTGGTGTTTTGTTATTTATGAACAACAAAGAGTGTAGTGAATGAAATATAAGAAAAGATAATAGAATATTTTGGTTTGTGGGACATGGTAGAAAAAACATTGTAGTCAAATTGAGACGAATGTACACGCATATAAAAACAAATATATTTTGCTTACGTTTACCTACAAAGACTATTTGTATTTTAATATATTTATATTTTACATAATAAATCCTAACGGTACACATACATGTTGAAATAAACGAACGCTTTTATGTGTAAGTGTATTATGTTTCAATCTGTGCTAGTATGATATTAAATTAAACGTAAGCCATGAAATATAACGCTTCATTTATTATTAAATTATGATAATTATACAATTAAAGAACACTACCCCAAAGCAATTGAGCAGAATGTATTTACTATGTTCAAACAATGGCTTTAACCTTGACTTAACTGGTTCAAAAAGGTATAAATGACAGCTAAATACACACTAAATAACACTGATGATCTAATGCATTGTAAATCTGGTTACTAAAAAAGTGATCACCTTGTAGGACGAGATGAAAACGTAGTCTCTTTTAACAAAATAATTAAGCAATAAATAATTAGCTTACTATAATTATTTTGGAAATTTTAAACTTTTAGCAGTGCCAATACGCGAGGAAGAATTATATGTCTATAATAAATAAATCATCGTGTTACTGTATGAATCGGAAAATCAGCGATCGATAGTAAAGAATATTCAAAGCAGCAATTATGCGCAGTTGATGTTAGTACCCATACCCATTTAAATGGAATACACGATACTTTACACAAAAATATAATAACACACAATTAATATGTATGTTAATTTTTAATTTATTAATTTGTATTAGTCAGAGTCATTGAACATATATTTCTCACCGTTTTGTTTTATAAGACAATTATGTTGAAAGATAAACATGACGGTAGTGTTACTAATTTGTTTTGAATATGATTGTTTTGTTTGTTTTTAACATATTCCGTAACAGATATGCAACAATAATACTAAATATGTATAAATAGCAAAGTCGCGCCATATTGCGTCCATTTTAAAGATGCCTATTACCGACAGCTATTCAAATATTCAAACCCAGAACATAGTTCTATCTGTATAAACTTAAGACATACCGATTTTGAATATCAATTGTGTTATACATCTATCGATGAAACAGTAAGAATTTACGCGAGTGTATTCAAACTTCGAGAAAATAATATAAGCAAGTACTGAATAGCCTCACAACAAACATTTATCAAGCCAATTAACATCGGAGATACTCGGATCGCAAAGTAGCCCAAGCCAAAATTCAGTTTGTCAAAAGATGTGTCTAAATAAAAATGAACGTTAATGAATCATTATCTTCTATATATACATCCATTTTTTAAATCATTGAGTATAAACGTATCAAATATGCACTCGCGTGCTCTAAGGTCAACAGATACACATATCAACTCATGCTGTAACTTACTACATTGGGTTTTGTTCGTTTGGAGGATGGCGGCAAGATAATCCGCTGAATGTCATTGTTTGACGTTGTGTGTTGAGTTGACGTGTGATTTTTTGACGTTGTGTGTTGAGTTGACGTATGTTTGACGTTGTGTGTTGAGTTGACGTATGGATCGTCCTATTTAGTTGTACAGGCGATTGGATAACTGCCTTATTAAAGATGTAGATGACAAAGAAGGATTTACATGATGGTGATTTATTTGACCATTCTTCGTGTATAATTTCCTCAATTTTATTCCATGGAAACACTTATCTCCGAAATATGCTTGATACGGCTAGGGTTGATGGCAAAGTTGCGTTTTTTAGTATAATTAGAAGCATACGATGTGCTTTTTCACTATTGTATTTAACATTGATACATTTAATTAAAATATATATGACTGCTATACATAATGGAACACTATTCAGACAAACCCTTTTTAGAAACAAACCATATTTTGATGTATGTTTGTATACAACAATGAAATGCAATGCATAAGTATGTTTCAAGAAAGCAACACTATTATCTGATCAACAAACACAACCCGTTTTAAAGCATGAATACACTGTTCAAATGATGTTTTAAGGACTGACTTAATGACGTGTTTTGTTCTTGCAATACTGTTTGTGAATATTGATGTCATCTACTTGTACTGCACTGTTCATTACAATACGCGGTTTGTGGTATACTGAGATTTTCATAGTCGTACGTTTGGGATGGATTACAATACGGCACGAAACACAATAATTTGTAAACTTGATAAAATAAGCAGTTACGTAACTGATTATAAGTTAACTGTGCATTTGATGTTATAAAGTTAGTTACATTACTGACAATGGTAAGGATTTGTACTTAAATGAAGTGCCGTTTTCGTTCAAAAAGTGTTTTGGCGTTTTGAGTAACATATCAAATAACCACCGGATATGAGCTATATATTCAACATTTCAACTATAGGAGAATGCATACACCACGACCTTAGCACGTTAACACTGGAGTCACCTCCTGAAAATTTTGAAGCAAATTCGATGTATGGCAATTATTATTTATTGTTTAGATATGATAATAATTACAGTAATTTATTACTATTTCATCGCAGAACAACATAACTACATATTTCTGAATACAATATGAAGACATTCAATATCAACTTAATAACTTCTTGTTGCACACATTATATACCCCAACATTTTACAAAGTACAAATTGTCGTAATGCATCTCACGAAAAAGCAGTTATAAGATCGCCGTGGCGTAATGGATAAGGTGTCCGCATAGCGATCGGGAGGTCACAAGTTCGAGCACAAGTCCCCACAGCACAGTGGGAACGTTCTTTAAATCTCCCCCAAAGACACCAAGTACTGGTTCTAGTCCCAGGAAACGGACTCGTTTCAAATAAGCCTCAGGCTTTCGATGCAATCGAGCTAAAATAAATAGGTTGAAACTAAGAAGCTGTTAAATAGTTGGTAAAATCCCCGGTTGTGTAGCTTGTAAGTATATTCCGAAATACTTATATCCTAATGCAAAAAAATCAGCAGTTTATTTACGTTCGTGAACACACACCGGGCCATACAACAAATCCCCAGCATATAAGCATTACCCGTGTATCATTGCATGATGCAAATACGTGCAGTCCACACAGGCTAATCAGGGACGACACTTTCCGCCTAAACTGGATTTTCGCTAAGAAGAGACATCATTTAAACAAAAATTCCATAAAAGCGGGAATTGATTAGCTTGTGCGGACTGCACAGGCTAATCTGGGATGACAATTTACGCACAAGCATTTTGCCCAGTTTTCTCAGAACGCGACACAAATATTAACCATCCTAATCAAATCAATATAGCCGCACAGCACTGTTGATTGCACACTGTAGTTTATTATCGATTGCTATCCCAGTAATCAAGACAAGTGGTTACTGTGGTTATTCTGTGCATGCAACGGTAACAAGAGATATCTCGCTATTGATAACATCATTTTAAATTAGTCTGCTCCGGCGATGCTATCAAGTTTCGCATGCATGGAACCCTGAAACTGTGTTTTGGTCATTGCTTGTTATAGCGTATTTGCTTTGTTTTAATAGGGCATGATACAAACATATACTGGTTTGCATTAGTTTACCAACATATTTAAATATTTCTCAACGGTCATACCTTTGACCTCGCTCATATTGTCATGTTCCGAATGTCAGGTTCGTGTGTACAAAACAGTATAAATATTCGAGCTTCGTGTTTTGAAGATTTACGAAATATTATAGTTCATAAAAAGGGATGCGGATTTATGGGATATGGGATGCTACTCAAAAGAAGAACAAGTTTATACATCGATGTAAATGTATAAGGCGACGTATTAATGGGTTTATCTGATGAAAACTCCTTATGCTGTTAATGACCACTCCTTGGCCGTGACCCGATTGCAATCTTTACTTTTGAGTTGAATTGTTTTATAGTGCATGGACACTCGATCTTGTGTCTTAGATAAAAAACGATGGTTAATATTATTTTTTTCCTGACAACGTATCGGGAATTTTGGTGTTCCTTATCTATGTATATAGGTGAACAAGGGGGACAATCACTTGCAAGTAAATAAAAAACAAAGCAAGAGTTGTTCAATTCAGATTTGAATTGAATTGCATAGAACCAATACAAAACAACATATATCATAGTTTCCTTCTATGAAATTTGTTTAAAAGTACTAGTTAGATTTACACCAAATTGCATACATATTTAAATTCCATCGTGTTTGTTGAACATTGTTTTAACATATCAGCATATATTCTTATTTACTTATGTAATGAGTCAATACTTTTTTTAAAATTTATTTATAAAATGTTATTCAAACATATAAAGATATTCTTGGTGTATGCAATCGGTAAACGTTTACACATTTGGCTGTCGACTACTATTTTATATTTGAGCAATTATGATATAAAAGTTAATTGATCAATATTTTTAATGTGTTTTTACCATGATCGTGTATTTGAACACATACAAAATGCAGTTTAATCAATTCAAAGTTTTGGTGCATTGTGTATTTCAGATCTCTGTCAATCCTTGTTTGATGCCTAGGTACTGATGGAAGCGAAAATATCTTATTCTAAACCTATCAATAGTATCGTCAATGGAATTACGAGAAAAGCCAAAAAATCGGCTTTGAATAGACCGTTCCTAGGCGATGTTCCCAGTTGCACTTTTCAAGCACATGTTGATAGACATAAACAACCGAATATATAGACGATGAGCATAATATTGAACAATATATTAAAATTGAGGATGAATGCTTACGTGGTAAGACATTTTAATATGAAGTCTATGATTATTCGGTGGTACGACAAGAAGTGGCTGAGTAGTTATAGATGAGATACCAATATCAAATGTTTCGGTACGAACCGAAAACAGTTCCTTGAATTAAACCTAATATAACTGTGTTTCAAATTATCTATTGAAAGCCCAAGGTAATGCGCAAACATGTACTCCACATGGACACGCCCATATTGGACCAATATAAAATGTTTGCTAGGGGTATGACCAGAAGTATATTTAGAATACAAACACAGTTCATGTTCACAATTGTTTATAAATAATATTTTACCCATTATTGGCATCGGAACAAAGCATTTACATCAATTAATACTTTTGCAATGAATAATATTAGGTAAAGAATGTATGTTTGTTTTAAAATATAATTATAGACACTGTGAATGATTATGGAATAATTTGTGCAAACTTTTCAGTGGAATAAATAAATATCGAAGCAACGGGCATTATTTAAGTGATGAGTTAGTGAAGTTATTTTGTTATATGTCCATTTGAAACAAATGTGACCCATAGGGCGTGGTCAGCTATGATCCCGAGGACACGATTTAAACACTTTGTAGATGGAGATCCTCTAGATGATGATACTCACCACATATGAAAGCTATCCGCTTTGAAGTTTCAGGCAAGAGGATTTTCAACGGTATGTCTTAGGTTAGTAAATATAAATATACATGTCACAGGGATACGGCCGATTTGAGCCGTTTTTGCGCATTCTTTACAGTAGTCCACAATAACATTCGACCAAACAGCAAACTTCTGGGCCTAAAGGTTTCAGGGTAGTATATGTTTTAATCTTTCGTTTTTAAAACCTTTTTGTAATCCTTT
Organism: Dreissena rostriformis; assembly: GCA_007657795.1. Taxonomy (NCBI): domain Eukaryota; kingdom Metazoa; phylum Mollusca; class Bivalvia; order Myida; family Dreissenidae; genus Dreissena; species Dreissena rostriformis. The sequence goes on along the minus strand of VMBQ01000038.1, from coordinate 145,273 downwards.
CCCTTATTTATCAATGGTCCATTGATAAAGAACCATCCAATGAACATGCCCGAATTCATAGAGCCTTAGGATACAGTTTTTTATGTAACTACACACATGACTGTAGAATCTAGCGAAAAATCACCTCAGATTTAAAAGTATAAAAACAATAAACGGAGCCTAAATTGTACCTATCTATATGAGTTCAATCAATAGGTGAAAGAAACATAGAATGTACTAGATGGAATAAATTTGCTTAAGAGCAGACAACCCTCCATCAATCTGAGAGTCATGATCTTATCAAGACTTATTCTCATTAAAGCACAATTTATGCATACGTCATACATAGTCAAGGGCATATACAAATTTCTAATGATAGTAAGGCTCTTCTCAAAAGCCGGATGAGTTATATTTTTGATGAATTCTCGGGTTTGTTCAGAAATAGTTCAAGATGTAGCAGTTAATTAGGCCATTTATATGCAATTCATTATTTTTCCCTATTTATTTGCAATTTAAAGGATAGCATTGGTCGCTGCCATGTAATAGAACAAATATACTGTGCGACGAATGTTTTAATTATACCGTTTACATTTGATCGTGGGGCAGACCATTAGCTACGTTGTAGTACTCCATACGATTTGTTTCAGACAAGTATTTCACCGAAGTGACAGTTACAACCTGTCAATTGTTTCGAAACACTTTAATGAAGCAATGTTTGGAAAACTGATACAACAATATGCTAGAATGACATTTAAACGCGCACGTCTAATAGCATCATTACTGTACTGCGTCAATTGTTTGAAGTAAGTTAGATAAACATGTCACACAGACATACATGTAGCAACATATTTACTTTATATCGCTAATTTTTATGATAATACCTCCATATTTTCAAAGTTCAGATACTAACATCCGTATTGGAATGAATGCAGTTGATAAAAAGTCACTTGAAATCATGCCGGTAGCAATTGGCGTGTGCCAATACTGATCAAGTGCAGAGCCATGGAATCAGAATGCACACCTTGTTTGCAATACAAGAAACCTAAATCCATATTCCATTATTGAAAATGTGCAATAAGTAATATAATCTAGACATGGAATCTGTTTTCATCAATGCGCATTAATTACATAGCGTCCTTAATGCAACCAACAACTATGCCATGCGCAATTTATATTAATTTAAAAATCTACCGACATTTCCTGTTGTCCCTGACAGATCTAAAGGAAAGCAATTAAAATAACGCCAGTCGTGCATTAACATAACTTAATTAAAACCCGTAAATTTAACAATCGATCACCATTATCCGAAATCGATCTGTGTTTATTCTTCTTATACGAGTTTTAGTCTTTTGCATGACAGAAACGAGCACCCTTACTTTCATGATAAAGTTACGTTAGAATTCAGGGCGCCATATTATATCCATTAAAGTGTGCTGCATATTAAAATTAAAAATAAATTTAAATTGTTAAATTTTACTACTACAAAACATGGTCGATATAAAAAGGTTTGTTTAAGTATTTTGTAATTAGAGGATTCGCCAAAATTTCATTTTGTCTTGTTATGAAAGGTCAATAAGGCAAAAAAAAAATCGGTCCGTTTCCGGTCTACTTGGAAAAAAAAACAGGGTCGGTAGGTAGGGATTTTTTTTTTTTTTTGTCTTTCTGGTTCTAGAATGGAGAAATGAACCGAAAAAAACCGAAAATGAACACATTTTTTTTTTTGGCGACCCCAATAAAAAGTTAAGGGTCGGCGCCGATTCTGGAGACACGGTCGGGCGACCGGAAACGGACCTATTTTTTTATTTGGCCTAACACATCCGAACCCACATATGGAGGTGCTCAAGATCAAAGGCTGGTTAGTACGTGTGTTATGGTTCAGCCCGGTAGAAACAATGGTGGCAAATATGTTTGAAAAGTTTCATAGCTCTTGCAGCAATACATTTGAGTTACGGGCGACTAAACAAATCCGAGGTACAGAATGACGGACGGAAGGAAGGACGGAAGAACAAACATTAGGACGGACGTACTGTCGCCGATACCCACGAGTTCATTCAAAACACAATCCTGTAGTTGGTTACAGTTATAGAACCATTTATATTCCGATGCCTGGTAATAAGTACTCGCAAAACGCGCATATTACTCGTCTTGGTTATAAAACCATGTTATCTGACAGACGCTGTTGATTACCCACAATTCGATTACTCTCGCATTGCAGGCAGACGACCTTGTTATTTGCCATATCGAGTACCATACAATGAACGAAATGCAACACATTCATAACTTGTCTACAAAACAAAACAAAAATGCGCATGCACGCAAATCAATACAAATAAGAACACATAAGTACATAAGAAAAAAAATGGATGTGGCATAGACAACAGCATATGAAGACTATGACCATACTATTAAGCAATATGTGTCGCGTTCTGAAAAAAACTGGGCATAATGCTTGTGCGTAAATTGTCATCCCAGATTAGCCTGTGCAGTCCGCACAGGCTAATCAGGGACGACTATTTCCGCTTTTATGGAATTTTTCGTTTAAATGATGTCTCTTCTTAGCGAGAATCCAGTTTAGGCGGAAAGTGTCGTCCCGGATTAGCCTGTGCGGACTGCACAGGCTAATCTGGGATGACACGTTACGCACATGCATTTTCCCCAGTTTTCTAAGAACGCACTCATATATATAGACAGTGCGTTGAGCTGCTTTCATTGTATATGCATTTGAATATAAAACATAATGATGATACGAAAAAGCGTGGCTGAAAAGTTAAAGATAGGATACTAATTTTTCACTTTTCGGAATGACCCAAACCATTTCTTATGTTCGTTTAATTAAACCCGATATAACTGTTTGTCATATGACTTATTGGAGGCCTATATGGGAATGCCCTAAAAGTACCCACATGGATACGTCCAGATAAAGGCCATATGAGACCCGTATAGCCATGTTTGATGGGGGTATGAACAGCATTATGTTAAAAACAAAAACATAGTCCATGTTCAAAATTGTTTATAAATTACATTTTTTCCGTTATTGGCATCGAAACTGAGCACACAATCGTATCAACTGTGCTGTTTTTACTTGTACATTAACACACATTCGAACACTTTTCATTTAGGACCACACAAAGAACATTCCTATTTCGTTTGATCAATTTCGGCGTTTCAGGCTGAGATGTATTTTAAAGTAAACGTTGCCGGATGCACACACGGATAACCCGACCGAGAGCGAACATAACGGTATCTCAAATGCAAACGATGAGATTGGTGTGCTAACGCTTGATAATGAACAAACAATAAAGTTATTACCAATGTTTTACTTTGGTGCCGAAGAAAATTAAATGACTGCACCTGCGTAACGTAATGAATTGTGTTTTATCATAATAACAGCTATTGTCTGCACGAAATCGGAGAGCCTTACTCATGCTGTTTTATGAAACTACACAAAGACTGGGTGCATAACGTAAAATTCAACGCAATATCTTCTCTGATTGTCGTGAAATTCACGAGTTTTATGTTTTATTTGATTTGTGTAGTCAAATATATATGTAATTGAATTTGTAATTAAATGAACCTTGAGGAAGTGGCGCATACTGACTTTCCATAAGTTCTTAACAATACGGTGGCGCAGGTGGCGCATACTGACTTTCCGTGAGTTCTTAACAATACAGTGGCGCAGATTTAATCCAATTGGCGCAAGACGTTTTGAATAACAATAGCCAGTTAGACACCAATAACTTCAAGGGAGTGACTGCGCGCCAACTTGACTACGATTGGTAAATATAAACATGATGATTGACAGGATTGGATGGTATATAAGGGGCCGACAGTGTTTAAACATCAGAGTTTCTACCAAGTGTTCCACCAAGAGACTGTTTGGATTATATCTATAGTGTTTAACCTTTTGACTTGTGATTCAATTTTGATATTAACTTCAAATTATAATTTAGATACTTGAACTTGTGTTAATGTGATGTTTGTTGGAATTTATTATTGAATTTTTTGCCTTGGTTATTTGTTGAGGCTTTGAGAAAAATACAAGTAAAGAAACTTATTCAGTTGTAACTGTAGGAAATAAAGGAACCAGGAACTCTAAAATGATATAAAAACAAAATAAATTCTAATGTGGTGAAATTTATCAAAAATACAGTCCTCGTCACAAAATTAAGAAATGATTCGCCACACTGATAACAAAGTATTAAAAGAAACATTGAAAACATTTTACGCATCTGCATGTTTTTAATCTGTTGGTGACAGAAACATAGAATATATTAGCATTAGATTGAATAAATTGGCTTTATAGAAGACATTATACCGTCAGTCTGAAGGCCATGATTCTATCCAGGCTAATTCTCAAGAAAGCACGATTTATTCTTATGTCGTGGATAGCCCAGGGAAGGACAAATCTCTAATAAAAGTGAGATTCTTCTCAAAAGCCTGATGGAATACATGTTTGATGAATGCTCAGGTTTGGTCGAAAATATTTCATGATGTAGCAGTTAATTTGGTGATTTATATGCAATTTAGTATTTACCCCTGGCTATTTGTAATCCTCAGAACGTGATCGATCGATGTCATGTATCTGCTGTAATGGAACATATATACAAATATACTGTGTGACGAATGTGTTCATTATACCGTTTCCATGAGACCATAGGGAAGAGCACTTGCGTCCTTGTAGAACTCCAGACAATCTGTTTCAGAAAAGTATTTTCACGAAGTAACAGATACAACGTGTCATTTGGGTTGAAACACATATTTCAAATGAAACAATGTATGAAAAGCTAATATAACAATATACCAAAAAATGACAATTCGCACGTCATATGTCATTATTACTATACTGCGTCAAGTGTTTGATGTAAGTAAGATAAACGTGTCACCGAGACATGTATGTAGCAATATCTTTACTTTCTATCGCTAATTCTTAGGATATTACCTCCACATTTTAAGTGAACAGATCCTTAAATAAACCAAACCTTCCCATTTGAATGAGTGCAGTTGATGAGAAGTCATCTGTAAGCGTGCCGGTAATAATGAGCGTGTGGCAATACTGATACAGTGAACAGCCATGGAAACGGAATGCAGAACTTGTTTGCACTTCCAGATGAATTAATCCATATCCCATTAGTGCAATTGCGCAATAATTAGTAATACAATCTAGACAGAGAATCTGTTTTATTCGTGCGCGTTAATTAAACAGCTTCCGTTATGCAACCAACAACTATGTCAATTTATATAAATTTACAAATCTACCGACATTGCCTGTTGTGCCTGAAAGATCTGAAGGAAAGCAATTTGAATAACGCCAGTCGTGTATTAACATTACTGAACTAAAACACGTAAATTGAACATTCGATCATCATTATCAGAAATCGATCTATTTGCATTCTTCTCGTACGAGTTTTAGTTTCTTGTATGACAATAACATGCGTCCTAACTTTCATGATATCATAACGTTTGGAAACAGGGCGCATAAAATGAATTTTAATTTAAACACAACTGCGATAATATAACCATTAAAAAGTGCTGCATATTAAAATTAAACATACATTTAAATGGTTAAATTTAAATACTGCGGAACATGGTTGTTATAACAAGATTTATTTCAGTATTTTGTAATAAGAAGATTCGCCAAATCATTTCATTTGAAAACAACCAGTGTATAGGTTAAGGTTTCGACGAGAGGTATTTGAAATAAAATGTAATGTGTAAACAATACAAACTCACATTATGACAGCAAGCTATACGATACAATGTGTTGGTTCGGTCAGCGTTAAGTCACCTTAACTCGGATTAAAAGCTGTCCATTAACTTAAAATGATGTTACGTTGCACATCTGTGTAAATATAAGTAACAAACGTATATATATATACGACGAGGTTGATCCCAAATCCCATTTGTATTTCAAACCTTCACTTAGTTCAAAACAAATGATCCAAAACGCAGAGATGGACCATGCAGTATTACGTGTCATCCATCTAGCAGCAATTCTTTTTGGTTATATGCGACACAAATTAGTCAATTCGATTGCTTGTTTTACTCAAAGAGGGCCATAACTCGGGTTAACACCACACCTAAGTATGGCGGTGCGCAAGTTCACATGCGTTGTCATATATGTGTCAGGTTGCTTTAATCAAATCTAGCATGAATATATTTTGTTTAAAGCGCGACACAATTTAAATAAATTAAATTGCTATTAAAATGGAAATAACACACCCGAAACCAAATACGGAGTTGTATTGCCAAAAAGGGACATAACGTCGGTTATTTCGCAAACAAACGAAGCAAAAACATTTTGTTTAGCTAGTTCATCCCTCTGGCAGCAATGTTTTGTTTAGTTAAGCGCGCACAAACAATACGAAGGAAGGACTCAATGAAGGACCGAAGAACAAACAGAAAGACGGACGAAAAGACGTATGTAATAATGGAGTAATATGACTTATAGTGACTTCAAAAGAGTCACTTACAACTTGTGTAAGTCACATATAGAAACTAACCCAAACCGAGCTAAACAAAGCGTTCCTTTACAGTTATCGTTAAACTATGGTAACGTAACACGCAACGGACAAGGGCGAATCTATATACCCGCCCTATGAAAGTCGGAGCATAAAAATAGGGTAAGGTTGTATATGTAATATATAGAGAATAATAGGTTGGTGACGTTGATGGAGAATGGTTATCTGGCAAGGCGGAGGAATTTATCGGGTGAGCCTTNGATCGTCATAACAATCGTTTTTGATTCGTGCTTTTGTTGTAAAGTATAAACGGCATGATAGTCATTTGAATCTAACTTAACACTTTCATATATATATCGACCATTACATCAGTGATTATAAAAAGGCGATTACCCAATTCATAATGTGTAAACCAACAATGTTGTAGTAGACAAATATCCGTTGTTTGGGTAAATGTAAGGTTTATATTATGATGCATACTTTACATTGATCCCAAAGATTTAACAGCATAAGGTTCTTTGTAGCTTACAATATTTTGTACCAAATAGTGTACCATATTTATCATTCGTGGTACAATTACAGTGTTCGAAATTCGCACTAGCCCGAAGGGTTTTGGCTAGTGAAAATCCATTCGGGCTAGTGGGAATAAAAAAAAAATATATAGTAGGGCTAGTAAGAAATTTTACTTTTTATAGATGTGTCTAAGAATTCGGGCTAGTACTTTAAAATCTGAATTTCGCACACTGCAATTATAAAGTAATTAACGTTTACAATTATACTAACAAAACAAACTCCTGAAAAGTGTGACATTAAAAGAACCATTGATAGCCCGATGTCTGGTTAGCAGCAATTGCACAACGCCCATATGACTCGTCTCGGTAATTGAACTTTGGTAAACGACAGACGATGTTGATTACTTGCGAATCGATTCAACCCTCGCATTGCAGGCAAACGGCCGTGTTATTGGCCATAGCAAGTATCATTAAACGCACGAAATGCAAGTTCATTTATCCTTGTTTACGAGTCTAGACATAACATAGTTGCATGTTTGTTTTGAACGTCCTTGTGTGTTCATGCATTTGTGGTTACGATGTGTTTTGAACGTCCTTGTGTGTTCATGCATTTGTGGTTACGATGTGTTTTGAACGTCCTTGTGTGTACATGTATATGTGGTTACGATGTGTTTTGAACGTCCTTGTGTGTTCATGCATTTGTGGTTACGATGTGCTTTGAACGTCCTTGTGTGTACATGCATATGTGGTTACGATGTGTTTTGAACGTCCTTGTGTGTACATGCATCTGTGGTTACGATGTGTTTTGAACGTCCTTGTGTGTACATGCATATGTGGTTACGATGCTTTTTGAACGTCCTTGTGTTTACATGCATATGTGGTTACGATGTGTTTTGAACGTCCTTGTGTTTACATGCATTTGTGGTTACGATGTGTTTTTGATACAGCTTCAAACTGCTTTATCGTTGCTCTAATATATACACAATATATTTAATGTCTACCATTGTACAATACAAATAAAAAAGTGTCCATCGGACACTCATGTTATTGATTAATGTCATTTCACGAGGAAATCAGTGTCGCTTGACAGAAAATCAGTGAATATGTCATTTGTGAAACTTTAATGGAAATAAGTTTTACGGACATCTGCTGTTGGTATAGCCATAATTCTCATATATGCACGAACTCCTATTGTCCATTGTCATAAGCAACCAAAATTGCTGATGCACTCGACACGGCTGATAAATTATCATTTTTAAATGTATTTTTTAGATATATCATGCGCTTTAGAGTTTTGGTTCTTACAAAGAAATCTTTTATTACGTCCAATAATGATAATTCACAAAAGATCCACTGTGACTGACCAAAGCGTTTAAAGAAGCTACATAGTAGTTTATATTTCGCAATAGTTTAACAACTATTTTCATACAGGTATTTCTCAATAGAATCATAAATAATGAAAATAAAGGTTGGGCACTAACATCTTCGTAAGCTTTATCAAAGTAAGGAAACCATAAAACCTCAAGACTTTGGCCATGATAGTTGAGATGGTTTTTGCACTGACACAGCCTTCTTGATTGTATCATCATTTTTGCTCATTGATTTCAAAATCTCTTCAACAAAAATTACATATACACATTCGTACATGTTGGTTTACGTGCAGACATGCAAACCAGTACAACTAAGCAAACATTAATTTATAAGAAAATACTTAAATACACGCATGCGGACATACGTGTATATGCATGCATGATACACACAAACAACAACACTGATATCAGTGTAAACAATATATTATTTTTTCCGACATTTAAATTAAATTGTCAAATCTAAGGTTTTATTTCTAATATACTTGAAATTCTGCCCGATTCGTATTCTTTATTTTACCGTATAGATAATTCATTACACATCCATACTTATTAAAGTGTTTCTTACGATTAAACCTTATAATTTGTTGTTTTAGTCTAAGATATTACATATAACTAAGACTATTTTCCTTAACCTAGAGTATACCTAGCAATTAACGAAAGGCAATAAAACACGGCTTATTATTCCAAATTCTGAGCATAAAGTGACAGATTTCCCAATAAACTGCGTCACGTGGTGTGCGTGCGATATCATTATCTTGTAATACTCGCTCCATTTATTCATGTGCGATCATAGCACATCACTAATCCACAACTTTATTTGACCACATGCGATAACAACCAGAGAAGTGAAGACTTACTAAATAGCATGGCTATTCCATTTACCTTCATGTCTGCAAATGTTGTTAATAATGAAAAAATATATATTCACAAGAACAACCTCGTATCAAAGAGTGGAACAAAAGGTCTACCTGGGCAATATTGATTCTACTGAGAAGACAATATGAGGTCATACAATACAATACAAGTGGTAAGTCGTTCATAATTCATTTAACTCTTATGATAGAGCATTGTTATTCAAAAACATGACTGCCCACCCACATATTCTTGCCTTCTTTTTTTTTTTTTTTTTTTTTTTTTTTTTTAATTANCTTTTTTTTACCGCGTTTGCTTCACCAAAATACAAGGATGTATATTATAATTCAAAATCGTGAATCATTATCAGAAGAGAAATTTGTGTTGTTATCCTCGAAGTTCCACTAACACAACACAAGATGCTAAAAGTAATAAATGACATTTGTATACTACATCCATTAAGTATATGCTACGATCGCGAAAAAGGAATATTTGAAATAAACATGTTTCCATCAAATGGCTGTCTGATCAATGCATAAACACCCAAGCAAGCTAGTCGGGAAATGTACCTTTTGATGTATGACTTCTTCCTTAGATGCAAAACAATGATCTGGAAATGTCACTGTAAGATACTTAGTTTTGACATCTTGTCAAACAGAAGGGACGAAGCTGAATATGGTATTTAATTCATTTCATCACGCTTCAGAAAGTTGTGATTGTGTTGTTTCTGTTGATTTTTGCACCTTTAAGTGTCTGATATGCAATTAAATCAAATAAAGAAATTTTTTTTNTTTTTTTTTTTTTTTTTTTTTTTTTTTTTTTTTTTTTTTGAATTTCGATGTTCTGCGGTTCAAGTTTATTTGAAACTGTTCTGCTAATTTAGTCAAACACAACTGTATCAGGTTGAATTCAATTTAAAGTTCGTTTCCAGTGTACACATAACAAAGCTTCATAGTTTGTTTGTCTATGAATGAAACATTCCAGCAAGTACATGTTTGAATGCAAAAGTCTTGTCGTTAGTCTAACATGTTTCGCACACTTATTCAATGTTAGAACTGAAATAAAATGTTTTTGCGAGATTTTGCTAACTAGAATAGAGAAATGCCTGACAGTTGTTTCGAAAAGCATGGTCAGTTACGCACAAATTGTCTGTCAATTAATTAAACAACAACATTACTATCAACATGACGAGAAGCACGCACGTATTTCATGTTCTTGTAATGTATAGGTAATCGGTCATTTGCCTTTAATTTAAGACTAGCAGATATGAACTTCTCCCCTTATAATGCTTCCTGAGTTTCATGAGTCCTGTATATATATTACACAGCTGGTGTCTTAATAAAAGTAAGTGACTAATTTTACTAAATAAACGTAGTCAAGTGACTTCTAAAAATATCACATAATGTGCAGTTCATTTCAGATATATGATATTGTATTCATACTAAACGATATAGCCTACAATTATTCACATACACAACACAACAACTGTAGGAAAAGGTGTTTTATTATATTATTAATGACGCACAAATACAGCGAACTTAGAATAACACCAAAAGTCGGGCATAACCGATTTGCCCTTGCGCTAAGAAGGTTTTGTATCTCATTCAGCATCAGCCTGTATGAGAATACATAAACAACTTATTCCTCTGTTCCATTATTCGATCGACGTTTTTGTATTGCATACATGATAAGCTCAATGTGTAATATTAATACATATGTATCAATGCGTGTACATACACTCGGTTATCAGATTATAATAATTCGTTACATAAACAAAAATATAAGATCGGATTTCAATAACCATATATGTTTATAAATGTATAGAATGGGACGGTTAATAATATTATCGCAGTTGTATCAGACTTATTAAAAACCTTAATGCACTGTTATTCGTTTTAGTATCATAGAATGTGCATGATTTACATTTTCAAAATGTTATCAAATAATCAAAAAAAAAAAAAAAAAAAACACGTATAAACTAAAATTTTAACTTACTTTTTTCCTGGTCAAGCAGAAAATGTTTTCTTAAAGGTGGACAAAGGCGGTACAAAATCATTCGAAACATTTATAACATCCAGGCAGCCTTGCGTTAACTAGCGTTGGCTCTCATCCAAAACTATATGTCATTGACTCTTGTTTACAGATATAAAGTCTGGGTAATTAATCCGTCTGCTGTAAATGCACAGTTTTCCAGAAAGGCGGCAATAGCAGTAATGTCCTTTTCGGTTTTACTCGTGTAAAGAATCTTAAAATCATACCTTCACAACTAAATTCCAATATATTATATTATTTATAATTCAATTATTTTGAGCGTATACCATGAAGTATGTTGTTAATAACAAACTAGTAATCATGGGATTTTCAAATTATTACCAACTCATATACTTCGTACTAAACATAACCTTTCTGACAGTATCAATGAATAAAGAATGCGTCTCTGACCGGCACTGTTTTAAGAATACAACACTCATTAAATCAAAATCCAAACACTCCACAATCAAATTGTAAACACTACTTATCTAGAGATTCTCCATTGATACTAATATAAATACATTATTAGTTATCGGTTAAGTTAAACACCTAAATATCAAACTTGACTTCGGGAATCCGCAAAAGCGCATACGAGGTTTACATCGGTTGTTACTGATTCAACGTGTTAGATCTCTCGATATTCCAATACTGCAATGGAGCCAGACATCTCCGCTATTTGTATGCTTGACAAAGATACAAATTATGGATGTCGTCTACAGTAATGTCAATGTCCTAACTGGTCCATTAGAGCCAATAACTATGCCTATTTGTATTGACATTTAGTAAGAATGGTATGAACGTGTTGTTAGATTCTATTTCTAGATGTATTGATAAGTAAGTGGATTGTATAATTGATATTATATCAATTTCCTACACTAAAATAATTATTTTAAAGCAAGATATTATTTATATTTATATTGTTCACCTAGTGTTGAGTTCTGTATCATAATCACGTTCTTCAATGGGACTCGATTAGAGGAAATACATCACTGAATTGTAATATTTCAATTTTGAAGTTCCTTAATGTGTATTTATTGTTTTTAATTCGAGTATATGTGTTTGTATTAGTTATTATGACTAACATGTATACAAACAGTTTATCCCATGCAAAGTTACAATAATCATCACGTTAACCAGGACTCAAGATTTGATTTCCGCAGACGGTCATAAGGACGTGTTTGTTTAAAGCCCCATTATCTCTCAAAATCAACGAATATTTCGTAAAATATTTTATAAAATAAAGTTAACCAATTAAAAAAATCAGTTTTGTTTAAAGCAATAGCCAAAATTACAACGCCAGATGTGGTCTGGTATCATAGATTTAACAAGATACAAAATGTGTTTTTTTTTGTGTGGTACAATATATTCAACACATGTTCATTAACCATTTTAGTGTTCGTGTGTGGTATGAATAGATAATTAGTTGCGGGAAATATAAATGGAATTATATTGTACCAAAAAAAAAATAAAAAAGAGCATTTCTATCTTGTTAAATCTTTGTTTTCAGACCACAGCTAGCGTTGAAAATTTGGCTTTTGCTATAAGGAACACTGATTTTTCATGGGTTACCTTTATTTTATGATTTTTTGTACAAAATATTCGTTGATTTTGAATGTTATATGGGCCTTAAGCGATAGTCCATCTAAATCTGTTTACACACCGTCATTCAAAATACATTGACGCCCACTTTAATGATAGTTAAAAGGTATTGCTTCATGTCGTGTGTCTGAATATTCTCCTAATCAAGACACACGATTACGTGATTAAACACCAGACAGGGCGGGCGTGCAGTAGAGCGATAAAATAGGAATGCTGGAAAATCAAAGGAAACTTAATCAGGAAAGAAATTCGTGCCCTTTAGAAGTATTGGCTTAGCGATTATATGTATATATATTTGCCGCCCTGATTAGTTCATGAAAATAAACATCGAAAAAGACCAGATATTTTCTCTTTTTTACAAACGCAAACTCAAAAAAGCAATTTACGATGTTAAAACGCGATGTTAAAACGCGATACTAGTCAATTTGGTTAACTTCCACACTTAATTATGGCGGTGCGAAAGTTCACATGCTTTGCCATATATGTGTCAAGTTCCTTCAATCAAATCTAGCATCAATATATTTTGTTTTAAGCGCGACACAATTTAAAACACAAAACAGTGATTGTCTTGCTATCAAAATGGAAATAACACACCCAAACCCAAAAATGGAGTTGTATTACTAAAAAAGGACATAACGTCGGTTATTTCGCAAACAAACGGAGCAAAACACATTTAGTTTCGCAAGCTCATCTCTCTGGCAGCAATGTGTTTTGAGTTAAGCGCGCGCACAAACAATACGAAGGAAGGGCTCAATGAAGGACCGAAGAACAAACAGAAAGACGGACGAAAGGACGTAGGTAATAATGGAGTTATATGACTTATAGTGACTTTAAAAGAGTCATTGGAAACTTGTGTAAGTCACATATAAAAACTAACCCTAACCGAACTAAAAAAGCGTTCCTTTACAGTTATCGTTTAACTATGGTAACGTAACCCGCGACGGACAAGGGCGAATCTATATGCCCGCCCTATGAAAGTCTGAGCATAGCAATAGGGTTAGGTTGTATATGTACTATATGTAAATATTACCTTGAAGATCGTCATAACAATCGTTTTTGATTCGTGCTTTTGTTGTAAAGTATAAACGGCATGATAGTCATTTGAATCTAACTTAACACTTTCATATATATATCGACCATGGCATCAGTGATTATAAAAAGGCGATTACCCAATTCATAATGTGTAAAGCAACAATGTTGAAGTATACAAATATCCGTTGTTTGCTTAAATGTAAGGTTTATATTATGATGCATACTTTACATTATTCCCAAAGATTAAACAGCATAAGGTTCTTTGTAGCTTCTATATTGTGTACCATATAGTGTACCATATTAATCATATATGGAACATAATATAATAATATAGCAATTAACGTTAACAATTATACTAACAAAACAAACTCCTGAAAATTATGACATTAAAAGAACCATTGATAGCCCGATGTCTGGTTAGCAGCAATTGCACAACGCCCATATGACTCGTCTCGGTAATTGAACTTTGGTAAACGACAGACGATGTTAATTACTTGCGAATCGATTCAACCCTCGCATTGCATGCAGACGGCCGTGTTATTTGTCATTTGAAGTAGCATCCAACGAACGAAATGCAACAAGTCCGTATGTCCTTGTTTGCTGTTCTAGACGTTACATAGATGCATGATTGTTTTGAACGTGCTTGCGTTTACATGCATTTGTGGTAACGATGTGTTTTTGATACAGGGTTAGGTTCAAGCTGCTGTATCGTTGCTCTGATATATACACAATATATTTACTGTATACCATTCTACAATACAAATAAAAAAGTGTCCATCGGACACGCATGTAATTGATTATTGTCATTTCACAAGGATATCCGTGTCGCTTGAAAGAAAATCAGTGAATATGTCATTTGTGAAACTTTAATGGAAATAAGTTTTACGGACATCTGCTGTTGCTTTGGCCATAATTCTCATATATGCACGAACTCCTATTGTCCATTTTCATAAGCGACCAAAATAGCTGATGCACTCGACACGGTGCGTTGATAAAATTATCATGTTTAAATGTATTTTGAAAATACTATCATGCGTTTTAGAGTTTTGGTTCTTACAAAGAGATCTTTTATTACGTCCAAATAATGATTATTCACAAAAGATCCACCGTTTCTGACCAAAGTTTTTTTAAAAAGCTACATAGAAGTTTACATTTCGCAATAGTTTAAAAACTATTTTCATACCGGTATTTCTCAATAGAATCATGAATAATGAAAATAACGGCTGGACACTAACATCTACGTAAGCCTTACCAAGACTATGGCCATGATAGTTTAGATGGTTTCTACACTGAAAAGCCTAATAGATTTTATCATCATTTTTGCTCATTGATTTCAAAATCTCTTCAAAAAAGTTACATTTATACATTCGTACATGTTGGTTAACGTGCAGACAGAAGCAGGTTCGCAAGCACGCAAACCAATACAACTAACCAAACATTACTATATAAGAACATACTAAAATACACGCACGCTGACATACGCGTATATACATGCATGATACACATAAACAACAACACTTATATCAGTGTAAACAATATATCGTTTTCAGCCATTTAAATAAAATTGTTAAATCTAAGGTTTTATTTCTAATATACTTGAACTTCTACCCGATTCGTATTCTTTATTTTACTGTATAGATAATTCATTACACATCCATACTTATTAAAGTGTTTCTTACGATTTAACCTTATTATTTGTTGTTTAAGTCTTTTCTTAACACAAAACACTGATCTATCTTATAGCAATTTAGTTTCTTTTTTTAAACATGTATTCTATGTTTAGCTTGGTATTAATATCTTAAGCATTTATAGGTATTTCTTATACTTTGTTTTAATTCTTAAACACTATATTTTACAATTTTTCTTATACTTGCTGGTCATTTATGTCCTTATTATATAGGTTTCCATCTATTTTAGTAGTTTCATATGTGTCCATCTATCATTGTTTATCATAGTTTTTGTATATGTCTTTGTTTATTTTACTGGTTGAACCATGCATTTGTATTGTTAAGTACTTTTGAACGTGTGAATTCATGAAAAAACGTGCTTTAAAAATATGGTAAATAATAATAATAATAATAATAATAAGATATTGCCAATAACTTAGGCGATTTTCCTTAACCTAGAGTGAACCGAGGAATTAGCGTTATGCCATGAAAAACGGCTTATCACTTCAAAGGCTAAGCATAAATGACAGATTTCCCAATAAACTGCGTCACGTGGTGTGCGTACGATTTTATCAAATTGTAATAATCGCTCCATTTATTCAGGTCCGAACCAAGCAAATCACTTATTCACAACATTATTTTAACAAATGTGATAACAACCAGAGAAGTGAAGACTTACTTACTAACATGACTAGTCCATTCACCTTCGTGTGTGCAAATGTTGTTAATAATGAATGATATTCACAAGAACAACCTCGTATCGAAGAGTGGAACAAAAGGTATACCTGGGTTATATTGATTTTCCTGAGAAGACAATATGAGGCAATACAATACAATACAACTGGTAAGTCGTTCGTAATTCATTTAACTCTAATGATTAAGCATTGTTCAAAAACTTAACTGCCCACATATTCTTGTTTTTACCGCGTTTGCTTCACAAAAATACAAGGATGTATATTATAATTCAAAATCGTGAACCATTATCAGGAGAGAAATTTGTGTTGTTATCCTCGCAGTTCCACTAACACAACACAAGATGCTAAAAGTAATAAAGGACATTTGTTTACTACATTCATTAAGAATAGGCTACGATCGCGAAAAAGGATATTTGAAATAAACATATTTCCATCAAATGGTTGTCTGATCAATGCATAAACACCCAAGCAAGCTAGTCGGGAAATTTACATTTTGATGTATGGCTTCTGCCTAAGATGCAATGATCTGGAAATGTCACTGTAAGATGCTTAGTTCTGACATCTTGTCAAACAGAAGGGATGAAGCTGTTTCTGGTATTTTCTTCATAACATCACGCCACAGAAAGTAGTGATTGTGTTTTCTGGTGAATGTGTTTAACGCAATTAAATCGAATGAAAAATCGATTGTATTGTTTTTTTTAATTAGAATTTCGATGTTCTGAGGTTAAAGTTTATTTGCAAGTGTTCTGCGACGTTGGTCAAAACACAACAGTTTAAGAATGAATTTAATTTAAAGATCGTTTCCAGTGTTAAGATAACTTAGCTTTATAGTTCGTTTGTCAATGAACGACACATTCCAACAAGCACACGTTTGAACACACAAGTCCTATCGTTAGTCTAAAATGTTTCGCCAATAAGTTACGCTTAGTCAATGTTAAAACTGAAATAAATTATGTATACAAGAATTTTCTAGCTGTATAGAGAAATTCCCGATGTTTATAAAGCAAAGCATAGTCAGTTACATACAATTTCATGTCAATTAATAAAACAAAAACATTACTATCAAAATGACGAGAAGCACGCACATATTTTTCTTGTATTGTAAAGTGAATCGGTCACTCGCCTTTATTTTAAGACTAGCAGATATGAACTTCTCTCCTTATAAAAGACTAGCAGATATGAACTTCTCTCCTTATAATGCTTCTTGATTTTCATGCAGATATGAACTTCTCTCCTTATAATGCTTCTTGAGTTTCATGAGTCCTGTATATATATATATA
>VMBQ01000038.1:98200-126512 GCA_007657795.1 Dreissena rostriformis | reverse complement strand
TTAAAGGGACTGTCCACTAGATTTTGGCATGTATTGAAGCATGTCATTAAATGCTCTATATTGATAAATTCAAACATTTGACCTAAAAATCTGCAGTTAAAAAACAAGAATACAATTTAAAAAGGGAAAAAAAAGTAAACCTCATCAGGGCTCGAACCAGTGACCATCGGGGTCCTGGAGTAAAAACCAATTAGACCGCTCGGCCATCCTGACAAGTATGTACGATAGCCGTATTTTATACCATATATAAGCAATCCTCGTAGTTTTACAAAATATAGCGACAATAACAGAACTTTCCAAATTATTCAATCGTTTCGCGTCGAACGACGCTTTATGATTTTGAGGTTTTCAAATCGTCAAAAGATGCATATAATGGATATTTAAGAGCATTGTAAATGGTCAGTATTACTATTTCCTCAAAAATATCATAACAAACGCGAAAATTTGCGAATATGAAACAACTTTTTTTAATTTTGTCAATTTACCAATCTGTTGGACGGCCCCTTTAACGTTAGTTAGTATCGGTGCTTGATGTACAGTCCAACCTGTCCCAGAGACCAGCTTTTAATAGAAACCACCTGTCCATAAAGACCCCATCGATTTCCTCCCGAACGATTTCACTATATATTGTACCTGCGAATAAAGCCCACCTGCGAACAATGACCAACGAACGCCATATAACATTCCCAAAAATCTATTTTGATATAACGACCACTTCAATCATAACAATCAACGATTTCGCAACTTTCAATAACAAAAAATGGCCGCCATGACGCTATGGTAGTCACGTGAAAAACATCTTACCAGTGGAGTCGTCGGTCGCTATGGTGATATTGGCAAGTTACAGTTTACTGCACTCACTAGCAATTTTTGTTTATTTAATACACATTGCTAATTGGTAGCCACCTGCTTCTTTTATGCATTTGACTGTTTGTCAAACGTGTAAGAAGTTGTTTTTATATTTTTGTGACTCGCGATTAATGTACTAATAGCCAAAAATATCAATAAACAGTTTGGGGCATTCATCAATGCTTTAAAATGCGAGAAAATGTGCTATATGTGTAGTATAAATTATACATCTTTCACAAAGACAATAAGATTAGAATAATGTTATATTTGTTAACATTACTATACTTCGTGTTTACATTATGTGGTCACCTTGTATTAACATCCATGTGACATTCTCACTAAAACATGTTGTATGTCATTTCTTTTTTCAATTAATCTTTCCTCAAAATGATGTATGTTATGTATATTATTGTAACGCATGCTGTTATTGCATAATTATGAATGTTAATGGCGATGAGCTGTATGCTTAAGCTAAAATAAAAGTTCTGTTCTGTTCTGTTCCGTTCAATTCATACGACACATGAACACTAACATGGTACCATTTTAGTGTTGGTGTGTCGTATGAAAAGATATATTTGCGGGAAATTAAGATGGAATTAATTGTATCAACTCATTAAGGAAATATACGGTTTCGTTACAATTACGATGCCAATTACACACATACATTTTGATATCCATTCCTTTCTTAAATATCTCCATGATAAGACGTTCTTAGATTATAAACGAGTAAATTGTTATTTATTGTCCATTATTGTCAACGTTACTGGTTGTGTACCGGTAGAAGATTAATGTATAACTGTTTGCTATGTTATGTGCATTTTGTACTTTGTTCTTTGTATAAGTACATGTATATATACATGTATGTAAATAGTTGTTTAAACAAGTATTATTATGATTAATGCAATAAATAATAAAAACACAAGCAAATTGAAATAATAAATATAAAAACAAAATTGTGTTTTCAATCATTTTTTAATTACACATGCATAAGTATTCAAACATTTAAACAAAATAGCACATACCTAGATAAGGTACATGTAAAAAGCCTATAAGCATATTTTGCTAGTTTCAATTATCCTGCGAATAAAGATCACCTGTGAACATAGACCACAAAAACAGCGAACTTAGCATAACACCAAATGTCGGGCATAACCGATTTGCCCTTGCGCTAAGAAGGTATTGTATCTCATATAGCAACTGCGTCTGAGAATAAATAAATAAATTATTCCTCTGTCCCGGTGTTCGATCCACGTATTTGTATTGCATACATGATTAGCTAAATATGTACTATTAATACATATGTATCAAGGAGTGTAAATACACTCGGTTACCAGATTATTATAATTCGTAACATAAACAAAAATATAGGATCGGATTTCCTTAACCATTTATGTTTATAAATGTATAGAATTGGTCGGTAAATGATATTATCGCAGTTGTATCAGACTTATTCAAAACCTTAATGCACTGTTATTCGTTTTAGTATCATAAAATGTGCATGCTTTACATTTTCAAAATTTTATTAAATAATCCCAGAACACGTACAAACAATACTTACTTTTTTCCTGGTCAAGCAGAAAGTGTTTCCTTAAAGGTGGACAAAGGCGGTACAAAATCATTCGAAACATTTACAACATCCAAACAGCCTTGCGTTAACTAGCGTTGGCTCTCATCTGTAATTTAATGTCATTGACTTGTGTTTACAGATATAATGTCTGGGGAATTAATCCGTCTGCTGTAAATGCACAATTTTCCAGGAAGGCGGCAAGAGAAGAAATGTCCATTGGGTTTTACTCGTGTAAACAATCTAAAAAATCATACCTTCACAATTAAATTTCACTACAATATATCTATTATAAAATCCAATTACTTTGAGCTTATACAATTAAGTATGTCCTTAATAGCACACTAAAAAAGTGTAATCATGTTTTTTTATTATAATTACCAACTCAAATACTTCGTATCCAAATTAACACACATAGACAGATAAACGATCGTCAACATGCAAACCCACAGTTTTTGACAGCATCAATGTATGCAGAATGGGACTCTGATCGATACCGTTTAAATCCAAATTCAAAGACTAACCAATCCAATCATAATAACTAATTATCTAGCGATTCTCAATTGACACTTATATAAATATATTATTAGTTATCGGTAAAATTATACACCTAAATATCACACTTGACTTCCGCAAAAGCGCATACGAGGTTACATCGGTTGTTACTGATCCGCCGATCTCTCGATATTCCAATACTGCAATATAGCCAGACATCTCCGCTATTTGTATGCTTGACAAAGATACAATTTATGGATGTCGTCTACAGTAATGTCCATGCCCGTACTGGTCCATTAGAGCCAATAACTATTGTAACAATGAACTATTTGTATTGATATTTAGTGAGAATGGTGTGAACGTACTGTTAAATACTAATTCTGGGTGAATTTATAATTTATATTATATCAATGTCATACAATCAAACAATTATTATAAATCGAGATATTATTTATATTTATATTGTGTACCTAGTGTGGAGTTCTGTATCATAATCACGTGCTTCAATGCGACTCGACTCGATGTAAGGAAATGTATCACTGAATTGTAATATTCCAATTTTCAAGTTGCTTAATGTGTATATATTGTTTATAATTCGAGTATATGTGTTTGTGTTAGTTATCATGAATAACATGTATAAAAACATTTATCCCACGCAAAGTTACAATTATCATCACGTTTAAAAGGACTCATGATTTGATTTCCGCAGGCGGTCATCAGGACGTGTTTGTTTAAAGCCTCATTAACTCTCAAAATCAACGAATATTTCGTAAAATATTTCATGATCTATGATACCAGACCACATCTAGCGTTGTAATTTTGGCTATTGCTATAAACAAAACTGTTTTTATGTTTTTTTTTTATTTTATGATTTTGTTTTACGAAATATTCATTGATTTTGAGTGTTATGGGGGCTTTAAGCGAGTGTCCATCTAAATCTGTATACACACCGTCATTCAAAATACATTGACGCCTACTTTAATGTTAGTTAAAAGGTATTGCTTCATGTCGTGTATCTGAATATTCTCCTAAACAAGACAGACGAATACGTAATAAACCGCCAGACAGGGCGGGCGTGCAGTAGAGCGATAAAATAGGAATTCAGGAAAATCAAAGGAAACTTTATCAGTAAAGAAATTCGTGACCTTTAGAAGTATTGGCTTAGCCAGTGTAGTAGTTGTATATTTTATTATGTGTATGTTTATATATTTGCCGCCCTGACAGATATTTTCTCTTTTTAACAAACGAAAACTCAAAAAAGCAATTTAAGATGTTAAAACGCGATACTTGTACTTAATGTATTACGTTTGGAATTACGTCCTTCGCCATTATTGTTTTATCGTCTGATTATGTATGCCATTTATGTATGCCTTTCGAATATAATGCATATGAAACATTTTTTGAAATGCGGTTTTGAAATTTTTGAATCTATCAGATTATCGTAGTAGGTTTATCATGTTTGTATTTAGTTTCTATAAATGTTAATATGTTGTTATGCGTTCCTGTGGAAAGTAAACTGCTCGCAATTGCACGAATGCATGAGTTGCATTTATAGGCTTAACCCTTTGCATGCTGGGAAATTTGTCGTCTGCTAAAATGTCGTCTGCTGAATTTCTCAAATTAGCATTTTCTTCATTTGTTTTTTCAACGAGTACTATCAGAATAGCAAACAGTTTGGATCCTGATGAGACGCCACGTTCTGTGGCGTCTCATCTGGATCCAAACTGTTTGCAAAGGCCTTCAAAATCCGGTTCCAGCACTGAAAGAGTTAAGCAATGTTTCAACAACAAACGTTTTCACAACTAGTTTCAACAGATATCAGATAACACGTGTACAATAACTGATTTATAAAATAGTTTATAAGTTTAAAACACACTAGATGCGAGTTTACGTTTTTAAATTGCTCATTCTGAATAACTTACATACATTTTGATCATACCGTTTTTTTGTATTGCCCTAAATGGGTTGACCAGTGCATCGTTATGTAATAACTTTACTGAAATGGAGTGTAAACTCATAGCTCCCTTTTGTATCAAGTAAAGTTCCTTAACGTAAGTTAGTATCAGTGCTTGATGTAAACGTATTAAACTAAGATATTATGTCTCAATAATGTTTGCGCATTAAGGTTTTTTTCCTTTTCAAAATATATCAACAATAGTTCCTGACCTGATATTACTGCATACCAATTATATTTCTCTTTAATGACTATTGCTATAACAACTGTCTCTTCTAATCAATAAACATGTCTTCATCAGTGTGCACAATTATTTACCTTTCACCTTACAGAAATAACCTAATCAATGGCCAGTCCTTGGAGACACGCTCTGCGGGCACAGGTATATGGCCAACGACACCTCCATAGTACCGATGACGCAGATTTTAAATTTGGGGCATTGCTGTTGTGTCTGCTGCGGTTGTATTATTTGTGTCGCGTTCTGAGAAAACTGGACATAATGCATGTGCGCAAAGTGTCGTCCCAGATTAGCCTGTGCAGTCCGCACAGGCTAATCAGGGACGACACTTTCTGCCTTACTTGGATTTTTGCTAAGAAGAGACTTCATTTAAACGAAAAATGTCATACAAGCGGAAAGTGTCGTCCCTGATTAGCCTGTGCGGACTGCACAGGCTAATCTGGGACGACACTTTACGCACATGCATTATGCCCAGTTTTCTCAGAACACGACTCATTGGATAAGGCTAACCCTACCATGCTTCAGTAGAATAACGGAATGAAAAGTGATGTATTGTTGCATGGAAATAAACAACAATAAACAGTACGAACAGGGATAAACAATATATTTTTACCCAATAATAACTTGATAACGTTTTAATCAACACTATGTCTGTGTATTGAACAAATAAACTGATTTGCTGATAGACACAATGAATTGAAAATAGTATAGTCTTTTTAAATTGTTATAAACGTTGACACAAGATGGTTTAAAAACTATGGAAGAACGTTAAATGGCCCACTTTAAGTATCATATTTACTAATGTATAGAAATTGACATTCGTACACGATCATGAATAATCGGAAAGTTGTGATGAGCTCAAAAATAAAAAATAAACATGTGTTGGATTTCATAAGCGTGCGTACTTTCCAAACACAAGCATTGTGTAAATGAAATTGAAACCCTTGGTATTTCGTTACACATTGTAAAGTCATTATGCGTTAAGGGCTTAAAAAATAATATACACAAACAAGACAAGAAAAAAACACGAGTTATACATATACATCCGAGCTGATTTTAGTCTGTGAAATAAAATTGGCTTCAACGAAAAAACTAATACATGATGAGTATTTATACATAAGATGAAACCCTTTACGCGCATGCGTTAAGTCCAGTTTTACCACAGCGAGGCTCATATGTATTCTCTTCATCCACACACACGAATACGTGAATAACCGCCAAACAGGGCTTGCAGTAAGGCGGTAAAATAGGAATGTACCATAATCACAACTTAAGATACCAATATTAGTTATACACATACCAACGAGCTTATTTTCTTCTGCAAAATAAAACTGGCTTCAACGGAAACAATAGAAAGTATGCATATATATATAAGGAAAAACAAATAGCTCAACTGCAAACTTCTTACGTTTTTTCTTGTCCGGCAATAAGTGTTTCCGTAACGGCGGAATTAAACGCACTAAAATCCTACGCACGATACCGTGTGTGTGTCCAGCCTTAATCATTATGTGTTGGTGTAGCAATTGTGTACGACAATTACACCCAGAATTTCAATTGTCGAATGCGTCTACATTTTAAGATTGTCCTTCAAAGGAATAAGACATAAATATAAGTGGTCACTGCAAGGTATGTGCATATTAAAGATAAAGTATTTTATGTCGATATGATACAAACCACTACAGCAAACAACCGTGATGGCCAGTATATACAAACTATTTGCACTATATTGTTTTAATGCGTTGGAAATTCCGTTTCCAAGCGAAACCAATAATTACGTATCCGAACTTTGTATTGAACTCACACATGCTATTTGTAAAACTAACCCAAACTATTTATGAAGTGCGCTCTAGTAACTTCTTGCACTATGTGTTAATAAGCCAAGTCCCAAACGCGTTTCAGTAAATATTATGTAATCAATTAACAGTGTGCATGAACAAAATGCCCCTACACCCAAATCATCCAAAATTACAGTCCTAGTAAACACAATGCTTGCAGAAGAGCAACCTATTTGGAACAGTCGAATGCACGCCGCATATTCGCTGATACGGTCACTATTGTGAATTATTAATTAACCCATTTATGCCTAGCGTCTAGAAAAAAGGCCTTGGCAAACAACGTAGACCCAGATGAGACGCCGCATGATGCGGCGTCTCATCAGGGTCTGCGCGGTTTGCTTAAAGGAATTTCTATAAGAAATATTCTAAATATAGAAATAAATATACTAATACATCCCTAATTTTGGAAATAAATTGATCCAATTTAGAAGGATGGGAAAGTCCACTAGGCATAAATGGGTTAACATGTTCATGCGAGAAAGATCCTTTGTTTACAGAAGCATGTACACCTTTTAGGCAAGTATATTGGGTAGTCTAAATAATTAGACTTCATTGATTGATTCCGAGCTATGTTTTTATATGGTGAAGAATTCACACTTAGTCTAAACATGTAATGCCGATAACCTGTAGCCAA
The DNA here is from genome assembly GCA_007657795.1 of Dreissena rostriformis. Taxonomy (NCBI): domain Eukaryota; kingdom Metazoa; phylum Mollusca; class Bivalvia; order Myida; family Dreissenidae; genus Dreissena; species Dreissena rostriformis. The sequence continues at coordinate 118,943 of VMBQ01000038.1, read as the reverse complement.
GTACATTCACATTAGTTTACAATATGTTCGACCATCCTGCAAAATATCAATAACACAGAGCCTATAATAATGTTAATTATTCATAGTTTAGAACAAAACAGCTCAAACATCATGCTATTTTGAGCAATTATGCCAATAGTGCAGTGAATACATTACACAGGGAAGAAGTGCGAACTTTACATACTATTTTAACTTTGCATCGGGTTTAAAAAAAAGTTTAAATGCTTAAAGTAACTCTAACGTTGATTTCGGAATGCATTCAAAACAAGTGTTCATCCATGTTAAATAATTGTAAAATGAATTTTAAGTAATAAATATGAATTGGCAGCTTGTAAAGCCTTCGACATGCATTCATTTCCGACATGCATTCATTTCTGACAAGCATTCATTTCCGACATGCATTTATTTCCGACATGCATTCATTTCCGACATGCACTCATGACGAAACGGTTCGTCATGAAAATAATCCTAAGATTTATGAGGACCGTGTAAACCGTGTATATTGGGCAATGGCAGATCAGTCAATAACTTAAGAGACGCGTTGGGCGCATTAGAATACTATCTAACAAATGTGTCTTCCTTTGCTTTCACGATCAGATTGAAAATGAAAACCTTATTGTCAGTCCCGATATCAACTTTGCACTCGTCACTGAAGATCACCATTTTCCAGTAATGGCCTCCTTCTGTTTGTTCTGCACCAGTTCACGCGATTCTTCCGGTTGATTTCTCGAATTCGAATCCGTTTTACAACAACACACCTGTGGTATCCTTCACTATAAAATTTCCTCTGAACGGTTCGTCCGGAAACTGTAGCTTTTCTATTTTTATTGAAAACTCCAGTTATGTCCGATAAAGTTCTTTTCCTGTTTTTTTTTAACGATCCGTAACAATGCCCGACTTTCACGTTCATTTATTTTTGCCGGGGCTCCTTTTCTCGGTAAGTTTTCAACACTATTCCGTGCGCAAAATCTATTAATAATCCCAGCTATTGTAGTCCGTGGTATGCCTAATCTTCGCGAAATTTCTGTTTGTCGAAGGCCTGATTGAAACAATGAAACAACAGCCGTTTTCGAGTCAGGGTTTAGTTCTTTCCTTGCACCTACCATGACTGTTTATAACACGATTTCGGCGACTGATTACGTCATTTTCTATATATAAATACGTCATGATGAGGTCACGAAGCATTGAAAAATAATTGATTATAGAAAGGGATATAACTACGGTGGCACTAAGGTGACATCACCGCTCCAAAAAAAAATTCACCGCTCCAAAAAAAATTGGAGCGGAAAACAAAAGTTCTGTTTTCCCGTCTTTTTTTTGGCGCGGAAAACACAAGTTCTGTTTTTCCATCTTTTTTTTTGGAGCGGAAAACACAAGTTCTGTTTTACCGTCTATTTTGGATTCTGTAATTGGCCGATTATCTTGTGCGCATAATATAGCGATTGTGTTTTCCCGTCTCAAAAAAAAAGACAAATAAAAAAGACGGGAAAACAGAACTTTTTTGGGGGCGGTGATGTCACCTTAGTGCCACCGTATATAAACCTTACATTTTTATTTCATTTGAACGTTGTTTATTAACTGCCCTTACCAATGCAGCCATTACTAAAAACGTTATGACGTTCGCTTATGGCACAAGTCTGTATATTGACAATTAAGCCGCTTTTACTTAGGCATTTATAATAGCACGTGATGTCTTACTTTCTCCATTAATGTAAGTCTCCAGAAAATGCAATTGTATTTGTACCGTTAGATAACTGAATGTAGTGATATCATCTACACGAATTAACATTGTCAGTAACGGAATATCCCGAACTCAATTGTAAATTAGCATTCAGCTTTCTTTGTATTCAAGAACAACACGCATGTTAATTCTTAGGCGTTCCTTTCTGTTTCAATTTGATCTTTCGCGAAATTATGAAGTGACCTTTAAACTGAGCACCAACGACAAGGAAATACAAAAAATACTATACACCTCAAGCTGACTTTTCATACAGATTACGCCAGACCTTTATAATTTATGTTCAAATTATATCAGACATGAGGGCTATATATGAGTGTTTCTATACATTGGCAGACATGAGGGCTATATATGAGTGTTTCTATACATTGGCAGGTGCAAGTACAGGACTCAATAGTTTACTGCAGTTACTGGCACTAAGTCAGTTAGTGAAGCGACACGTGTAGCATATGAGTGGCGTTCTGAAAAAACTGAACAAAATGCGTGTGCGTAAAGTGTCGTTCCCTTATTAGCCTGTGCAGTTCGCACAGGCTAATCCGGGACGACACTTTCCGCCTTAACTGGATTTTCGCTAAGAAGAGACACCATTTAAACGAAAAATTCCATAAAAGCGAAAATTGTCGTCCCTGGTTGACGATAATCTGGGATGACAATTTACGAACAAGCATTATGCCCAGTTTTCTCAGAACGCGACACATTTAACTGCAGTTACTGGCACTAAGTCAGTTAGTGATGCGACACGTGTTGCACATATCGAGAGATATAACGTTTCTAATATACGATGCTTATACAAAAAAAAACTTGGGAGGAGCAACATTCTTATAACGATACACGACACATGTATTTTAGAATAAAAACTTCTAATTCTGAATAAGTAGTTCAATCTCATGAAGTGATGATAATAGAAATACCAGAGGGAATGTCGGAAAAAAGAAATGTCTGATGGAAAGTGTAGTATCGTATCATGTTATGAGTATTCAATGGTCTAAGGGAAGTAATTCTGTTCCCATATTACAAGGATTATTGTTAGAGCGGCATCCCCTGAGATGCACATGTTTAGAGGGCGCTGATTAGATTCTGGAACCTTCAATGGTGTCTCGTGTTGTTTTTTGTCTCTGGTTATTTGAGTCCAAGTAATCGGCCTCGAGCCGGGTTTGACACTACAGAAAGCAATTCACAATTCATATTGATGGTGACGTGGAACCATTGCACTACTGTTTCAATCCGGGTTCAATGTCTATTTTTGATCATATTTTCCACAAATGATCTGTACCAATCGTACAACAGTTAAACATAGTCTATTGTAAGAACATATCAAGGTGTTACGTTCAGAACACATAAGTATTTCTGTATTTTGTAATAAATGTGTGGTTTTCTTAATGACATAGAAAAAAAAATACAGGTTGATTAGCTGCGGCAGACTGTTAGGAAACACAGTGTATTATAAAGTGAAATAAGTATTATAAATATATTGATTAATAGGGGTTTGAAGCACAAACCATTGATTTGTTAACAGAGTAAAAAACGTATACACTGGCTGATATTCTGTATGCTTATGTCCTACTTAAATAAGCTACTATGCACCTAGCAAGACAACACAATAAGCCGCTTGAACATCATCACATGTATTCCGGATCTTGGGAGTTACATCATTGTATTTCCGGCAAATTAACTCAAAGGTTCATTAACGAGAAAAAAAAAAACATTGTATAAAAATGATGCCCAAAAAATTACAAATGTTTTATGCATATCTGATGATTATTAACATCTTTATGTTCCTATCTAGAAACTACAGTTCTTTGTAATAAACTTCGCTCAAATATGCCATGAACGCAAATTACAGACTAAGGCATTCAAGTTAAATTCATTTTAGGTTCTTGCAAACCCGTGTGGGATCATTGAGCAGAATGTGTCATGTTCTGAGAAAACATAATGCATGCGCGTAAATTGTCATCCCAGATTAGCCTGTGCTAATCCCAGATTAGCACAGGCTAATCAGGGACGACAATTTACGCGTTTATTAAATTTTTCGTTTAAATGATGTCTCTTCTTAGCGAAAATCCAGTTTAAGCGGAAAGTGTCGTCCCTGATTAGCCTGTGCGGACTGCACAGGCTAATCTGGGACGACACTGTACGCACAAGCATTATGCCCAGTTTACTCAGAACGCGACACACCGTATCGAGGTTAATATGGAAATTAACGTGATTCAACAATCCGGACAGCCAAAGGAAGTTGGCACATTATTGAAAAAAGTCACGTAACAATAAATAAGGGTTCTCTTATAATTGAAACTGACAAATTCAAATTCTACAGAATCGCAAACATTCACAGTGGTTTGCTTCGAATCAAATTGAATATGAGCCGTGCTCTGTGAAAACTGGGTTCAATGAATGTGCGTTAAGTGTCGTCCCAGATTCAGCCTGTGCCGTCCGCACAAGCTGATCAGGCATGACCCTTTCCGCCTAAACTGGATTTTCTCTGAGAAGAGACTTCCTTGAAACGGAAAATACCATGCACGTTGAAAGTTTCGTAACTGATTTACATGTACGGACTGCAAAGGCTAATCTTGGACGACACTTAACGCAAATACGTTTTAATAAAGCGAGGATCATATGGTTTGCAAACATAATACAACGATGCATTAGGGATAGCAATGGTACATTAACGCAAAAAACGATCAATTTTTCAATAGATAAGCATAAATGTCAAAGATCGCAAACAGATTAGAGGCGCAGGACATGCGAAAACAACCAAACGTAGTCCATATATGATATACACAGAAATGTTTTACATAATCATGGAAAAGGGAATGGGATATATGGTGTGCGTATGAGAACGGTTTTACTGGAATGTGAGCCAAGAAAGGTACAACATACTACCGATATGTAAGTACTATGTTCAAACACAACCGACAACATGATATTGATAGCTTTTTCATAATAAAAACAAAATGTTACAGAAACGTTTAATTTTAATTTTTACATGATTAGTACAGAAGTAAAATTGTCTCTAAGTGCCATGCGAACAAATCTTCAAAGTAACGGAAGATTTTCGAACAGTTTTTGTCTTTGTACATTGATGAATTTTCGACTATACAAACGAAAAGTATTTCCGTTTTTATACAACTCCAGTTTCTTTGATGTTCTGCTGCTATTTCTTGTGTTTATTAATATTTGTTTAACTATCCAAATAATGAAGTTTATTTCGCCTATTAACGCAATAACAAAAAAAAACACACAATTATCTGCTCTATTTAATCTAATATAAGCATTTACATGTACATTTTAACAAGATTTTACAACACTGGGTGTATTGTCTATAAATAAGATTTCCTTCGGATCAATCATGGTATTTATTTAATTGAATACTTTTTGTGTTCAATCCAAACAAATAAAGTGAAGTATGTGTACGTTTAATTTGCAATATGAAACATCAAAAGTAAACAAATCAACAACTAAGAGGTATACATATAAATTAAATTATAAACATTCCTTAATATACACAAATATTGCTTAAAATGTACTTATTACCTGAATGGTGACAGTATACCCGCTACACTCACACGAACACTGACATGAATGCGTCGGAATGTTCCTTTGTTATTCTCCAACAAGGCTCTCGCAAAATAGTATAAATGAAATTAAGCATTCTGCATAATGGAACAGGCTCATTATATTTGGTTTGCAGAAGGTCAAGCTAACTAAAATATGAGTTTCGTAAGATTGAGTTTGTATGCTTAAAAATCAACCACAATGCAAACAAATCGCAACTGTGTAACCGCTCGTGAAGAAAAAATCTTCAGTCGATAATGAACGGTGTGTTTATCCAATCTAGTGTTCAATGTGAGACGAACATATTAATGAGACGCGCTCTGTGAAAAGGGGGTTTGATGCATGTGCGTAAAGTGTCGTCCCAGATTAGCGTGTGTAGTCCGCACAGGCTAATCAGGGACGACGCATTCAGCATAAACTAGATTTTTGCCAGGACGGGACTTTAATTAAACGAAAAATATCATTAAAGCGGAAAGTGTCGTCCCTGATTAGCCTGTGCGGACTGCAAAGGCTTATCTGGGACGACACATTACGAACAAGCATTAAATCCTCTTTTCACTGAGCGAGGCTCATTTTTTAAAATCACTCTTGCACTCGTTTGGCAAACCCTAGTCTAATTTGGCGTGGTTATTTGGAAAGAAGTGCTAAATGATACAGTCATGGTCAAATATTCTGACAAGTTTAAGGTAGATAGATTTTCGCTCAGAACAGATAATTGCATAGTTTAATATAAATTTATTGTAATATAATTTGTTTTGTTCTTTTTGTGTTATGTTTTACTGCCACTATATTATCAAACGTTTATAAACGCATTTGACGCACCACCTGAAAAAACGACATTAACGGGATATTCACATCAAAACAACGACAACAAACAAACACGCAAATAAACAAACGAAAGTACACGAACCGGTGTTTGACACATGTTTGACTTTGTATTCGGCTCGTCTTTGCATTACGATTATGATAAGACCATTGTTTATGAAATACATCATTAATGTATTAGATAAACTGAATGGTAGGGGCAATAACGGTAAAATGGTCGTTTTCTTTCGCAAAAAAGTCATATTTTCCAACGTGCTCGATTATTATTAAAAGAAACTACCAATATATTTATAAGCAAGGCAACAACAAGAGTCAATATGTTTGGCCTACGGTTAGCATAACTATGAAAACTACAATACCTGAATTAGTAAAGCTTATGGGCTAAATTGACCTTTTATTGGTAATTAATAGTACCTGTACTAAATAATGCACGNGGGGGGGGGGGGGTGTATATTGGTATAATGGTACTCCCCTTACACGCATTCGTTTAATTTTGTTAATGATAGAACCAGAAAATGAATTCGGTACGTCAATTAGAGAGCGGTAGGAAAATGTACTCCCATCGTACTAATACGAGCTCGAATAAGTCATATCCGCGGTACATAGAGATCCAATGGCAGCAAATATAACTTACGAAAGACCCCCTTTACACTAGTGTTATCATACTAAATACGTCAAATGATGTCAACTCGATTTTAGCCTTTTTAACGTTGTTGTATTTTTTTGCAAACAATAAGTTTCTAAGTATCTTGTCTAAAATAAAGAACGCCAGGATGTCACCAGTGGCTCCTCTAATGCTGATTTTCTTCGGATTGAAATAATCTTACGTTAAAATCTTACAATGTAATTATTTTCACAGTTTCCTATAAAAAGATATATATGCTTTCAAGTTTGTTGACGTTAAATGTATACACTGGCTTCGCTTTAAATTATATTTTGTCATAATGTATACCGACTAATATGAGTCACGTTTTGAACACGGACGAGTTGAGCCTCTCTCTGGGAAAACTGGGCTTCATGCATTTAAGTTTAATTTTCTAAAGGACATTTAATAATACAAAATCTAGTGTAGTCCCTATTTAGACTGTGTGGACTGCACACGCTAGTCCCATGATAGTCTGTGACGACAATGCACACATATTTTAAGTCTAGTTTTCCCAAAACGAGGCTCATTTGATGGTCCACAAAACATTAAACCGCGCACTACTGGAGTGCTGCTGGACAAACACTGAACACAGTATAAATGTAAACAGACTGACAAACAGAAGCGTACAACCGTATAAAAGATCGAAACATAACAGGAAATCTCGCTCTTTTGCACTCAAAATAGAGTTTCCAATTGCAGTCTTCAGACTACAGCTGCCATCAACGACACATACGTAATTTATATCTGCCAGACAATATATCATTGTTATACGCTATACACTGTCTTACACGAAATAAGTAGTAATACGCTACGAGGAAATCACGTAAAATACTCATACATGTTAATGCTTGATAATGGCTTATGTATGTATTATTGATGAGACTTTAAAAAAATTATACAAATAGCAGCTTCTAAATGATGGAGCATATACACACGGAAACACGCGATTAGCAACATCCTCAAGATAATACTTTAAACTATGATAGCAGCAATAATAAGTACATGAGTTATCTTAACAAGATTGTTATCTTGTGGATAAAGGTCTTATCTGAGATTTCTGTACCGTGACGTTGAATGGAAATTCTCGTATAGTTTGTAACATAATTTAAATTGTAGTCACGCATATATATGTGTTTGTAATATTACGACTTTTAACATCATCGACACGAGTGTTCTGTTGAAGTATGTATTTCCCTTACGATGTGGGCATCGTTATCTTTGATAACTTAAACTCTCATACCTAGGAATGAAATTTGTAAAGAAAACGTCTGTTGTATTAAATGCACAGCATCTATATCGGTTTAGTGAGCTTTAGGCAAAATCATTTTAATGAATATTTTCATACATCAGTTTAAAAAATATTAAAAATTTAAATTATTGTCATTACTGGATAAATGTAAACAAAATATCTGATTTTTTTTTGTCAAACACAAAACGTGAATAATATGGTCACGGAAATAAGTCAACACTAGAATCTGTATTTAAGCTGATAAAACTCGGGATTCAGAAAAGGGACATATGGTGAACATACACATTTTTCAATAGGATTTCGTCGCTGGTTGTGGTCGTTACAACTAACAGTTAAAGAAAAAGTTGAAAACTAAAATCTGAATCACCCTATAACTAAAATTATTTTAAGTATGTTAACCCATTTATGCCTAGCGTCTAGAAAACAGGCATTGGCAAACAGCGTCTCATCAGGGTCTGCGCTGTTTGCTTAAAGGAATTTCTGTAAGAAATATTCTAAATATAGAAAAAAATATACTAGACATCCCAAATTTTGGAAATTAATTGATCCAATTTAGAAGGATGGGAGAGTCCACTAGGCATAAATGGGTTAATAAAGCTTGTGACCTTCCAGTTCTTACTACGACAACCTTAACCCGGGGACTGTTGTTTTGTATGTGACAAACCTCTGTTCTTTGCATGTCATGTTAAAGCTCATTATGAACATTATAATCCAATTATAAAAGTGTATAGTTTGTACCACATTAACGGTGTATTAAAATCAAAAACCTATACATCTATTACCTATACATCTATAACCTATACATCTATAACCTATACATCTATAACGTATACATCTAAAACCTATACATCTATAACCTATACATCTATAACCTATACATCTGTAACCTATACATCTGTAACCTATACATCTGTAACCTATACATCTATAACCTATACATCTATAACTTATACATCTATAACCTATACATCTAAAACCTATACATCTATAACTTCGTTACTGATCAGAACAATATGATATCAACAACACATTAAGAAATATCCCATATGTACACGTATAATTGCCAGCGAGTAACAAAGTGCGTTTCCGTCACTAATGCAATATTGAATTATATTCGCAATCTATCTCTTTTTATATCGAAAATTAAAATCATTAGGCGAATGGATAATATTTTGTTGCGCCTTTGAGGAATATACTAGTTCATATTCCTGAACAGCTAATTTAATTAGAAGGTCTCTTGGGAGTTGTTGCAAGTATGTGGGAGATAAATGCAGCACTATTTATGTTTCAGCCAAGTGTTACAATCTCCACTACTGTACACGCGGTTCTATGAGGCAGAAATGCAAGTCAATTAATATTGTCCTAATTGGGTTACGAAGCACCCAGAAGACAAGGCCATTAAACCCGATAAATTAGTGTTGACGCTTATGGCCCACCCTTTCTTTCCTTGTTAACGAATGCTTCTCGGTGATTTTTGGTTTATTAACTTACTGAACAAAGCTATTGTCTTGAACAAATCTATTGTCTAAACATGTCATTTCGACGCACCTTATATTCCTATTGTAAAAATATGTATTGCCTTTTGTTACCAGTATATTACAATCTTTACACCTATAATTGCGTTACATATAACTCCATCGATACAATATGATAAAAACAACACATTAAAGAAAATATCTCATTTCTACGTGTATCGATGCGATCAAGAAACAAAGCTGGTTTCCTCAAAATAAAGCAATATTGCAATTATGTTCGCAATCAATCCCTTTTGATGTTGCAAATTGAAAGCATTACGCAAATGGATGATATGTTGTGTCTTTGTGCGATATACTATTTCATGTTTTCGAAGGGCTGATTCAATTGTAAAGGCTCTAAGGAATTTTTCCAATTTTGTGGAACACAAAAGCAGCACTATTAATTGTTCAGTACATTGTTCAAATCTCCATTATGTTGTTGCTGTTAACGCTGTTGTCTGAGTCATAAATGCAAGTCAAGTAATAATTGTCCCAATGGGTTTTCCAAACTTACAGAAGACAAGAACAATGCATCCGATAAATTGGTGTTGATGCATATGGTACAATCTTTCTTTCTTTGTTAACACAGTATTCCCAGTGAATGTTGTTTTATTATTTTAACGCACCATTGTATAGGTCGCTGAATAAGATACTTACTAGTAAAACGTATTTTGGGACACCTGCTCGCATAGGCGTAAACTAGTTAATTATATCGAGAAAACAACCAATATATATCAGCAATTGCACCAGCTATAGTTCACTCTAGTTATTGTATTGATTCATTCATTTATTTCATATTTTAACAATTTGTAACACATGGTATATAAAGCATATATTACACATAAAATAAGTTGTATCTGCTTATGGCATAAGAAATAGCAAACATATAATTAAAAATAGCATCACAGTCGATAAATCAAGCATACAGAGATAAAGTTTTATACAATTCAACAAATTATATACTTTATTATAAAAATTTGAGACAGTAAAATTATAATACTATTATTGGTAAATAATTGTTAAATATATATATGTGTGTACTAAATATTTAAACCATGTCACAAACATTAAAATATTAAAGTATTAGCTCACACAACAATGCTGTTGAATACTTAGATTTGTATTCGTTTTAACAATATTCCAGTCAAATCACACTAGTAAAGAACTTTCCGGGCTGCATCTTGGCTAGCAGCCTACGTCGCAAACAAAAGAGCTAAAACTGAACCATCATCATGAAGAGCTATGAGGGAAGCCATAAGTTAAACTGGATTTTAACTGACTTGATTCAAATAAGAAACAGCACACACAATTTGTACTAACCTCTTTCATAGAAGTATCTTTCCAGAAGATTTATAATCCAACATTTCAACTCGAGCAATATACGAGCCATCTTTGAAAAACATAATGTGTCCTGTATCACATATTGATTATGTTACCATAATTTCAGTATTGTTTGCACATATCATTAGGTAAAGCACAAACCGGTACATTATTTTCCGTTTTAAGTGGTTACTTTGCATAAACCTGTATTTTTATGCAAGTTCTATCAACCAGCGCATATTGCTTAATTAAGAAGTTAATACACAAAACCATATCCATATATACATTAACAATTATCACAAGCATCGGTGAATCAATTTAAACAACTTTACCATGTTCTAAGCATATCTTCAAACGATATACCGTGTGTTATACCAAAACATGTTCGTTAACTCTCCGACTATAACTCAACAATTGAGTTCAATATTCATCGCAAACATTTCCGAGATAAAAGCAATTGCATTTACAAACAGATAGGCGTAGCGCGTTTAATTCTGTCTGTAATGACAGAAGACTTCGTCGCCAGCCCAGTGAAAGCAATTTTCATCATCGATACATATCTGAATCGGTTTACTAAAGGCCATGTGTATCTAAATAGTAAATACCATACTTTTATATCAAATGATATCATATTGTGTTATGTGCATAGATTGAGTTGAGTTGTGAAACAAAAAGTCTCTTCGTATACTGTCTAACACGAAGAACCACAGGAGGTTACCAGTAATTTCACTACTGCTGATTTTCTTCAGATTGTTTTAACCCTTTGAGCGCTGGAACCGGATTTTGAAGGCCTTTGCAAACAGTTTGGATCCAGATGAGACGCCACAGAACGTGGCGTCTCATCAGGATCCAAACTGTTTGCTATTCTGATAGCATTCTTTGAAAAAAAATCGAAGAAAATGCTAATTTTAGAAATTTAGCAGACAACATTTTAGCAGACGACAAATTTCCCAGCATGCAAAGGGTTAATTTTCTTTCAAATGGAACAACTATATGCCTATCCCCTTTTCATATAAGTGCATGTACATGCTTTTGTTCTGTTTCCAAGTACTTTGACGTTAAATGTATCAAATAGCTTAACTACAAATGCTATTTTATCATAATGTATCACGACTTATATGAGTCAACTGTTGAGAAAGGACTATGAGAGCATCGTTTTGGGAAAACTGCGCTTAATGCATTTGAACTTTCCGCTTTTATTGTATTTGTATTCTTAAGGAAGTCTCTTCTTAGCGAAAATCCAGTTTAGGCGCAAAGTTTCGACCCTTATTAGCATATGTGGACTACACAGGTTTATTGATTTGTCCCGTTACTAACAAGCATAAAGCCAATTTTCCCAGAACGAAGCTTAGTTAATGATCCGTACATCATTCGGTAGATAAGCATCAAACCGCGCACTACCCGATGGCTGCTTTGCACACACCAAGCACAGAACAAATATATACACAGTCAAAAGAAAGCGCGACACTGGTTGAAAGATCGACACATACCGGAAAAAACTCGCTCATTTGCAGTCAAACAAAAGTGCAAAATTGCAGTCTTCAGACAACAGCTGTCGACAACGAAACATACCTTATTCATATATTTCAGGAGAAATTCCATTGTTTTCCACTATACACTGTCTAACACGAAATCGAGAGGAATGCGCTTTGATGAAATCACAAAACATAGCCATTTATCATAATGCTATATAATGGCTTCGGAATTTATGTTTGATAAGACTTTTAAACGAACAATTATATAAAAAAAAAACAGCTTCTTAAAGGTAAAACATATGACAACGGGAACAACAGATTAGCCAAATTGTGGCGTGTTCTGACAAAACTGGGCAAAATGCTTGTGCGTAAATTGTCATCCCAGATTAGCCTGTGCACAGGTTAAATGATGTCTCATCTTAGCGAAAATCTAGTTTAGGCGGAAAGTGTCGTCCCGGATTAGCCTGTGCGGACTGCACAGGCTAATCTGGGATGACACTTTACGCACAAGCATTTTGCCCAGTTTTGTCAGAACACGCCACAATTATCAAGATAGAATCTACATACTTTCAGCTATGCTCAGCAACATTAAGTATTTTATTATGCAACATTTCACGAGTGTTCTCTTGTGATTATAGTTATTTTCTGAGGTTGCTGTACTGTTACTTTACACGTAAATACAAGTATTGTAACGTGGTCTAATGTGTACTTGATATAGGTATGTGTAATACGACGACGTTTAACATCGTCAACACGAGTGTTCGGTTGATTTGTGTATTTCCCTTTCGTCTGTTGCACTTAAAGTCTTATAACTAGGCAGAAAATCTATCAGAAACACTTTTTTTATAGTACCCGTGCAGCGTTAAAGTGCGTTTTTGTACACAATATGAGTAACATCACTGTAGTAAATATGTTTATGAATAACTTAACAAAAATAATTCAAATTGAAATCATCGTCATGACACTATCAAGGCAAACTTAAACAATCCGAAAGCTCAAACAGACCTTTCTTCGCTCAATTCGCACGCCAGCCTTGCAAAAGATTGTAATGACTCTGTGTGCTCGACTCATTTGACCGCGCTCTGATAAAACGGGGTTAAATGCATGTGCGTAAAGTGTCGTCCCAGATTAGCCTGTGCAGTCCGGACATGCTTATCAGGAACGACACTGTCCGCTTTTATTGAATTTTTCGTTTGAAGGAAAACTCTTCTTGACAAAAATCCAGTTTAGGCGCAAGGTGTAGTCCCTGACTAACCTGTGCGGACTGCACATGCTAATCTGGGACGACATTTTACTTATATCCATTAAACCCCTTTTTCACAGAGCGAGGCGTATATTCAAATAGTGCGCGTGTCCAAAACATTGTTCACATTTCCTTGTTCGTTCCCTATCTGTGTTACCGTAGAAGACTATTGGTTACCCCCCCCCCCGGTCCGTCCATGTGTCCGTGTGTTTGTCCGAATCTGAATATTACGATAACTCAAAACGTTATAAAAGCTATTTTGATGAAAATTGGTTTGTATATATAGGGTCATATGGGGTCATATGGGGAATATGTCACTCATTTCTGTTTGTCGTCAGACACATATTGTGGTTGCTATGGTTACGGAAAAAAATTAAAACTACAATCTGGATCCTGCGACAATTTTAGCAGTATTTAAGCTAGGCTGATGAAACTCGATATAAGGATAGAGGGCTTTGTGGGAAACACATCATATTACATAGTGTTACTATAAATAGAAACAAATGACGTCAAGAGCGGGCCGTTATTCGGTTCTAGCGGGCCAATATAAATTATGTTTTATATCTGAAAAGAATCGGATCGCGCGACGTTAACTATCAAAATGGCGTCCACATTCAGTCTTATCCAAACGTGATTAATAAAATTAAAACACAAATCAACGAAATAATAAAAAAATAATGATAATTAAACGTAGCACACAATTGGAATAATGAAAAAATATATCGATTGCAATTGAAACTGCACTGAAGATTAGATTGATGACATTATTCGAGCTTTAAATTTAACAGGAGTCATCCAACATCAAAATTTAGTAAACGACACGCTTACCTCAATGGGAACTTTAATCCAATGCTCCAAGTTTCCAATTATACATTACAAACACACACTCCGAAATACGTTTTGGATTTGTTCGATGCTTTTTTAAATAAATGTTTAACTGTTAAACAAACTACAACGTCCGAATTGTTGTCACTAAAATCCAGAGAGTCTAGACAAAAGCAGTGTGTTTCGTCACAAAAATGACGTCACACGATATACGTTATTAATTTCGTAATCAGTTGGATGAAAATAAAACTACGGAAAGCTGGTTCGGTAATACATTTAAGTGAAGGAACAAAATAAAATGATATGTAATATAAACGATAACACACGGCTGAGCTGGGCCGATCGTCTATAATCGGACCTAGCCGCATAATGGCCTAAGGGCCAAAGGCCCTCGGGCCGTTATGTCGGCATTCGGGCCGATTATAGACGTCCGGCCCAGCTCAGCCGTGTGTTATTGTCTAAGTTATGTACGTAATTTCAGTTTCGTCTGTTAAATTGTCAATCCATCCGGAAAATCTGGTTCGTACAATAACATTCAACGCAGTGAAGCCAGAATGATGAAATCTTGTATGTAATTAGAGAGCCATATTAGGAATATGCACGCTATTTCAGTTTAATTTGTCACGCACAATATGTGTGGTTAAATGGTCACGGAAATAAGTTAACACTAGAATCAGTATCCTGCGACAACTCCAAAAGTACTTAAGTAAAACTTGAAATGTCCTTATAAGGAAGGTCCTTGGAGTGAACATGAGCGTTATTTTTATATTTTTCCGTCAGTTTGTGTGGTTGTTACCGTTACAGAAATAATTGGAAACTAAAATCGAAATTACCCCATTCCTACAATTCTTTAGGGCACGTTAATAAAACTTGTGGAGATCAGGTTTTTACTCGACGACTTTAACCCGGAATGGCAATTAAGTTTTTACTCAAGCTTCTTTCAAACGAAAAATTCCAACAAAAAATGCGGAAAGTGTCGTCCTTGATTAGTCTTTGAGGACTGCCCAGGCTAATCTGGGACGACACTTTACGCATATTCATTAAGTCCCGTTTTTCCAGAGTTAGGCTTATATGTTTTATCATGTTATCAGTATATTAAAACTTATGACCTATACACCTATACCTTCGTTACTGATCTGTAACACATTCAGAAAAATATCATTTCTACAAGTATCGATGCCTTTAAGAAATTAAGCTGGCTTCCGTCAATAAAAACAATAATGCAATCATATTTTCAATTAATCCCTGTTGATGTTGCAAATTGAAAGCATCACGCAAATGATAGTATTAAGTGGTTTTATAAAAAAAATTCAACTGGCCTGATATCGGGAATTGTGTCTATTACTTCCATGAAGTCCCTAGGGGCCCTTGTGGCATATACACTTTCATGTATCTGAACGGCTCATACACTTCTCAAGTCTCTAGGGAATTCTTACCATTATGTGGAACATAAAAACATCACTATTTATGTTTCAGGAAATTGTCAAAAGCTAATTATTTTGCTTCTGTAAATGCAAGTCAATTAATATTGTCCTAAAAGGGTTACCAAGCACCCATGCGACAAGACCGGTGCCTCCAATAAATAAGTGTTGACGCATATGGCTCTGTCTTTCGTTTCTTGTTAACTTTGATCCCCAATAAATGTTGGTTTATCCAATTTCCTGAACCGTGAGATAGATCGCTGAACGAGATAATTAATAGAAAAACGTCTTTTTGGGACACCTGTTGCTCTGGGCACGAAGGAGTTAATTGTATCGCGAAAATAATCCAACCCATCAGCAATTTAATCGGGAATAGTGTGAATGCATACACAATTGTGCTGAATAGTTGGACTTTTATTTATTTTAACTGTATTTCAGTAAAATGACGGCGGTCAGTGAAACTATTCTCTATTCTGAGCAGGGCATGCCGATCAGAGCGGTTTTCCAGTAATAAGTGTACACATCCGTGTAAGTATTTGTAAAAGACTGTTTAAAAGAGGTCAAGGCTAAATGGTCATACAAAAAATAACATAACCTAATGTCACACTAGTTTTGTATTAGCCTTGCCGTTTCTTGGGCTGACAGCGTTTTGCGCACCCAAGTGAGCTCCAACCGAACCAAAAACAATACGAAGCGCGAGGGAAGTTATAAGTACAAATAAAAATAAGCCCCGCACTTGGAAAACTCGGCTTTATGCGTGTGCGTAAAGTTTCGCCTATGATAAGCCTGTGTTGTCCGCACTTTCCGCTTTAAATGAATTGTTCGTATAAAGGAAGCCTCTTCTACACGAAAATCCCGTCTAGCCGACTGCACAGGCTAATTTGGGACGACCTTTACACACATGCTTTAAGCCCGGTTTTTCCAAGAGTCATATATAAAAGTTTATATTTAGAAGTAAGTGATTAACGGTTTCTAGTTTAGCTTATTTTTGGGGCGTTTAACAATTCAAATTCTGCTGTAAATGAAAACACTGACTTGATTCAAATAAGGAAAAGCAAACACAATTTGCACTTACCCCTTTCATAGGAATATCTATCCAGAAGATTTACAATCCAACATTTCAACTCGAACAATATCCGAGTCATCTTAGAAAATCATGCTCTGTTCTGCATCACATATTGATAATTTTATCATAATTTCAGTCGTGTTTGTACATATCAGTACGTTAAGCACAAATCGGTACATTTGTTTTACTTATAAGTGTGTACTTTGCAGAAACCTGTATTTCAATGCGAGTTCTATCAATCAGAAAATATTGCTTTCTTTAGCAGTCAATAAATAATTCCATATCCATATTTATCTTTACACTAATCACAGGTTGAGGTGAGTACTTTTAAACTACTTAAACCTGTTTTCAGTGATAACGTCACACGAAATTCTTTGTGTAATACCAAAACATATTGGTTTCCTCTCGGATTATAAGTCAACAATTAAGTTAGGTATTCATCGCAAACATTCCCGAGATGCAATTCAAGTGCATTTACAAACAGATAGTGGCATTATGTTTAATTCTTCCTGTAATGACAGATGACTGGGTCGCCAGCCAATACTCACACTGAAAGAAATATCCATCATCGATATAGAGTCGTGTTCTGTGAAAACTAGATTATCGCTAAGAAGAGACATCATTTTAACGAAAATTCCAGAAAAGCGGACATTGTCGTCCCTGATTAGCCTGTGCGGACTGCAGTTTTCTCAGAACACGACACAATACAGATAGTTTATTTGCGACTTAACCATATTCAGCTCCTCGTCAAAAAACAATGAAGCAATAATAAATACACAATACACATGCGTCAAAATAACAACAACATCATGTTTATGCATTTTGTTTAATAAATATATGATTTTTTGTGAGAATGATGTAAGAGAAAGCTCTTAATATTTTAACAAAGTTAAATGAATGTTAAAAATACGTAATTGATTAAGAAAAAAAAATCAGTTGATATTATATACAAAAGTTGACTTGTGAGAAAAAAATCAGCTTTATCATAAATCTATATATTATCGGCTCTAATTTTAAATGCTTTGATACAGAAATTAGCTAGACGTATCAATACATTTTTCTGGTCTCATTTCAAAATTGTAAAAAAATTAAAAATTCTTGGTCTTCTTCTGTAAACATCAGGTATAAGTGAATTTCTAAAATTATTATATAAAGGACATATTAGAACAAAATGATACTCATCTTTAATTTCATTAAGTGTACACAATTTTCATATTCTCTTATTTCTCGGAATATATGGGATATATATCTGAGTCGGTTTACTAAAGGCCATCTGTATCTAAATACCATACTAAATATATCAAATGATATCACATTAATTATAGCAGTTTTTTTTTTTAACTTTGTTGTGTTATGTGCAAAGATTGAGTTGAGGTATAAAACAATAAGTCTCTTAGTATATTTTCTCAAATGAAGAACCCCATGATGTTATCAGTAATTTAACTACTGCTGCTTTTCACCGGATTGTATTAATTTTCTTTCAAATCCAACAACTTAATTCCTAACCCCTTTTCAAAGATATATACATGTACATGCTTGAGTTCTGTATCCAAGTATTTTGTTATTGACGTTAAATGTATCGAAATAGCTCATCTACAAATGGTAGTTTGTAATAATGTATAACGCCTTATATACGTCAACTATTGAGAACGGATTATTTGAGCCTAGTTTTGGTTAACTGGGCTTTACGCATGTGCACTTTCCGTTGTTATTGTATTTTTCCTCTTCTTTGCAAAATCCAATTTATGCGTAAAGTGTCGTCCCTGATTCGCCTATTCGGACTGCAAAGGCTTATCTGAGTTGACACTTCAAGCAGAAGCATTAAGCCTATTTTCCTAAAAAAGAAGCTCATTTAATGATCCATACATCATTCGGTAGATAAGCATCAAACTGCGCACTACTCGATGGTTGCTTGAAACACACCAAACACAGCACAAATATATAGATACTGTCAAAAAAGGCGCCAAACTGGATGAATGATCGACACATACCGGAAACTCTCGCCTTTTTGCACTCAAACAATAGTGTCAAATTGCAGTCTCCAGACTACATCTACCGACAACGACACATACGCAATTTATCTTTCAGACGATATATCGTTGTTTACTCTATACACTGTCTGACACGAAATCAAGAGGAATACGCTATGATGAAATCACGTAACATAGCCATTAATCCTTATGCTTGATAATGACTTATTGATCCTTCAGCCAAGTACCCAAAATTGAGGTGGGGTGTACCAGTTAGGGGGGTGGACAAAACTACACCTATTTATCTTGGAAGATGCATGCCAGTAGCATATTAAAATGGTTGATAACAGTCTGGTACTGGCAGCTTTTGGTATTTTTTTCTCCTTTGAAGATGGGGCATCAATCAGCTTAATTTTCATAAATTGTCTGGGAGAAATTGAACCGCAAATTGCATGCAGTATTTTAGTAGGGTCAATATATGAAAAAAATCCTTCAACCACCAAAAAATTGCTACAAAAGGTATTTTAACTGAACCTGGTAAAACATATCAAAAGTTTACCACAATCGGACCTCCGGAAAGTTTTTTTTTCAAGATGGCCGCCAAGATGGCCACCAAAACCTATTAATGATCATAACTATGTAACTTTCCACTCAGATTAGATGGTTTGTTGTCTATACCGAGGTTTCGGGGGGTTAAGAACACATTGCAATTGTCAGCCATAGTTTAAGTTTATTATGTTACAAAGAAATCTCACATGGCGTCCAATGACACAATACGAAGGACCGCAAGTCCATTACTTTTGACGTGATGCTTGTTATGTGAAATGCCATAGTTTGGACCCGCCGCGATTTCTGGATTTTTACAAGAGGATCGATATTTTTCAGCTTCAGGCAACACTGAATTAGCAGGGAATGATGCGTATCTTGCATTAGCAAAGCCAGTACCCTGGGCTATTGTCGGTCAAATTCTTGCCTATGATTAATATGTACAATGGGGACAAAGCGTGCATTCTGTCAACATAAGTCTTAGTTTGCAACCTTGCCACAACCTTCACATCATTGTAACGTTTGACCAACCCTTGTATTGGAAGGCAGCCGAAATCATCATTGATGCGCCACAAAGTAGTTGAAAATGTTGTTCAGAATTTGGGATGTTTCATAAACGTATGAAGTTGCGGGGGGGGGGGGCAAAGGATCCCTCATGGAAGAAACCGCTCTCAAAAACATACTTGAGGCTGTCTATTGAGAAATGCAATTGTGCACATTGTGACACGAAAAGCTGTCCAGAGGGCTTCACGGGACCATCTTCTTGTTGAAAAGTGCATACACAGCCAGCTTTCAGCCGAAATGACCAAGGAAGATCCAGACATTCAGATACTGCTGGATCATGCCAAGGATTTGTACTCTTCCCTTCTGAGGGGCAAAACGACGCTAGCAGATGATATGTTATGCGATTTTTATCAATCTCGAGAGGGCTACAGAGAAGAACCATGAAATTGCCCAGACCTCAAAGACAAGCATAGTATGGCTGAATTATCAGCTTATGATTAACAATTCAAGGGTGTTGATTAAAGCATATCGTACTGGGTGTTTGCTGATGCATTAGCCGGCAGTGCCCGAATTGCTATCCATCTTTGCTGCAGCTGGGTACATTACCTGTAATCTGCTTATTACTACATGTATCTGCAGCAAAAAAGCAACCTAGAGGATACGAACCCGGACGTTTATCGAAAGTTTGGTATTGGTTTTCATGTTGTTCGTAGGTGCCATCAGTGCTGGGCTGGGCTAGGGCGTGATCTTTTCATTGAGCAAACATTGATGATCATTTATATATGCGGCAGTGGAATGACCGACGAAATGCAAACCCCTTAAACCCTATCTGCAACATCCGAGCACAAC
>VMBQ01000038.1:0-95033 GCA_007657795.1 Dreissena rostriformis | reverse complement strand
CCCCCCCCCCCTTAGTGGTACACCTCAACCCATCTGGCTGATAGACTATATGAATTTATAATAATTAAGACTTAAACGAAGAATTATCAAAGTAACAGCTTCTAAAAGATGGAACGTATGACACCGGGAACATACGATCAGCAAACTTCTCAATATATCAACTATGATCAGCAACAATAATTATTAAATTATTAAACAAAACAGGTTTTCTTTTGTGAATATGATTTATTTCCGAGATTGATGTAGTGTGACGTTTAACGGAAATACTTGAAGTGTTTGTACAGTGGTTTAGTGTAACTGTTTTTAACCCTTTGAGCGCTGGAACCGGATTTTGAAGGCCTTTGCAAACAGTTTGGATCCAGATGAGACGCCACAGAACGTGGTGTCTCATCAGGATCCAAACTTTTTGCTATTCTGATAGTGGTTTTAGAAAAAAAATCAAAGAAAATGCTAATTTTAGAAATTCAGCAGACGACATTTTAGCAGACGACAAATTACCCAGCATGCAAAGGGTTAATATTACGACGAGCGACATCATCAACACAAGGTTTCCTTTGTTTTTATATATCCCTTACGTTATGTCCATTTCTTATTTTTCATTACTCGAACTCTAATACATAGGAATGATATTTCTCAGGAAATGTTTGTTAAATTAATTGCACAGCGTCAATATGCGTTAAGTGCACTATGAGAGACCTCATTGTAGTTAAATATTTTCATTCATCACTTACCAAAATAATTCAAATTAAAAAAAATATCATGACACGATAAATGCAAACTAAAAGAATCCGAAAGTTCAACCATACCATTGTTGGCTCCAAATCCGACCGCCGGCCTAGCAAAACACTGTGATGGCTCTTGACTCATAGTGCGAGTTTCAAAGCATTGTTAACATCTCCTGTTTTGTCCCCTACTGGTTAAACATGAGGATACCCTACTGGTTTACCTCCGATCTGTCCATGTGTCCGTGAGTTTGAAGATCCTTGTGCCCGTCTTTCCGTCAAAATCTGGATACTTCGAAAACTCAAAAAGCACTTTACCTAGGTTGATGAAACCTTTTATGTTGACAGAGGGTAATATTGGACGTATGCCCGTTGTTTCGTGTGTTTTTTTTAGTTGCTATTGTTACGGAAATAATTAAAATATAACATCTGGATCCAGCGACAACTCAAGCAGTGTTTAAGGTATGTTGATGACATTCGTTATATGGATAGATGGATATATGGGCAACATGTACGTTTTTTTCAGTTTTTTCTGTCCAATTGTCTATCCGACCGATAATTCTGGCTCCTGCAGTAACTTGAATGCACTAAAGCTAGGTTGATAAAAACTCCGTATGTAAATAGAGAGACATATAGGGGTTATGCAAGCTATTTCATTATTTTTTGTCAAAAACATAATGTGGTTGCTATGGCCACGCAAATAAGTTAACACTAGAATCTGTATCCTGCGACAACTCAAAAAGTACTTTGGCAAAGTTTATAACACTCGGGGTGTAGAAAGACGGCAATATGGTTCAGCATGCACGTTATTTTAGTATTTTTTCGTAGGTTTGTTTGTTAATGTTACCGTTACAGAAATAATTGAAAACTAAAATCTGAATCATTCCATACCTAAAATGTGTTCAGGTATATAAACCCATGTATGCCTTGCGTCTAGAAAAAAAGGCCTTAGCAAACAGCGTAGACCCAGATGAGACGCCGCATGATGCGGCGTCTCCTCAGGGTCTGCGCTGTTTGCTTAAAGGAATTTCTGTAAGAAATATTCTAAATATAGAAATAAATATACTAGACATCCCTAATTTTGGAAATGAAGGGTCTGCGCTGTTTGCTTAAAGTAATTTCTGTAAGAAATATTCTAAATATAGAAATAAATATACAAGACATCCCTAATTTTGGAAATAAAATGATCAAATTTAGAAGGATGGGAGAGTCCACTAGGCATAAATGGGTTAAGACATTTTATGGCGATCCAGTTTTTACTCCGACAAACTAGACCCGGGTCTGTTGTTTCGTCTGTTACAAAGCTATTGTATAAACATGTCATTTGACCGCAACTTATATATATATTCCTATTGTAAAAGTATACATTTTTCTAATGATACAAGTATGTAAAAATATTAAACCTCCACACCTATAATTGCAATACTGATAAATCCATCAATGCAATATGAGAACAACAACAAATAAAAAAAAATCTTATTTTTACGTGTATCGATAGTATCAAGAAACAAAGCTAGTTTCCTCAAATAAAAGCAATATTGCACTTACGTTTGCAATCAATCCCGTTTGATGTTGGAAATTGAAAGCATTACGCAAAAGGATGATATGTTGTTGTGTCTTTGTGGCATATTCTATTTCATATTTCTAAAGGGATGATTCAATTGTAAAGGCTCTTAGGAATTCTTCCAATTTTGTGGAACATAGAGCAGCACTATTTATCGTTTAGAAAATTGTTAAAACCTCCACTATTTTGCTGCTGTAAACGCCGTTCGCCGAGTCATAAATGCAAGTCAATTCATAATTGTCCCAATGGGGTTTCCTAGCTAACAGAAGACAAGACCATACATTCGACAAATTGTTGTTGACGCATATGTGTCGTGTTCTGAGAAAACTTGGCAAAATGCTTGTGCGTAAATTGTCGTCCCAGATTAGCATGTGCAGTCCGCACAGGCTAATCAGGGACGACAATTTCCGCTTTTATGGAAATTTTCGTTTAAATGCTGTATCTTCTTAGCGAAAATCCAGTTTAGGCGGAAAGTGTCTTCCCTGATTAGCCTGTGCAGACTGCACAGGCTAATCTGGGATGACAATTTACGCACAAGCATTATGCCCAGTTTTCTCAGAACAGGACACATATGGTCCAGTCTTTCTTTTCTTGTTAACTCAGTATTCCCAGTGAATGTTGGTTTATTAATTAACCGAACCATTGTATAGGTCGCTGAACGAGATACTTACTAGTAAAACGTATTTTAGGGAAACCTGTACGTCTGGGCGTAAAGTAGTTAATTATATCGAGAAAACAACCAACATATCAACCGTTACACCAGGTATAGTGCACTCTAGTGTTATCTCACACAACAATTTCCTGAATATTTGGATTGTAATTAGTTGTAACAGTATCCCAGTAAAATCACAGCAGTTATGTACTTTCCGGGCTGCATCGCGGGCTAGCAGCCATACGTAAAAAATATGAATCTCGCTCTGGAAAAACGGGGCATGAGTCGTGTGCGTAAAGTGTCGTCGCAGATTAGCCTGTGCAGTCCGCACAGACTGATGAGGGACTATACTTACAGCCTTAACTGGAATTTCGCTAAGAAAAGACTTCGTTCAAGCGATAAATACCATAACAGCGCAATGTGTCGTCCCAGATAAGCTAGTACAGACTGCACAGGCTAATCTCTTTACGCACATTCATTAATCCCCGTTTTCTCAGAGCGAGTCTCATACGCAATAATTTATACTTGCAAGTAAGTGTGTAATGCTTTATCGTTGAGCTGATGTTTGTGGCATTCCACAATTCAAATTGTATGTTAAATTCATTTTAACTGACTTGATTAAAATAATGATCAGCAAACACAATTTGTCATTACCTCTGTCATAGAAGTATTTATCCAGTAGATTAATAATCCAACATTTCAACTCGAACAATATCCGAGTCATCTTTGAAAAAACATAATGTGTTCTGAATCACATATTTATTATGTTACCATAGTTTCAGTTGTGTTTTTATATATTATTACGTAAAGCACATACCGTTTCATTTGTGTTCGTTTTAAGTGTGTACGTTGCAGAAACCTGTTTTTCTATCAACCAGAAAATATTGATTTATTTAGCAGTCAATAAACCATTCAATATCCATATTTGCATTAACACTAAGCACACGCGTCGGTGAGTAACTTTTATCTAATTGAAGATGTTCTAATGATATCTTAAACAATATTCCTTGTGTGATACATAAACATGTTCGTTTACTCTCCAACTATTACTCAAGCATTAAGTTGGGTATTCATCGCAACAATTAACGAGATGAAAGTCAATTGCATTTACAAACAGATAGTGGAAGGATGTTTAATTCTGCCTGTAATGACATACGACTGGGTCGCCAGCCAATACTCACAGTGATAGCAACATCCATCATCGATATGAGATGCGCTCTGGGAAAATGGGGCTTAATGCACGTGCGTAAAGTTGCATCCCAGATTAGCCTGTGCGGACTGCAAGGCTAATGAGGAACGACACTTTTCGCTTGTATGGCATTTTTTCGTTTAAGGGAAGTCTTTTCTAAGCGAAATCCAGTTTCGGCGTGTAGCGTTATTCGATCTGAACAATGACGCTAACACATAGATGAAGTTTCCAATTGTTTTGCTACTTAAAATTATAACACAAACAATTTCCAAAGTTCAGATCCTAATCCAGCAATTAATCAAAAAGATACAAGCGAACCCCTAAAAGGGGCCTCGCCCAAAACAGCAGGAAATCGTTTTTCTACATCCTAGCCTGTGTGCGTGGAACTATTTTACTACCAACAAAGTGACACGTTATATAGCAGTGAAACAGACAGAAATATGTAATATCAGGAAAAGGCCACCTAAGCAATTGATAACATGGGGAAGATTGCTGGGTAAATTAATACATAACTTGTAATAAGGCCGGCCACACCATGACATTTTTTATGTTTGTGAATGAATGACCTTCTCAAATGTTAACTGGATTTAGGCTATTACGTCACAGCCGGAATGTGTCGTCCCAGATAAGCATGTGCGGACTTCACATGTTAATCTGGGACAACACTTTACGGACATGCAACAAACCCCCATTTTCCCAGAGCGAGGCTCATATATATCCGAAAATGTTTACTTAAAGCCATCAGTATTTAAATACATCAGCTTTGTCGTGGCTGGCACAAGTAATATTTCAAGAGACGCATTTAAGAATCGACTAAGGTTTAATCAAATAAAAAGGATGTAGAATTACTGGTTTGACAATACATCCTGTCAGACTTAAAAGCTCAATTATACCTGGGTCATCCATCAGTTTGTCATCAATAAGTGGATGATATTGATCAAAGATACAAAATCGTGAACATGATACGCGGCACCAATCGATATAGTGACAGTTTCATCGCTGGACAGCACTTGTAAACACATATAGTTTCGCTTTAAGCCATAGCTTACGGTTATTCAAACAAAATAAATAGCAGATTCAGACAACACGTTTTCACCTGAATCAGTTAAATGATAGGAGCATATTTCGTCGCTTTATGACATAGGCATGAGATTTTACGACTGAACCACATTACTCACCCCCTAAGCCATTATCTCCTTATAACCAATACACTCTTACATTCTGAGTTATACGGTGTTTGGTTAGTGTCATATGTTTTATGGAAGGTACGGTGTTTTGTTAGTGCCACACGTTGTCTGGAATGTACGGTGTTTTGTTAGTGCCACACGTTGTCTGGAATGTACGTTTTTTAGTACCATACGTTGCCTGGATTGCATGGTGTGTTGTTAGTGTCTTTGTTTTGATTATACGGTGTATTCCTAGTGTCATTCGTTGTTTTTGCATAATAAGCATCTGGCTTAAAAGGGACCAACGCGAGCGCACGATATGACGGGTGAAATCACGAGTTGTCAGTGCGTGAAATTAATACCGCGATTTCACATCGTAATATCCAGTCTGCAAACTGTATATAAAGTTTTCTTAATTGTTTGTCGATAATGCGGAAACTTGAGGCTGTGAAATTTCATGATTTTGCAATTCGGGCAATATTTCATCGTGATTTCACGTCATGTATTCTCGATCTGTTCATAGAGCCTCAGTAATGTCGAATAAAACGAATGAGCACACTTTTATGGCTCGAGAATAGAATGCAACAATATATGTGTTTAAATACTGCAATTTGCAAACCTACGATGCGATATTTTGAAGCGATCAAGCATGGTGTTTTCGGGCGTATACACGGGGCATATACGCCCTACTATACAAATGGTCGCCACTTCGAGAATACGTTGTACAATGTCGAGCATTATCCCGCTATCTCCCATCGTATAATAGCAACATTGTGACTTCATCTAACATTTTGAATCGTAATCGCGCAATATCGTTTCATGATTTCGCAGTTTTAACTTATGAGTTTCATGGGCGATAATGCGAAAAATAATGCTTGAGCGCCCTAATAAGTTCCCAATATCACAGTCTGTCAATGTAGCAATGCATACTAACGCTTTAATTTAAAATAAGTCACGAAAGACAATACAAAATACTTCCAACAAAATTTTTAATGCATGCTGTTATATTTGCGACATACGCGCAACGGACTTTAGAGACAATAGTGATGCATTTGGTAATTGCAATAATGGTTACGACCTGTATGGCTTGAATCGGCATTAGTAAACATGTCTAGACATAATGTCATAAAAACCCGCAAATAGTGATCTGTGAATAGTTTGTACTTTTTCTTAAATGATGGTATTTCCGGGAAACAATATATTCATTATGACAAAAAAACAACATCAATACATATATTGATAACATTTACTTAATCCTTGATACACAGTTGTCAGAAATATCTAGCATAAACCCACATGTGACGCATAATACATCTACATATAATATAGATGATGTCAAATTATTATTTTGGTTTATTGTCGTACAACTGCATATATTTAAAATGTAATACAAATTATTAATGTGATAACTTATTGTTCGAAACATCAAACAAAAGTGTAAAAAAAGACAATCGTGTCTATCTTATGTCATGTAACAAGCCCCATTTACCTTGACTTTTACCCTGTTGATCTCCTTACATGTACATCCCAAATAACCAGCCAATTCAGATGGTGACACGTTTAAAGCGTTCTTAAGATTTCAGTGGGAAACAGAATTGTCTACGCATTGACAATCCAGCAATCCTACCAATGGACCGATGGACAGGTGCAACACAATATCTGTCGTGTACTGAGAAAACTGGGCAAAATGCTTGTGCGTAAATTGTCATCCCAGATTAGCCTGTGCAGTCCGCACAGGCTAATCAGGGACGACAATTTCCGCTTTTATGGAATTTTTCGTTTAAATGGTGTCTCTTCTTAGCGAAAATCCAGTTTAGGCGGACTGTACAGGCTAATCGGGGACGACACTTTACGCACATGCAATTTGGCCCAGTTTTCTCAGAAGACGACACATTTTACTATCCATTAAGCAGACTTTAAGGATTAGTATCTCATTATCTATACTGATATGGATTCCACAAGCATTGGTGTCGCCATGGTAACTTTTAAAGCGCTTTAGTGTTTCTTTATTACGACTGTTATACATCTAGGATTCTTTGCAAGTTTACTAGTCAACACAAGCAGTAGTCGTTAATTGCAGATAATTGTAACAGTGCTCATGTTGTTTCAGAACAACGACAGTTTATGTAAGTATCCAATGCAGTATTTCAATGAATTACCTAACTATTTTACTATCTTTCATGTGCAAAACAAATACTGATTAAACAGTACGACACAATAAAATTGTAACAAGTCTTAGCATGTTTTCCTTAATATATCTCGAACTAACATAACTCACCGATGTCAAAGACATATCTATCCACCAGCTTTGCGACCCACTTCTTCACACAACGAACAACTTTGGTCATGGTTCTATGTATACAATACTGTAGAAGGAGAACCATATAGTTAAATTGTCTTGTATACCTAGTCAACAAGCAATCCAATGCCGTATTTTGTCCGCGCGTAAGTTGTCAAGTTAGCACATGGTATTGCCTAATATGAACAATAGCCCTTATAACTGCATGTTTTCATGAATATTCATTTAATTTGCAAGACAATGCATTCGCATATGAATAACGGAAAACAATCCAATATACGTGATATAGTAGTCACCGAATGGTTCACTTTAAAAAGTAACCGATCAACCAGTTCGTAAAGAAGGAAACACTGAAGTTATATTTTAAAACATGCACACATTAAGAACTTCACAAAATAGCTCCAACATCGCACATTATTTATATTCATTCAAGCACTGAACATTAAAGCACTATCAAATGAATACAATTACTCATGAACACGTTTTTAATACAAGAATAATTACACGTTCAATTTATTTTTACAAGGGTTCTTGCACAAGTATATGTCTCAATAATTTGATTCACGTCCAATAAACATGCAAACCGTATTTCCTCCGAGACGTGTAACTATTTACACCAGGACAAGCTTCACTATTATACCCGTTTCCTAGGAGACAAAGTAATATGTCGCATCTGTATTAATATGGCGACAATAAAATAGTGATGACAAGTCAATAGTATGGAAAACTGATGCGTGAAAGTCCATGCCCTTCTAGTTTCACATTCATGATAAAGGTGGACAGGTTGCATATCAAATGACAAGTCAATACTCTTACTTTGCACAAGTAAATTAAGCTGGGCATGTAATTGATATTTTTTGTTCGATAACAATTAATAACAATCGATAACAATTGAGAACAAACATGATTGTAAGAAAAGTGTATTGAACATAGTTACAATAACATACAATTATTTAATTTGGAGAGTTTACCTGTTTCAATTTTGCGTTTAACACAAATCATACGCTGTTCATATTGGGAAAAACGCACGCGCGGATTTATTCAGTCATTTCTCGATTAAACCGACGGAATACTTCTTCGGATCTCACAATGTTGCGTGCTGTTTTCGAACGAATTTCTGAAATTATAGTTACCATCTTCATTACTCGGAATTGAAAACAACACCTACGCCATATATAAATGTGGGCAATTTGTATCCAAAGTATTTTACTCAATCGCATTGGGAATTCGGCTCATCGAAATAGAAGTAGGGATAATGTAGTTTTAAGTTGTAAAATGTGTTACGCTGTATGACGTTAAACTGCTGTATTTCTGGGCTATAATTCGTCTATGTTTATCAATCATCTTACATAAATCATTGCACGCTATATGCAAAAAGTGCGTGACAGTTTCATATGAAATACTTAAATTGTATGTTTATGATTCAGAAGCGAAACAATAAGAACACTAAGAGAAGTAAAATACATGTCAAGAGAAAATGCTTTAAATATATGTTATTATCCTATTATTTACAAGATTGAAATGAAGTCTCCGGGTCGCTCTTAATCAGCAAACAAACGCAACCCAACGTAGTCACATCTATAGTTTTGTAACATATCAACAAGACAAACGTACATAAAACATAAATGGATTCCTTTTACACTTAATAAATTACTGTTGCAAAATACAGGGTCTAAACAGGATTATGTATAATGAATTATTTTGATTTCCTCTCTGCAGGTTTCGTGATGAATGTTTATGTATGACAATATAATTGAAAGTGTAGTACCCAATGATGGCCATTATGTTTTTATCAAATTAACGCTTGGCCAAGTTCGGTGATTATTGAGAAGGTTGTTTCAGACCAGTTTTTTTTTAAAGGAAACTGTAAGGTGGGAACAGAAGGCGAACGCTGGATTAACCATTAAATTAATCATACAAGCTCTTACCAGCACTAAGTGTAAGGTTCTCAGATGAGCCATAAGGAAACGATTTAATACAATATATATATATATATATATATATATGTCTATATACAAAAAGTAGTGTACATGTACATTTAATTGTAAAATGTTTCTACATTACCTATCACAGTTCAGCTAAATAACCTATTACTTAACCTATTACAAAACGAGTGTAGACTATTCAACGTGTATATTATGCTCGTATGAACGTGGTGTCAGTGGGAAAAAGTGGGGATTACGTAATGAAGTAACACAAGAGTTACGAACACGCGCTTGAGTGGATAAGTTTAACACGCCAGAAGACGAGAACTGCGGGAAAATGAAGTGAAGCCAATTGATATCTGCTAATGAGAAATCCACGCCCATTCACTGGATGAACCTGTGTGTGAGGAAAAGTGTTTTAGTCTGGCGGGTATGAGTTGTGTTTTGACATCACGATATACAGAACACAAACATACGAAGAGTCTTTACTTCAAAGCATGTACAGGACAACAAACAGACATTTCCAGTGCATATTTTCAAAGATCGTAGGTCGTGACAGTTTGGTGTTATTGAAAACTTGGTTGAAAAAAAAGACAGCATACATCAAGTACCCAAACATCTATCAAATGACCCACAGGAAAACAAGGCCAAGGAATTTAAATGAAAATTTACCGTATACTCTTAATGATGTGTATATCGGTTATAAAAAAGACGATATAAAAAGTAATTCAACATTCATAATACCGGCTAAATGTAAATTAAACAATTAAAAAAAAATAATGCTGCGCAAACAAAAAAAGAAATCACGTTGCTGTGCCGTACATTTCAGAATACAGTTAGCAATTAAAAAATCGAACATATATGTTGAGCCATCATTTAATCGAAATAAAGTTCAGCTTAACAGTTATAGTTAAGTAACAATATGCGTCAAGAAACTTAAAAGATATAAAGTGTTGTTCTAAAAAATATGGTTTTACATTGATCGCGTGATCAAGACATTGTTTTATGTTTTCACTAAATCTATAATTGGAGAGACCAACGCACAGGGACGCAATTATCAATAAAATCTCCATTAGATGTACAATGTAATTGTCACCATATATATTTGAGCCTCGTTCTGTAAAAAACGGGACTTAATGCATGTGCGTAAAATCCCGTCCCAGATTAGCCTAAGATGTCCCCCAAAACATATCAGGTACATAATATTCGGCCTAGACTGGATTTTCGTTAAGAAGAGACTTCTTTCATTTAAAAAGTCCTTAAGAGCCGGAAGTATCGTGGCTGATTAGCAAGTGTAGACTGGGCAAATGCAGACTGCACAGGCTAATCTGGGATGACAATTTACGCACAAGCATTATGCCCAGTTTTCTCATAACAGGACACATATGGTCCAGTATTTCTTTCCTTGTTAACTCAGTATTCCTAGTGAATGTTGGTTTATTAATTTACCGAACCATTGTATAGGTCGCTGAACGAGATACTTACTAGTAAAACGTATTTTAGGGAAACCTGTACGTCTGGGCGTAAAGTAGTTAATTATATCGAGAAAACAACCAACATATCAGCCGTTACACCAGGTATAGTGCACTCTAGTGTTATCTCACACAACAATTTCCTGAATATTTGGATTGTTATTAGTTTTAACAGTATCCCAGTAAAATCACAGTAGTTATGTTCTTTCCGGGCTGCATCGCGGGCTAGCAGCCATACGTTAAAAAATATGAATCTCGCTCTGGAAAAACGGGGCATGAGCCGTGTGCGTAAAGTGTCGTCCCAGATTAGCCGGTGCAGTCCGCACAGACTGATGAGGGACGATACTTACAGCCTTAACTGGAATTTCGCTAAGAAAAGACTTCGTTCAAGCGATTAATACCATAATAGCGCAATGTGTCGTCCCAGATTAGCTAGTACAGACTGCACAGGCTAATCTCTTTACGCACATTCATTAATCCCCGTTTTCTCAGAGCGAGTCTCATACGCAATAATTTATGCTTGCAAGTAAGTGTGTAATTCTTTATCGTTGAGCTGATGTTCGTGGCATTCCACAATTCAAATTGTTTGTTAAATTCATTTTAACTGAATTGATTAAAATAATGATCAGCAAACACAATTTGTCATTACCTCTGTCATAGAAGTATTTTTCCAGTAGATTAATAATCCAACATTTCAACTCGAACAATAGCCGAGTCATCTTTGAAAAAACATAATGTGTTCTGTATCACATATTTATTATGTTACCATAGTTTCAGTTGTGTTTGTATATATTATTACGTAAAGCACATACCGTTGCATTTGTGTTCGTTTTAAGTGTGTACGTTGCAGAAACCTGTTTTTCTATCAACCAGAAAATATTGATTTATTTAGCAGTCAATAAACCATTCAATATCCATATTTGCATTAACACTAAGCACACGCGTCGGTGAGTAACTTTTATCTAATTGAAGATGTTCTAATGATATCTTAAACAATATTCCTTGTGTGATACATAAACATGTTCGTTTACTCTCCAACTATTACTCAAGCATTAAGTTGGGTATTCATCGCAACAATTAACGAGATGAAAGTCAATTGCATTTACAAACAGATAGTGGAAGGATGTTTAATTCTGCCTGTAATGACATACGACTGGGTCGCCAGCCAATACTCACAGTGATAGCAACATCCATCATCGATATGAGATGCGCTCTGGGAAAATGGGGCTTAATGCACGTGCGTAAAGTTGCATCCCAGATTAGCCTGTGCGGACTGCAAGGCTAATGAGGAACGACACTTTTCGCTTGTATGGCATTTTTTCGTTTAAGGGAAGTCTTTTCTAAGCGAAATCCAGTTTCGGCGTGTAGCGTTATTCGATCTGAACAATGANGTCTTGATTATACGGTGTATTCCTAGTGTCATTCGTTGTTTTTGCATAATAAGCATCTGGCTTAAAAGGGACCAACGCGAGCGCACGATATGACGGGTGAAATCACGAGTTGTCAGTGCGTGAAATTAATACCGCGATTTCACATCGTAATATCCAGTCTGCAAACTGTATATAAAGTTTTCTTAATTGTTTGTCGATAATGCGGAAACTTGAGGCTGTGAAATTTCATGATTTTGCAATTCGGACAATATTTCATCGTGATTTCACGTCATGTATTCTCGATCTGTTCATAGAGCCTCAGTAATGTCGAATAAAACGAATGAGCACACTTTTATGGCTCGAGAATAGAATGCAACAATATATGTGTTTAAATACTGCAATTTGCAAACCTACGATGCGATATTTCGAAGCGATCAAGCATGGTGTTTTCGGGCGTATACACGGGGCTTATACGCCCTACTATACAAATGGTCGCCACTTCGAGAATACGTTGTACAATGTCGAGCATTATCCCGCTATCTCCCATCGTATAATCGCAGCATTGTGACTTCATCTAACATTTTGAATCGTAATCGCGCAATATCGTTTAATGATTTCGCAGTTTTAACTAATGAATTTTATGGGCGATAGTGCGAAAAATAATGCTTGAGCGCCCTAATAAGTTCCCAAAATCACAGTCTGTCAATGTAGCAATGCATACTAACGCTTTAATTTAAAATAAGTCACGAAAGACAATACAAAATGCTTCCAATAAAAATTTAAATGCATGCTGTTATATTTGCGACATACGCGCAACGGACTTTAGAGACAATAGTGATGCATTTGGTAATTGCAATAATGGTTACGACCTGTATGGCTTGAATCGGAATTAGTAAACATGTCTAGACATAATGTCATAAAAAACCCGCAAATAGTGATAGTTTGTACTTTTTCTTAACCCTTTGCATGCTGGGAAATTTGTCGTCTGCTAAAATGTCGTCTGCTGAATTTCTAAAATTAGCATTTTCTTCGATTTTTTTCAAAGAATACTATCAGAATAGCAAACAGTTTGGATCCTGATGAGACGCCACGTTTTGTGGCGTCTCATCTGGATCCAAACTGTTTGCAAAGGCCTTCAAAATCCGGTTCCAGCGCTCAAAGGGTTAAATGATGGTATTTCTGGGAAACAATATATTCATTATGACAAAAAAACAACATCAATACATATATTGATAACAATTACTTAATCCTTGATACACAGTTGTCAGAAATAACTAGCATAAACCCACATGTGACGCATTATACATCTTCATATAATATAGATGATGTCAAATTATTATTTTGGTTTATTGTCGTACAACTGCATATATTTAAAATGTAATACAAATATTAATGTGATAACTTATTGTTCGAAACATCAAACAAAAATGTAAAAAAGACAATCGTGTCTATCTTAGGTCATGTTACAAGCCCCATTTACCTTGACTTTTACCCTGTTGATCTCCTTACATCCCAAATAACCAGCCAATTCGGATGATGACACGTTTAAAGCGTTCTTAAGATTTCAGTGGGAAACAGAATTGTCTTCGCATTGACCATCCAACAATCCCACCAATGGACCGATGGACAGGTGCAACACAATATCTGTCGTGTTCTGAGAAAACTGGGAAAAATGCTTGTGCGTAAATTGTCATCCCAGATTAGCCTGTGCAGTCCGCACAGGCTAATCAGAGACGACAATTTCCGCTTTTATGGAATTCGTCGTTTAAATGGTGTCTCTTCTTAGCGAAAATCCAGTTTAGGCGGAAAGTGTCGCCCCTGATTAGCCTGTGCGGACTGTACAGGCTAATCGGGGACGACACTTAACGCACATGCATTTTGCCCAGTTTTCTCAGAACACGACACATTTTACTATCCATTATGCAGACTTAAAAGATTAGTATCTCATTATCTATACTGATATGGATTCCACAAGCATTGGTGTCGCCATGGTAACTTTTAAAGCGCTTTAGTGTTTCTTTATTACGACTGTTATACATCTAGGATTCTTTGCAAGTTTACTAGTCAACACAAGCAGTGGTCGTTAATTGCAGATAATTGTAACAGTGCTCATGTTGTTTCAGAACAACGACAGTTTATGTAAGTATCCAATGCAGTATTTCAATGAATTACCTAACTATTTTACTATCTTTCATGTGCAAAACAAATACTGATTAAACAGTACGACACAATAAAATTGTAACAAGTCTTAGCATGTTTTCCTTAATATATCTCGGACTAACATAACTCACCGATGTCAAAGACATATCTATCCACCAGCTTTGCGACCCACTTCTTCACACAACAAACAACTTTGGTCATGGTTCTATGTATACAATACTGTAGAAGGAGAACCATATAGTTATATTGTCTTGTATACCTAGTCAACAAGCAATCCAACGCCGTATTTTGTCCGCGCGTAAGTTGTCAAGTAAGCACATGGTATTGCCTAATATGAACAATAACCTTATAACTGCATGTTTTCATGAATATTCATTTAATTTGCAAGACAATGCATTCGCATATGAATAACGGAAAACAATCCAATATATGTGATATAGTAGTCACCCAATGGTTAACTTTAAAAAGTAACCGATCAACCAGTTCGTTACGAAGGAAACACTGAAGTTATATTTTGAATTTTAACATGCACACATTTAAAACTTCACAAAATAGCTCCAACATCGCACATTATTTATATTCATTCAAGCACTGAACATTAAAGCACTATCAGATTAATGCAATTACTCATGAACACGTTTTTAATACAAGAATAATTACACGTTCAATTTATTTTTACAATGGTTCTTGCACAAGTATATGTCTCAATAATTTGATTCACGTCCAATAAACATGCAAACCGTATTTCCTCCGAGACGTGTAACTATTTACACCAGAACAAGCTTCACTATTATACCCGTTTCCTAGGAGACATCTGTCGCATCTGTATTAATATTGCGACAGTAAAATAGTGATGACAAGTCAATAGTATGGAAAACTGATGCTTTAAAGTCCATGCCCTTCTAGTTTCACATTCATGATAAAGGTGGACAGGTTGCATATCAAATGACCAGTCAATACTCTTACTTTGCACAAGTAAATTAAACTGGGCATGTTATTGATATTTTTTGTTCGATAACAATTAATTACAATCGATAACAATTGAGAACAAACATGATTGTAAGAAAAGTGTATTGAACATAGTTACAATACCATGCAATTATTCAATTTGGAGAGTTTACCTGTTTCAATTTTGCGTTTAACACATATCATACACTGTTCATATTGGGAAAAACGCACGCGCGGATTTATTCAGTCATTTCTCGATTAAACCGACGGATTACTTCTTCGGATCTCACAATGTTGCGTGCTTTTTTCGAACGAATTTCTGTAATTATAGTTACAATCTTCATTACTCGGAATTGAAAACAACACCTACGCCATATATAAATGTGGGCAATTTGTATCCAAAGTATTTTACTCAATCGCATTGGGAATTCGGCTCATCGAAAAAGAAGTAGGGATAATGTAGTTTTAAGTTGTAAAATGTGTTACGCTGTATGACGTTAAACTGCTGTATTTCTGGTCTTTAATTCGTCGATGTTTATCAATCATCTTACATAAATCATTGCACGCTATATGCAAAAATTGCGTGACAGTTTCATATGAAATACTTAAATTGTATGTTTATGACTCAGAAGCGAAACAATAAGAACACTCAGAGAAGTAAAATACATGTCAAGAGAAAATGCTTTAAATATATGTTATTATCCTTTTATTTACAAGATTGAAATGAAGTCTCCGGGTCGCTCTTAATCAGCAAACAAACGCAACCCAACGTTGTCACATCTATAGTTTTGTAACATATTAACAAGACAAACGTACATAAAACATAAATGGATTTCTTTTAAACTGAATAAATTACTGTTGCAAAATACAGGGTCTAAAGAGGATTATGTATAATGAATTATTTTGATTTCCTCTCTGCAGGTTTCGTGATGAATGTTTATTTATGACAATATAATTGAAAGTGTAATACCCAATGATGGTCATTATGTTTTAATCAAATTAACGCTTGGCCAAGTTCGGTGATTATCGAGAAGGTTGTTTCAGACCAGTTTTTTTTAAAGGAAACTGTAAGGTGGGAACAGATTAACCATTAAATTAATCATACAAGCTCTTACCAGCACTAAGTGTAAGGTTCTCAGATGAGCCATAAGGAAACGATTTAATACAATATATATAAATGTCTATATACAAAAAGTAGTGTACATTTAATTGTAAAATGTTTCTACATTACGTATCACAGTTCAGCTAAATAACCTATTACTTAACCTATTATAAAACGAGTGTAGACTATTCAACGTGTTTATTATGCTCGTATGAACGTGGTGTCAGTGGGAAAAAGTGGGGATTACGTAATGAAGTAACACAAGAGTCACGAACACACGCTTGAGTGGATAAGTTTAACACACCAGAAGACGAGAACTGCGGGAAAATGAAGTGAAGCCAATTGCTATCTGCTAATGAGAAATACACGCCCTTTCACTGGATGAACCTTTGTGTGAGGAAAAGTGTTTAAGTCTGGCGGGTATGAGTTGTGTTTTGACATCGCGATATACAGAACACAAACATGTGAAGCGTCTTTACTTCAAAGAATGTACAGGACAACAAACAGACATTCCCAGAGCATATTTTCAAAGTTCGTAGGTCGTGACAGTTAGGTGTTGAAAACTTGGTTGAAAAAAGAACAGCATACAATCAAGTACCCAAACATCTATCAAATGATCCACAGGAAAACAAGGCAAAGGAGTTTAAATGAAAATTTATCGTATACTCTAAATGATGTGAATATTGGTAATAAAAAAGACGATATAAAAAGTAATTCAACATTCATAATACCGGCTTAATGTACATTAAACAATAAAAAAATTAAGGCTGCGCAAACAAAAAAGAAATCACGTTGCTGTGCCGTACATTTCAGAATACAGTTAGCAATTAAAAAGTCGAAAATATATGTGAGCCATCATTTAATCGAAATAAAGTTTAGCTTAACAGTTATAGTTAAGTAACAATATGCGTCAAGAAATTTAAAAGATATAAAGTCTTGTTCTAAAAAGTATGGTTTTACATTGATCGCTTGATCAAGTCATTGTTTTATGTTTTCACTAAATCTATAAATGGAGAGACCAACGCACAGGGACGCAATTATCAATACAATCTCCATTAGATTTACGATGTAATTGTCACCATATATATTTGAGAGGCTCTGGAAAAAAACGGGACTTAATGCAAGTGCGTAAAATCCCGTCCCAGATTAGCCTAAGATGTCCAAAAAAGAATTCAGGTACATAATATTCGGCCTTGACTGGATTTTCGTTTAGAAGAGACTTCTTTTATTTAAAAAGTCCTTAAAAGCCGGAAGTATCGTGGCTGATTAGCAATTGTAGACTGTTCAGGCTAATCTGGGGCGATACTTTACGCACATGAATTAAACCCCGTTTTCAAAGAGCGAAGATGTTCATTTATATAAACGCACTGATGTTGTTTAACTCCTACCTTGTTTACAGAAACACAAAGTGAGGCACTGAAAAATACAGCAACTTGTTACGCATTTCTTGAGGCTAGACAAATGATCAGGGTTCGCCACTGCCGGCCCTCCGCTGTCCTCCTCGTCCTTTAACAAACCTCTGTGCATACTTCACGAATAAAATCAGACTAACCGTCCTCGGATGTGCACATGAAAATGTCCACGTTTTATTAAAACTGTTTAACTGCGTCTACCATGTGTATACTAAGGCAAACACAGTTTGAGTAATTGGTACTTTGGATGGGTTTTAGTAGGATGATCCAATAACAAGTTTTACTCCAAAAGTTTATTCCTATCACAACGTAAAACTGCTTTAATAGTATTATATGTTTATTAAATTTTCATTTAGATAAACAACACATTCCCAATTATGATTCTTTATGATTCAACAATCACCTTAAACGATCCAACACTCTCATTGACCCGGCTACGAATTGACAACTGTCCAACGAAGGGTTAGGGAAGCATCCTCTGATTGAAATCGTAAGAATAACCTTACCATTGGTAAGTATGTCACATAAAGAATTACCTTACCATTGGTCAGTATGTCACATGATCAATTACCTTACCATTGGTCAGTATGTCACAAGATCAAACTATATTACCTTACCATTGGTCAGTATGTCACATGATCAATTACCTTACCATTGGTAAGTATGTCACATGATCAAACTATATTACCTTACCATTGGTGAGTATGTCACATTGAAATCGTAAGAATTACCTTACCATTGGTCAGTATGTCACGTGATCAAAATATAGAGTATTGTCAACCTTACCATTGGTAAGTATGTCACATGATCAAAAGATATAGTATTGTCAACCTTACAATTGGTAAGTATGTCACATGATCAAAATATATAGTATTGTCAACCTGACAATTGGTAAGTATGTCACATGATCAAAAAATATAGTATTGTCAATGACTATTCCGATGAAATAAGTCAAAACACTGCTAGTCAGAGACGACACTTTCCGTCTAAACTGGTTTCTCGCTAAGAAGAGACATACAATAAAAACGAAAAGTATTTCCCTGATTATGAAACCATGGGTAGCAATTTTTGCAAATTGATTGACATATTACGCCTTTGGCATGTAAAGCGTTAACCGTTTATTATAATAGTAATCATATCGGCACGGAAAGTTAATATAAAGGTCTACTATAAGTTTTTAATTTAATTCCCAAAAATCAATATAAACAAATATTTGCAATTGTGAAATCATTCTCATGGGAAATCTCTTGCAACCGAACATCATGTGTTCAAGGGATTAATAAAGACGATTGATAACGAAAATTGTTTACAGATGATACTTGTGAGTGTTCAATAATAACGATGGAGATCCAGTAACCAGGATTATATGGGATAACATTTTAATTGCAAATTTTATTTGACAATCGCTGAGAATTTTTAATTTTGTTAAACTTAGAACTAATAACGTGGTAATGGTGAGGGAATTTAACAAAAAAAGTGTACTTACATCTTTCATGAACGTATCTATCGACAAGATTTATAATCCAACATTTCAATTCGAACAATATCCAAGTCATCTTTGTAAAACATATTTTGCTATGTTTCACATATTCATTATGTTATCACAATGTCTGTTATGTACATGTTTGTTTGTAAAGCACATAACGGTATATTAGTTTTCGTTATAAGTGTGTACTCTGCAGAAGCTTGTATTTATATGCAACTTCTATCAAATAGCACATATCCTTAAGGCACCTGGTCGATTTTTGCAGCGAAACGCTGTAGCGTATTGAAACGTATACATTTTTTTTTCTTCTCAGAACCGGGGCTTTTGTTAAAGGTAACACCTACAACGTTGTTAAACGTGCACGTTTTTCACAATTGTCAATACTGTAGCGGATTTTCGCGTTTTTTTAAATACATTTTACGGTTCACGAAAATCGGGCCTTAAATACGTTTTTACCTGTCACAGTTGTTTAACGTCAAACAATTATCTGCTTAAATACGTTATAATTTGTTTTAGAAAGGGATGCTCCATAGCGGTTTCTTCCGTATTTTTTACGCTTTTATACAACTGAAAAATGAAGTGCATGAGAATACTAAGAAGAACTGTAACGTATTTTTACGAACTTTGTCAATAGCAAATAAACCTCTGTAACGTATAAAAACGTGTTTTCAAAAAATCAATACAGATCAATAAACAATATTACACATGATCCGTTGTATGATTTGATCTTTTTTGCCAAAACGTTGTCATATAAACATTCGAAATGCAGAACTTTCTTAAGTTTATACCACAAACATGACAGAAAATCATTATTTTCAAAATACTTCTCATTTGCTTTTTGAAGATGAATTTTGAGCATTTAAATATTTATTGATTTTAACTCTCAATTATTTACCATAAATGGTCGAAACTTTATTTGACAAGTTTATAGTCAACAGACTGTATATTGAACATTCGAACATCGCAGTCTTAATTTAATTTTTGTCTTTTATTAAGTTTCAGTTCATTTACAAATAAAACATTGATAATTGTATTTTTTAAGACAACAAGTTTTAGGGTTCCTACGCTAAAATGGGGTCAGGTTTGAAACACCGAAATTTGTATGCGTTTTATAACGTTGTAGTCGTTCACTGTAAAAATCGCCCCGGTTTTGAGGAGAGAAAAAACGTGTACGTTCTAATACGTTACGGGTGTGCAAAGGATATATCTTAAATGTAGCAGTCAATTACCAATCCCGTATACATATATAACTTAACACTTATCACAGGCGTCGGTGAGTAGGCTTTAACTACTTGGTAAACATGTTCTAAGGATTATCATATCTTCATACCATATTCCTTGTAAACTACTAAAACATTCGTTCACTCGCCGAATATACCTCAATATATCAGTTAGGCAATCATCGCAAACATTTCCGAGATGCAAGTCAATTTCATTTACAAACATGACAGTCGACTCGGTCTCCAACCAATACTTACAGTGAAAGCAATTTCAATCATCAATATCTATCTAAAGCTGTTTACACACTGCACACTGTTAATAATGTTTTCATAGCTGTTATTTTTTCGACATTAGGCTGCGAATTGTCATTATCTTGCATCTCATTCTTGTAATAGTACATCGCGATTTCGCGTTCTTGTATCCTGGAATTGTTCATTGAGTCTCAGAAATGTGGAATAAACCGCAATAGCACACTGCGATGGCTCGAGATTAAAATGCAACACTATTTTGTTAAATATTTATCAATGATACGAAATTGCAAACCAACGATGAGAATGCGAAACGATAATGTATTGTGTGTTAACGCTTTCACGCCATTCTTTACCAAAGCTCGAAAATGCGAGAATACGACGCAACAGTTCAATATTTGCCCCGCAATCTCCAATCGTATTATCGCAGCATTCTGTCGTTATTTTACATTTTCGATAAGTTATAGCGAAACATCACATAATGATTCCGCAGTATAGAAGTTCTGAATTACACGGGCGAAAAATGCGAACCATTATTTCTTTAGCGCCATATTAATTTCAAAATATCACATCAAATTGTTTTGTGTCATTTAAACAAGGCATACAAACGTTTTTATTTAAAAAAAAAAATGAAAATAATCCACAAAAGACAACAAAAATGCAACTTATAAGAATTAACGTGTATGTTTGTTTTATTTGCAACATGAGCGAAAATGACTTCAGCAAAAATAGTGATGAATAAGGTAATTGGAATAATGGTGGTAATCTATATGGCATGCATCGGCAGTTCCCATAATGTCTAGACATAATGTAATTAATTGCAAATAGTGCTCTGTGAATAGATTGTACTTTTCCTTCATCAAAATTAATATATCGTTCTGACAAAAAAATACACCTAGGCCCTATTGATCAACAAGTATTATATCTTAAATTACAAGTTCACATAAATAGTACTTTAAATAGAATTACGCGCGTGCCTGTGTTTCAGCGTGCGAATGCCGTTGTGCGTTTGTGTAAACAATATGAACGAAAACAGTTAAACATACAACATTTAAAATTATCAGAATAATTAAAAGGACAATTATCTGTACCATATTACAAATTAAAATTTATTTACTGCAGATTATATATCTAGCGCTAACCCCACACAGACACATTCAATCTCATTATTTAAGTTAAGTTATGTGACGCATGAAACATCTGCATAGCATATTGGTCATATGCAATAACAATTGTTGTTTTGACGAACCCTGCATATATTGAAGATATAATAAACAGTATTAATGATATCATGCAGTCTTTTAAAACATTTGAAATATGTATTCCTATAGTCAATTTCGGCAGATAAATTGACATATATAGGATCTGACATGAGTTGTCATATCATACCATATTTTATTAAACGAGTTCAGGAATTGTGTTAGTAAGCGAGCCTTTTGTGCGCTTACTAACGAATTTCCTGGACGAGTTTAATAAAATATGGTATGATATGACACGAGTGTCAGATCTTTTTATCACATGCTTTTAAACTAAATAAAAATACATCGTTATTGACCAAACAAATGCTGATATAGCTAAAAGTTGTTTACTATCGTGACGTCATTTCATGTTAACGACGTCATTTCACCAAAATAAAGCCATGCGATTGGTTAGTTATTGATTCTGTAGCCAATGAAAACGCT
The DNA here is from genome assembly GCA_007657795.1 of Dreissena rostriformis. NCBI lineage: Eukaryota > Metazoa > Mollusca > Bivalvia > Myida > Dreissenidae > Dreissena > Dreissena rostriformis. Next base: position 72,415 of record VMBQ01000038.1, on the reverse strand, counting down.
TAAAATGTTGTAATACACATGTGTAATATATACGCAATATTACGCTAGTCAATTGTTCCAAGAGTTAGTCAATTGTTCCAAGAGTTTGTATCAGTCGAGTGGCTTGTGGCTCCGCCTCGAGTGTGATACGAAATAGTGCAAGACACGAGACTGATAAAACCACTTGGAACAATTGACTAGCGATATATTCCTTTTATTATATTGTATTTGCTTAAACAAAACTGACAAAATAATGACTAAAATGTGACGTCATTAAATGTTATTAAATGGGTCGACGAAAGTAGTCCGGCTAGTATGGTAATACGGAATCGGAAAACAGCGAGTAGCATAATACGGGATTTATTTCAACGATTGATAGAACCTGTATTTTGTTAAAAGCATTAAACAGGTATATAATAAAAAAATACATAATGTCTGTATTACATTGAAAACAATGTAAAGCATGAGATAAAAGTACGTGGCAACCAGCAAATTGTTTATATTGAGTCTCTAAACATTTTAAGACTTATAAGTAGAATAGTATACCGACTATATAATTTATCGATTATTCGCCTGATGTAAAGCGTAATTTATGTTGTAGGAAGAAATCCTTGCCNCCCCCCCCCCCCCTACCTCAACAAAAAAAAGAACAACATAATTCAAGACTATTTGCTATTTGATTAAGTCATTTTCCTACACTTAAAAATCATTCAGCAATGAATATAATATTAGTTTAACTAAACTGGCTGGAACAGAGTTCCTTTTGTGAACACTCTGTCTATGAGGACTTAATTGTGAAGGAATAACGCATTGTATGGCTGCAAGTAACAACACATATCAAATAATAATGGAATTCAGTGTCCCATGTAAGGTGTTATATAACAATTCAAAGTCTTCTTAGGTGTAATTCTATGTGTTTTACGGAACTTGAAAAAAAAGAAAATCGTGCCTGAGTTATGTCATGTTACAAGCCCCTCTTACCTTGACCTTTGCCCTGTTGATCCAAATATCGATACGCATCTTCCTTTCATCCCAAATTGCCAGCCTACCAATTCGGACGATGAAAGATTTATGCGTTCTCAAGATAGCATACGGGAACGAAATGGTCTACGCATCGACCATCTAACCAAACCACCGGTCCACTGATTGACAGGTGCAAAGCAATATACCCCGTTTCTTCGAATGAGGCATACTAATGAGTTCTCGGTTAATCATAGAACAAAATAAAAACAAAAACATAGCAAGGCGTAGATGCATTGAGGTAAGAAATACAGCGCAATGAAATAAGTATGTAAGAAAAATGTATTTCACAACATGTGCAGAAACAGACAAACGCAAAAGCCAACTAACCGGGTATGCCAAAAACGTATTTGTTTACAAATTGTGAAATCCAGTTTTTCATGCAATACAGTACCGTTGCCATGTTGAGTAACAGTATATGTATCTATGTCACAATATCCCTTTCACGATATGGAATCGCACACAAAATACATTACAAATGCCAGCGTGACTATTTAGGTCAGTGGTAAATGTCAGAAGAATCGTCAGTAATGATCTTAGTGTAGCATACTGGTTGAAAGTTATATTGCATTATTTAACTTAATTCAATTATGTTCACAATATATAAAATTTTGCTAGAGTTTTGAAAGAAGTATTGAATTGAACTGAAGCTGTATTTTATTAACGACAAGATATGAAACGACCAAAGTGAGATGAATTATTTTCACAGATCATTCTCACTTACAAACCGTTTTAATATTCTGTCTTTTACGAGCGACTGAAACACCATGAGCACTATTACACTGTTATATGCATACAAATGACCACTTCTTATGTTGACTAGTAAACTTGCATAGAATCCGAGACGTAAAGAATAAACGCTGTAAAGAAATACTTAAACGCTCTAAAGGTTACCATGGCGACACAAAGTCAACTTGCATCCATATCAGTAAACATAATGAGACACTAAACCTTTAAATCTTCTTAATGGTCTAGTTAAGTGTTTAACAGTTCCGGTTCTTTGTGTCTCCAAAACATGGCTAAGTTCGGAATACTGGTCGGCTAAATTATACCAATTGATTTGTTTTTAATGTAATTATATCGAAAAAAGTGATCATTAAATCGTTCGCTTAATGAAACTTTCACACATCATCCCCAGATCAAAGAGAGCGGCGCGGACAAGTGTTTTTTTCTGATAGGCGTTACGTTTAACTTTTATAATTGGTTTCTGAGCATACTCGTGTATGGGGAAAACACTGTTTCGCTTTAATGGAATTATTTGTTAAAAGTAAGTATGTTCTCCAGTTTAGGCTTGTCAGACTAATCATACCAAAACACTCCAAAAATGTTATTGTACTGAATATACACACCATTAATTACGACTGAACGACAAATACAAATTGAACACAGCGGCAGTTTATTTACGTGTGCAATGCATTGTTTCAAATGAATTATCTCACTAGTTCACTAACTAACATGTACATAAGAAAAACAACTTACTAATTAAAACATAATATTATAAACGTTGGAAGACGTCGTAGCATGTTTTCTTTTCTCAGATTACAAAAGTCACCGATGTCAAAGACATATCTGTCAAACAGCTTTTCGACCCACTTCTTCACACAACGAACAGCTTTGGCCATGGTTCTATGTATACATTTCTGGAGAAGGAGAACCATATAGTCTATTATCTTGTATACCTATTCAACAAGCAATCCAACGCCGTATATCTCCGCACGTTAAATGTCTAATATGATGTTGTCTACATTAACTACTATGTTTGTTTTCAGGAATATAAGTTTGATTTGCAAGACATTAAATTGACATTTGAACTACACAACACAATCCGACGACGTGTTTTAGTATACGTGATATAGTAGAAACCGCATGGATAACTTCAAAAAGTAACCGATCAACCAGTTGTTTACGAAAAATTCATTTCACTTATACAACCAATGGGAAAGACATCGGACCTCGGACAAATCCGATAAAATTTAACGAGGTCCGATAATATTTCCCAAATTGTCGGACCTCGTGTCCGACAAAAAAAAACGTCGCCATCTTGACTTCCTTTACTTTAGATCAAGTTTTTCCAAATGTCTTCATAGAACGAGTTTTCATTAAGTGGTTATTTTATTGTATGTAGAATTGTTAAAAATTGTGAACGTCATAATTATACGTCATAATAATAAAAATAAACTCTACAAAAGGTATTTTCTATTCTTTGGTAAAGAAAAACGTGTCCGACAAGATTTTTTCGTCTTTCCCATTGGTTGACTTATAGTTTGTATTATTACATGCACAGATTTAGAACTTCAAACATCGCACAATCTTGCTATTCATTCCAGCACTGAACATAAATAACACTATTCTCGTCAGTTACAACTACTTATTTACACCTTTTTAAATTAAGAATAATGTCAATGTTCAATTATATTTAAAAGAGATCTCACACAAGTACAGTATATGTCTTAATGATTTGTTTCCAGTTAACTTGCAAACCGTATTTCCTCCGAGACTTAAAACCATTTACACCAGAACAAGGTCCACTATTATACCCGTTTCCTTGGAGACCAAGTTATTTGTCGCATCTGTATTAATATTGCGACAATGAAACATTGATGACAAGTCAATAGCATGGCAAACTGATGCGTATAATTCCATGCCCTTTTACTCTTTCAGTGCTGGAACCGAATTTGAAGGCCTTTGCAAACAGTTTGGATCCAGATGAGACGCCACAGAACGTGACGTCTCATCAGGATCCAAACTGTTTGCTATTCTGATAGTATTCTTTGAAAAAATAAAATCAACGAAAATGCGAATTTTATAAATTCAGCAGCCGACATTTTAGCAGACGACAAATTTCCCAGCATGCAAAGGGTTAAATATCACATTTATGATAAAGGTGAACAGGTTGCATTTCAACTGACCGGTCGATACTCTTGCTTCGTTAAAGATAATTAAGCTGGGCAAATAATTTATGTTTTGTTCGATAACAATTAATAATAATCGATAACAATTGGGAACACGCAGGATTGTAAGAATATTGTATTGAACAAATCTACAGTTACAGACACACGTATTAAATTAACAAGTTTAAATGCTACATTTTGCGTTTAACACAAAGCGTGATTATAAAATTGGTAGGAAACAGATGGTCAATCTTAAAAAGTTTATATTTGAAAACGCACGCGCTGCTATTTTCTAACCGACGCAATACTTCTTCAGATCTAACAATGATGCGTGCTGTTCTCGAACGAATTCCCGTAAATAAAGTTCACATATTCATTACTCGGAATTGAAAACACACACACAGATATATATATATATATATATATTATATATTGTTTTTTGATAACCTTTATAAATACGATATGAAAAAAATATTTAAAAATCGGTAAATAATTACGGATCGTCACCTTTATAGTGCCTTAACTAATTACAAAACGACTGTAGGCTATACACCTTGTAAATTATGTTGGTACGAACGCGGTGTATGTGGGGGAAAAGTTGGGATTACGTAATGAAGTAACACAAAAGTTACGCACAAGCGCTTGAGTGGAAAGGTTGAACACGACAGAAGAAGAGAATTGCGGGAAAATGAATTGAAGTCAATTGCCATCTGCTAATGAGAAATACACTCCCATTCACCCAATGAACCTTTGCATGAGGAAGCGTGTGTTTTAGTCTGGCGGTATGAGTTGTGTTTTTACATCACGATATACAGAACACAAACATACGAAGAGTCTTTACTTCAAAACATACATACATTCCAAGTTCATTATACAGATTGTAGGTCTCGACAGTAAGGTGTAGTTGAAAACTTGGTTGAAAAAAATAACAGCATACATCAAGTACTCAAAGATCCATAAAATGACCCACAGGAAAACAAGAACAAAGCGTTTAAATGAACATTTAACGTAAACTCTAGATGATTTTGATGTCGGTTATAACAAAAGACGATATATAGAGTAATTCCACATTTATAATAACGGCTAAATTTTAATTAAACAATAAACACAATTAAGGTTATCTCTACAAAATAAACTGCGCAAACAAAGAATAAATCTCGTTACTTGTCCGTACATTTCAGAAATAAAGTATAGCTTAAGTATAGTACAGTAACAATGTGCGTGTATGCGCGCCAAGGAACTTAAAATATATAACGTGTTGTTCTAACACATATAATAATGGTCTTGCATTGATCGCTTGATCAAGTAATTGTTTCATGTTTTTCACTGAATCTCTACATGTAGAGACCAACGCAATGGCGGGCAATTATCAATAAAATCTCCATTAGATTTACGATGTAATTTTCACCATTAATATTTTAGCCTCGCTCTGGTAAAACAGGGCCTAATGCATGTGCGTAAAATGCCGTCCCATTATAGCCTTAGATGTCTCTAAAGGAAATTCAGGTACATAATATTCGGCACAGACTGGATTTTCGTTTAGAAGAGACTTCTTTTATTTAAAAAGTCCTTAAAACCGTAAAGTATCGTGGCTGATTATCCTGTGCGGACTGTACATGCTAATCTGGGACGATACTTTACGCACATGCATTAAACCCCGTTTTCCCAGAACGAAATAGTTCATTTATATTAACGCACTGATTTTTTTTATTCCTACCTGGTTTACAGAAACACAAAGTGAGGAACTGAATAATACAGCAACTTGTAACGCAATTTTTGAGGCTAGCCAAAAGGTCAGGGGTCGCCACTTCCGTCCCATCGCTGTCCTCCTCGTCCTTTAACCAACTTCTGTGCATAATCCACGAATAGAATCAGGCAAAGACTAACCGTCCTTGGATGTGTACATGAAAATGTCCACGTTTTATTTATACATGTACTATTTTACTTCGTCGACCACTTCTATACTAAGGCAAACACACTTCAAATGTTGATATTTTGGCTGAATTTTAGTAGTTTGAATCAATACAAAAATGTACTCCATCTTTTGTTGTTTATTCCTATCAAACCTTCTCATTTGATTCAATGTTCTGGTTAAATGTTTCATAAATTAGCAGTTACATTAACAGAATTTGCGCGGCTTTTGACCCAAGCGGTTAAGACACTATGATACGTTTTATTGTGGCGTTGGAACGTTCTGATATAAGCAGACGTAAATGATACCTTTATCGAAAATAACGCACTTTAACACCAGTCTTAACATTTTAATTTAATATCCTTTTAACAAAATAGTTCGAATGCGTGTTCATGAAATAAAGCCATGCTCTGCTTCCATACATGAAGTTTTAAAAGTTTGCATCATTTCAAATCAGTATTGTCACATACATACCGAGCATAAATTGCCACGTCACTTGTACACAATATATGGGTATATGGAAATATTATTATTAAATAAAATCACGATTTAGTTCTATGGATGCTATTTCGATTTCAAAATAAAACACAAGACGCGATGCTGAAATTCACTATGTAAAATAACATGCTTCGCGACTGTTCTGAGGAAAGGACGTCTCCCTATTAATGCATATCAATTGGTTTTTAAATTATTGATGCGCCCCCTTTGCACCAACAAACGCTTGCGTGACCGCCACAGCGGGGGGCACTGAATGCAAGTTAGGATAAATGCGACTGATTACTCGTTATCCCGCGAATCGTTTCATTAACGGAAAATCGCAATTATGTGATCATACATTATAAATGCTGCAGATGTGTATCAAACAAATGACACTGCATTCGAACAATATGAATGCGTATGTCTATTGTGTGGCACATTTAATGAAGGCCATTCAAGCGGAGTACACTTAGGTGATATATTATAACGTTCTAATGAATCAGCAACTTTTCAAAGTCGCAGAGCTTGTTTTTATTTTCTTGTTTTCTGGAACTACCGGAATACACTTATTGATTAATATAAAATTTATCGTTTCCGAGTGCTTACTTTTATACCCAATTCAACTTGAAACCAATACTAGCTCTTAAAGAGAATAATGGCAGACTGGCTATTCTCACCGTTTGGTTAGCGGTTACATAAGGAATGGCTGCATTTTATTAAAAAAGAAAATGAAAATTCTGTGTGAAGCATCTGCGCAATATTTGGCGTCATTTAATATCAATACAAATTGGCCTAGCTCTGTGAAAACGGGGCTTAATAAATGTTCGTTAAATGTTGTCCCAGATTAGCATGTGCAGTCCACACAGGCTTATTAGGGACGACACTTTCCGCTCAAATGGAATTTTTCGTTTAAACGAAGTCTCTACTAGGCGTGAACTGTCATCCCTGACTAGCCTGTGTGAACTGCACATGCTTATCTGCAACGTAATCTGCAAATAATACATAATACATCAATGCCAATTTACTTCAGACTGGAACCTAGCCGATTAAAAATTTCCAATAGAGTCAGTAGACATGTTTGACATGTTTAATAATGTATATCATTCTTATTGCAGAGTTTCTTTATTCCTGTATTCTAGTAAGGTATTCAAATGAACCAGCATTATCAAACATTCTTCGATACTATGGTAACTACCTCGTCTTCTTTTATTAATCAGCACACGCTTTACTTTAATCATTTGAAGGTGAGAGCAATGCAAAACAAAATGCGCAACATAATTAACAACGCCAGAAACGTAATTTTCGAGGAAGACCAAAATTACATACACACGTATTGGATACATTCAAAGATAACATTTATTTTTAATTTAACTGACGAAGAATTGTCGTATTACGCCACTGACATGTAAAACCGTAAAACGTTTTTATTATAATCATATCGGCACGGAAAGTTAATTTACCATATGAAGGCCTACTTCTTCTTCTGATGTAGGTGTGTGTTTGTCACTTTTACGATGAGAGGATTCGAGGAAGGTTAAGTTTGTATTCAACGTTTTCTCTTTCTTTTATAATTATTTCAGACTATTCCAAATAGTATAGTTATGTTAATAAATACATTAGATAACATAAATAAAAACGAAATAGTGTGAGCTAGTCCCTTTATGTCCCATGTCAAAATTTTCTTCTAGATGTTACATCATAAAAAAGCATTTTGAATTCCAACTGTACGGGAGCAATTCCTGTCTATGTAGTTACCATGTAAACATATTGTTTGTTCCATATTATGAGTATGTTATGAAATTTGAACTATTTTGTGTATGAAACAAATATTTGCAATTTCGCAAACGTTCTCATGGGAAATCATAACTACCGTATTGCCACCGAACTTTGAGTTGTCAAGGGACAAATAAAGACGATTTATAACGACAATGGTTTACAGATGATACATGTGAGTATTCCATGATGACGATGGAGTTCCATAACCAGTTGTATATGGGAAAACATTGACATTACCAATTTTATGTCACACTCTGTTGGGAATCGTAATGATATTAAACTAAGATTGATTGTATAGTAACGATGAAGAAATTTGACAGAAGAGGGAGAAATTGTTGACATTAAACGTAATAGTTTGTAATTATTAGCCATAATGTTCAACTTTGCACTTCTTAATTTAGAACACGGGCGTTTAATCAAAATAATGTTAAATATTATATGTTATACACAGTGAATTACCTTATCTGGATCGGCGTGTAAACAAGGTTAACATAACATATATTAATAATTTAAGAAAGTCATACAGCGTTCCCATTAACGGGTGAGTAGGCGTATCATCACGCATACAAATGAGCTTTGCTCTGGAGAAAAGGGGCTTAACCCTTTGCATGCTGGGAAATTTGTCGTCTGCTAAAATGTTGTCTGCTAAATTTCTAAAATTAGCATTTTCTTCGATTTTTTTTCAAAGAATACTATCAGAATAGCAAACAGTTTGGATCCTGATGAGACGCCACGTTCTGTGGCGTCTCATCTGGATCCAAACTGTTTGCAAAGGCCTTCAAAATCCGGTTCCAGCGCTCAAAGGGTTCATGCATGTGCGTTGTAAAGTGTTATCCGAGATAAGCCTGTGCAACAAAGCGGAAATATTTTTTGCAAAGCTTTAATCATTCGCCCTGTGAGTGATTACCTTGTTATTATATCTCCAGTCAACTAAACTAATTAAATGAATATTTTAAGGGTATTGGTTCTAATAAAAGATCGTTCGTAAGAAAAGCATTTTGTTTTGTTAATTTTTAAAAGCGCTTTATGCGAACTGAATCCAAACTTTCCTTTGTATTGGTAACAACTCAAGAAATTATTCGATTTACTCGTGAGGAATCACCAGCTGTCGGGGATACATACAAATTAAACGAAAAGGAATTACCGAACGTTTATTTCTTTACCGACTGTGAAGGTGGTATGTGTCATTTCGCTCGGTAAGCTATTATAGCTATTTCTGCAATGTTAAACTTGTTAAAAGCCTTATCGACCGTGACGCTGTATAAAAGTGCAATTAGTTATACATGTAATCATGACTCGGAACAATTCGCAATGTTGCATGGTTTTCTTGTTGTAATGGAAAATATCTGCCAGACAGGGAACATAACTTGGATTTGTTTGAGATCAAACTAATCACAGTTATTTCCAATGTATGATAAGGAGGGGTGGAAGTAAAACGAACGTCATAGTCAGACAAAAGTTAGAAATGTGGTTTGAGCAGCCGCGATGGGACTGGTTTCAAAAGAAGCTGAAATATATTTTCTCATTAATGTGATAGTGTACACAAATTATATAAAAGTATTAATTATTATCATTCTCGGTTTAACCGCTTTTTCTGTGTGTTAAATTCTTTGACTGCAACAAGTTAATACATTTTGTGCTGTTTTTTTTCTATTTAGTTACTAACACAAATAACAATACGTTATTTGCAGGAAAGCAGTCATTTACCAATCAGAAAGGAAACCTCTAGGAGCAGTGTACGGGTTGAGGTGTTCGTTGCGATGTAAAATAGCTCAAAGGGAGGAAAATAGGTATAACTTGTTAGTTACAGGAGCACAGTTATCGTTCTTTGCAACACTGAGCAAATAACGATCGATAAATAGTCAATACAGCCTTGCTGGCACTGCGTGACAGAGAGGCATTACATGATCTAAATTACTTTCGATACGGCCTAGGTTGTTGTTTATTTAGTGAACGCGAGACTTGTATTTACTAGCATACAGTTTCACAGTTTATAGCATCTAAAATGTTCACTAAGTCTGAATAATATATTTAAATCGTAGGCTGCACACGTCCGTCTAATTAGTCTGAATAGTCCATCTAAGTAGTCTCTTTCTTTCTTTTTATCAGGCACATTTCATATACAACACTGAATACGACACAAAAAACTGCACCGATTACAACAAGGGACATCGCCCTGGTTAGGTCAATGCCATCACGTGTAGAAGAAAATCACAAAAGAACATGTTTTGCACATTTATGTTCAAAAACAAGTATGTATATACAGTGCGAACACCCTAATCAATAATGAAAATATTTATTCAAAAGAGCTCCATTAAACAACCATCAAAACCACGAGACAATCGACGGAATACTGTACAATCATTTATATTCGTCGGCACGAAATTTCGTAGTTCACAAAAATGACTTTTTCGTGGACACGTGAAAAAGTGGATTTCTGATTTCAGTAAAAAAAATGAGAAATTTGCATCGGTCATTTCCGATGTGTTTGTGTTAAATGTGTACATTGTTCAACCCATAAAATCAAAGAAAATAAATGTCCCACGACCAATTATGATTTTACAATATTTTTTGACGTGTAATGCATCCGATGTCAACACAAACACGCAAACCAAAACAAAAAAATCATATACAAGTTGCATACCACAGCATCGCTTACCGTTCACATGGTACAACACAAAGCACCACGTCACCATCAATGTATAGTAACACATGTATGTATGGTTTTCCAAAACATCGAGTTTGAACCTGACTAAGGAAATAATAAAACCACACCAATTGTGCAGTTCGATATATGGACAAACGTGTATTATAGACATTTAATTAAACGTTAGGCCTCAATTAAAAAGTAGTTTGTTTTCATTATGTTCATTAACATCGATCAAGAAAAGGAGAGTAGTTAGGTCGGCTAATAGAAGTAGAAGTAGTTTAAGTATAAGTATTGTAGTAGCACTCGTAGTAGTTGCTGTTGTTGTAGTATGTATAGTGATAGCACAAGAATCATCAGCAGTAACACCAGCAGAAGCAGTAATAGTTCTTGTTTTTATTATTGTTGATCGTGTGCTGTTGTAGTGTAAGTAGCAGCAGGAGAAGTAAGTAGAAAGAGTAAAAGCAGCAGCACGTAACATTTAATTATTATTTATTGTCACAGTACATAACAGCGCAAAACATGTTCGATCCTGTTCAATCCTAAATGCCACAACGAGTAATATGTAATCGACAAAACTGATACTACAAACATAGGCGTAACTACATTCTGTACTCACCCATAGTCCCTGGTTGGGCCTTACCTGCAACAGAGAACAGACCATATATAACTGGGTCATTTGAAAACTGTGCTTAATAAATGTGCGTCAAGTGTCGTCCCAGATAAGCCTGTGTAATCCGCACAGGCTGATCAAGGACAACACTTTTCAACAATGGATGTCCGTTATAAATAGACCTCTTTTTAACGAAAAAGTCCATACAAGCGGAATTGTCGTCCCTGATTGGTGAGTACGGACTCCACATGCTTATCTGTGACGACTCTTTACGCACATGCCTTAAGCCTAGTTTTCTAAGAGCGAATCTCATTTATACAACGTTGGTGATATATGGAAGGGTAAACAATAAAAGAATCGAGACACAACTGAAAACGATAATTACAGTGATATCGACGATGATGCTATCGATATCAACGATGTCGAAAATGATACAGATGATGATAACTGAAACAAAGATGATGAGATGATGATGACGATGAAATGAAAGTGGCTATAATGGCAATTCTTACGTTTCTGATAATGATTATATCACTGATACAGATGATGAGTTTTGGTTAGCGCTGCTGATGGTTATGATGATGCTTATTATTACATAGAAGATGAAAGTGATCATGAGGAAGAAAGAAACTGCATGCATTTTACGGTTAAGATTGTAAAGCAATCACAGCATTTTTAACACAAATAACGAGGGCGTAACGGTGTAAAGCGGCGTAAAGCGGTGTAAATCATGCTTTAGAATTTAAAGTCAACCAATAACGCAACGTGCAGAACAATTTTATTATTTGCTTGCATTGCTAACGTATACAATATTTTATCAAACTTATCATGCTCACAAAATCATACATGATACGAGTATTTTTTTCACTTAAGCCGTACATAGAATATATAGAATCAGTGTTCATCCGTATAACATTTCAGAAGTGTTTTCTTCCGTACTCAAAGGTTGATGTAAGAACTAGGCCGATGATACTGGGAAATGACGCTATCGCGAGAACGTGTATTGATCGTAAAAGACACAGCCTGAACTGCAAGCACGCACTTATAAGAAACCACTAATGTGTTTTTGATTAAATACATCACGACCAGTTGCTGGCAATTGTGTAATTGAATTTTAGTTGCGCCTTTAATTACGTAGAAATACACGGTTTACTCGCATAGTTTAAATAGTAACTGTACGACTATGTTCGGAAAATTAAAGCTTTACAATTGATTGGTCCTTATGATGTCGTTATAATTAAACACTAATTGCATGGTTTTTAAGTGTTTAATTAAAATATTGTATCCACTGTGTTGGTTCGTTAGTCAATAATTTGACAGATGTTCGTCTTTTTGCGTTTGAATTACGTATTTGGATAAACACTCTATTTTCCCAAGTTTGGAGAGCAACAAGATTAAAATGCCTAGTTTAAAGATTGCAAAATAATGCCGTACAAAAAGGCGCATGTCATTTATAAATAAACCTCGCTCTGGGAAAACGGGGTTTAATGTATTTCGTCCCAGATTAGCCGGTGCACTTGCCGCCTAAGCTGGATTTTCGTTAAGAAGAGACATCCATTTAAAAACGAAAAGTGTCAATCCTGACTAAGCTGTGCGGACTGCATCGGCAAATCTGGAACGACACTTTACGAACAAGCATTTAGCCCCGTTGCCCCGGAGCGCGGTTAATTAATCCATATTATGCTGATGTGTTGTTTAAGTTTTCGCGAATCGGCGTTTGCTGTAAGCGAACATTTCATTTATGAAATTTTTTTTTTTCGATATTTCGATAAGGAACAGAACACAGAACAGAATGGTTTATTAAGACTTAAGCATTGCAAGCTCATCGTCATTTAAATAAATATACAATTACAGCAGAAAGTAAATACAAAATAAACAAAAGTATACATCATTGATTTTTTTTTTTTTTACAATAAATGGAATACATGTTTTCGCGTTTTCGTGAGAATGTTATTACACTTATTACATTTTCCTGGACCAAATTTCCTTAGTGAAAAAACAACATTATTTCAATTATCCAATATAAGATATTTTACTTGTTTATACATAAACAACTTTTAGTTGTTTGTTTGTTTTTAAAGAAAAAACATTAATATGAAGGACAGATATAATTGCATAAATCCAACTTTATACTTGTATGTCTTTTTTCATTCGTAGTTAAACAATTTTAGAAATATAGGTTTGAGAAATGCTGATAATGTATCACTATCTATATACACTTGTCAATTTAATCATACCCCAACTTTGACCATCTATGCAAAAAATTATATAGATGATCTAGAGAGATAAATGCGACAAAATTACTTTTGCAACAATTATACAATACATTCAATATTTAAAAAACTAACGAACAACAACACAAAAACATACACATACATGAACATTTAACAATACCTTGGTATGTGAACAATTGGAGTACTGTGTAGGTAACCGACTTGATAATTTTTAAACTGTTGACATAAACATGTCTCTTAGTTGAAAGGCTTTATGGCAGAGTGTTGCCAACTTTTTTTTTTAAATAGTTTTATTTTCGCTTTGCATTAAACGTACATATTTAAACATACTCGTATGGTTATAGAAATATTTTGAAATATATTCTTTCCGAATATGGATATATATGGGGGCATTTAAGGACAAAATGGAACTCGTCCTCAATATCATTAAGGTCGCAGAGGGTGCATTTTCTATATTGTCTAGGCACATTATTATGACGACCGATTTCAATATTTAATTTGTGGGATGATAAATGTAATTTGGCCAATATATTTCTGTATTTTGGATTATCCAACTGGCTTATATATGCGGATTTTTCGAAATTTAGTTTTATTTCTCTATATACATCAAAGGACGTTGAGTCTGCTAGTCCTGATCGCCAATTGCTAATATAGATTAGGGACAACGTTCTAAATTTAAGCACTGACTATATATCCATTAATAATAATAATAATAATAATAATAATAATAATAATAATAATAATAATAATAATAATAATAATAATAATAATAATAATAATAACTTTATTTCACGAAGATAACACAATAAGAAAATAACATTCCTTTTTTACAATGTGGTCTTCAAAAGCACAGTATATTTAAATATAACTCAACAATGTCTAGCACACTGCAGTTAGCCTTAAAATTATTACAAAATCAACATGACTATAATAATAATAATAATAATAATAATAATAATAATAATAATAATAATAATAATAATAATAATAATAGCCAAAGCCATACAGACATTCAGGAAACATACATAGTGGCGTTATCTAAATTTTGCACACGCATTCCGTTTTTACTCAGTGAAAGCGGCAATTATAATGTTTAGTCATATATAAGCGGAAATACACGTGTTTTTCGACCATCAAATGAGATGTACTTTTGTATTTGAAAAAAAATCCGAGTGTCCTTCGGGACTTAAAGTTTCAAACATATCAATATTTATTTCAAGTGGTTTGAACATATTTATCGGCATATCTTACAATAATTTAAGTCCATGATCGTTCAATTTATACAGTGCATATTTAATACAAAACCAAGCGTCTTTAATTATCTTAGTTTAAACGCGGCTCATTAACAAGCTTGCTCGTGGAAACCTTCAAGAACAGACCTTGTAACAGGTATCCTCAGGCATGTTGAAGCAGCACGACGCAAATCAAAAATGGCAGATGCTATGCTAGTAGTGATCACGATTAAGAATAACAACAATAACATACGATCGTAGAATCAGTGTTTGTAAGACGGTGTAGATCGACTGAATTCCGCAAGTTATGCGTGTACACGCTTACAGCGTATTGTTTATGTATGTTTGTTTGCGTTGTTGCGTCTTTAAACTGTACATAAGCAAAATAATTAAGTATTTTTAGGGAAATTAATAAGTTTCGTAAATTAACGTCTATATATATATTTTACGTCTAACTTTTGTATATTTAATTTCGATCTTATTCAATACATAGTAATACAACACCCTGGGATATATGTTTTAAGATGTGTTTTCTTTTAATTTTATTAAATTATACAGAATACCAGACATTCAAGCGGGCAACTATGAACACAGTTTTTGTTTTACTAGTTCATGAGAAAGAAAGTAATAATAACGGTACGCAATTATATAAACGGTGTAATAATGAAACAATGCAACTATATATACACGGTTGAGATTCGATATTCAAAAGAGGCTACAATTCCTTTTTACCAGCAGTTATTCTCAAATGAAATAAACTTCAAGAGGAAGTAAAAAATAGTGAATCTTTGAATACATTTAAATCCAAGCTTTACGGAAGTTTGATTAAATCACCATCGTACTTTTATATAGGAAGACGTCTCCAAATATTTCATACGCGGCTAAGGACTAAATCGAGTGTGCGCTTAACGAACACCTTTACGCAAAAAACATCATCGAATCCCCTCTATGTGGAGATATTGAATCCAGGCACCACTTCTTGCTCGTATGTCCTCATTTTAACGCAATACGTATTACATTAATGAACAATATCTCCAGAATAACCAGCAAAGTTGAGCTTCGTATTCTTCTTTTCGGTAATACACATCTTAACGAAATTAAAAACTCTGAAATATTTCTTCACGTTCAACAATTTATAAAAGAATCCCGGCGATTCTCTTAACAATCCGATTATGACTAGTTGCTGTTGTTTTAAATCCAAGTCCTCGCATCAAAAATCCTTCGTTCTTATTTCCTTTTTGTTTTCCTTATATTTTTCTAATTATTACTTTTTTTATTTTTATGTCAAAACCATTGTATATGTGTCACTCATATTTCCCATATCTAAGATAAACTAAGTAATATTGTTCCTAATACACTGCCAATTATGTGTAAATATAATACCAAGGATAGAAACTCTATAAGAAATATTTCTTCCGTTTCAATCCTTTTCTTATATCTATTGTATTGTGTATTTCGATATATTGTACTTGCCGAAAGAAATAAAAATATTTAAGCTAAAAGAGGCTACATTCAATGTTGAGTGAAAATCGAATACGCATGCACTTACAATATGATTCACTTAAACGCTGTATGCGCATTATTTAATCAATCTATGCGCAGCAAATTATAAGATTTGTTTACATTTTATGGCCGTCGTAGTAATAATTTCTAAATCAATGATGACATCATAACAATCGACTGATGGTTTACTATATGATGTGTTTTTGTAAGAAAATCGTACAACCATTTATATAACAAATAAACGCTGTTGTAATCAACGGTTGATCAACAAGCAAACTGTACCCATATGTATGGTACACGACGGAGAGATGCCGTCTTATCAAGATTTAATTAAGCAACACGAAAGTAATTCTATGTAATCAGTAATTTAAAATCAGCTTCAACAACACCAACAAAACAACAAAACAACATCTACTATATCTATAAAACATCACAACACGAGAAATAGAAGGGACCTCTTGATGTTAAATGTCTCAGTCGAGTCGCAAAAGGACCGGTCAATGCCAAACGTATGGTTTAAACCGGGCTAAAATCCCGATGCATCTCGGATTGGCATCTTATCTTATTAAATAAGGAATTGCTAATCCAATAGCACACCAGAAATTTCGTTAGAGTTATTTAACCTTAAAAAGAGCAGAATAATTGAAACTTGTCATAACATAACATAGCAAACTACAACTACGTTCTACGGCATCGCATAGTTTATTTATATCATTTTGATATATTGTAGGTAGCGTTGAAACAAACAACCAAACTATTCTCTCGCATTATACTCATAAACGCTGAACTCACTTTTTACACTTTTTCCATTATCAAATAATTTCCGTAACATTTCGAGCGATTCCATCTTCATTGAAAATAACTCCAGTAATAGTGTAGATATGAAACAAACACAACGTTAACAGTTCAAACACAAAATCAAACATCCGATTCTTAAAAAAATCCATAGACAAGTGTCCCCATAAAGTTTATAATAAGCCAAAAACTGTATTAACACATAAATGAATCCACGAACATTTAAATAGGATTACGTTTCAACATAATCACCGACACAATAACACCACTTTGCTTTCACAATAATTTGTCGAGCGTTAGCGCTGGTCTGAGCGGAAACGCTGCTGCCGAAAAATCCCTGTTATAATGTACGGGAGAAAATCCGTATTACCCAAGAAGTTGAAAACGACGAAGATGCAATTATTTCCCAGCACAAGGCTCAATAAATTAAATCGCTGGTCCGTACATATTACTGGTATTCAATCACAGGTCTAAGAAGATTCCCCGCAGAAATGTTGGTTGGTTTATTGTTCGTGTGGTATTTATTTCCAGTCCATGGGATGATAATATAGATGCCATGAATACTCATCAATTGGGATGTATAAAGGACCGCGAAATTTCATGTATGATGTACTTGCTGTCAGAGGTTTTCTGTGTCTGTTTTTTTTTCAAGCGTCTTAACTTATTTTGTTGAAAAAAGCAACCATGTTTTATTATTTCACTCTCAAATATATGAACCTCGCTCTGGGAAAACGGGGCTAAATGCATACGAGTAAAGTGTCGTCCAACATTAGCCAACGCAGTCCGCACAGGCTAATAAGGCAAGACACTTTCCGTTTTCGTTGTAATTTCAGTTTATTTGAAGTATATTTATACCGAAAATCCAGTCTAGGCAGAAATTGTGGTCCCAGATAAGTCTGTGCTTGTTCTCCTAAATCCTCAACTAATAATAAATAATAATAATAATTTTATTTGTGCACATAACAAAATACTACAATCCATATAAACAATTATTAACAATTCAGAAAAATCACAGATAGTCACCATTATATTGAAATATAGATATAAAAGTGCACTGGATAACCCGTAAAGTTTTGACGAAAGATCGTACAAAACTTATTTCCAACGGGGTCCAAAGCCGTCACATGTAGATCTGAGTGACGTAATATTATATCATAAATTCGTAATATATGATGGAAAAAAGTGACAACGGTCTCACAATGTCATATTATGGTATTAATAAAATAATTCTTGTTTTTAAATACGAAAACACATCGTATGATGATGAACCTGACAGGATTGCATAAACACAGTTTAAAAATGTATTACAAAATGGTTTACCGTTTACGTAAGTCTATAGGTCTACTACATATATTACAATGACTATAAGCTTAAATATACATCCAGTTAAAATAATTATACTCACTCATTATCCCATCACATTATCTTTGTTAACGCGATGTTTTTAAAAAGCCTATCGATTTAATTCGGTTCTTTGCTATTACGAGTTAATGAAATTGCTCCATCTTGTAGCAGAGTTAGGTCTAGGGGTAAGACAGTAACATATGCACAGTTTTTTTCGTATCGGAAAGTTCTGATCACCAAGTGTCAAATTCAATATCCATTATAACAATGTTTTTTCCTAGCTTGTCATCTTTACTAGAAATATGAATCCCGCGATGAGTTCCCATGTTTGGGGATTAACCCTTTGAGCGCTGGAACCGGATTTTGAAGGCCTTTGTAAACAGTTTGGATCCAGATGAGACGCCACAGAACGTGGCGTCTCATCAGGATCCAAACTGTTTGCTATTCTGATAGTGGTCTTAGAAAAAAATTCGAAGAAAATGCTAATTTTAGAAATTCAGCAGACGACATTTTAGCAGACGAAAAATTTCCCAGCATGAAAAGGGTTATTCCTGTTCTCATGCAGATACCGGTGTTTTTGTAGGTAAGTACCAACAACGAGCGCTTTATTATTGTAACAATCTACATATTAAACGACTAACGTCGGAAATACAAATACTTTAACTATAGATCGTATTTACCCAATGAACTTTTGTAATTCCTTACGGAACAAAATATGGACGCAAAATGAGCACGCGCGCCAGTGATTTCTGTTTTGTTTTTAGTTTTAAATGTCAATAGAAAAATATGCGCGCTTAATAATCTGATCGATTTAAATCGGCGTTAGGAGTTGATTGTTGTGCTAATACCTACAGGGGTATTGTAAATCTACTAATAAAGAACAAATATAACAGTATAGTCATCTTTTCACTTATCAGTGAATGTTTGGGAAAAATATAGCGGTCAATAAGCAATATGAACATATATCTTCCATTTGGTGAGTACAGCTGCAACTTGAACACTATTAAACATGTCCCCATATGTCGGTTGGTTTCAAAAATGCATGGCATATAAATATAAAAATTATTACAAGCCCGGCTTGGATCAACTTTAACAACATATCCCCGAAAGGCATGAATCAGATAGGAGGTTGAAGTACATGACTTGTGCAAGCGCTGGAGAATAACTAGAGTTTAATACGTATATTTTTAGCAGAATTAGTGTTATTTAATGTGAACTCGCGCCAGAATTAATGAGGGAAATGTACATGATCTGCAGAACATATCTAAAACACCATCAATAGTGGCATTAAATGCGCATTACAAGCAGACGTGACTACTAATTGTGCACTCTTGCCAGAATGTGTCAGCTACATCTACACTACAAACAGCCAGGGATCTATACAAACTTTATAGGTCCCTGATACATGATATACTCGGATAATTAGATATACGGCCTAGAAGAATGGGTGATATGAGCAATATACCAAGGTATTATATCATTGCAATCAAATATATCCCAATTTAGCACAGCCAGTTCAATATGAACCGCATTCTTTGAAAACGGAGGTTTATTCATATGCGTACAATGTCATCCCAGATTAGCATGTGCAGTCCGTACATGCTAATCAGGGACGACAATTTTCGATCGTTTGGAATTGTTCGTTTAAAGATGGTCTCTTCTTAACGAAAATCCAGTCTAGGCGGAAACAGTTGTCCCTTATTAGCCTGTGCGGACTGCACAGGCTAATCTGGGACAAAACTTTTGCACAAGCATTTAACCCCGTTTCCAAAGAGCGAGTCTCATATTATAAAATGTGTGATTCTACTTACCGTTCGATATGATTTAAAGCCAAGTGAAACACAACGTCCTCACGCGCCAAACAACAACACACTGTTGTAAAAAGATGCCTATAATGTAGAATGAAATATAAACACCTAATCCCGTCAAATTGAATATGAAGTCACACGAGTCTCAATTTTTCCAATTTACATGACACATTGAAAGAACACGCTCGTTTATAAGCTGTAAATATCTCAAAGCATTACAAGCGGTAACTCCTTTTAAACAACACATAAAGTTGCTATCTTCGTGAACGAAAAAAAGAACGCGTTCGCCAAAAGCCAGAACACGTCAACAGCAATAAAATACATACATTTATCAACAAATCACCCGACAAATGCGTATTTCACACGCCAGTGGTCCACTTAATGGCACATGGGGGAGGGGGGAACTATAAGGTGCCAGGGAGGCATAGTTACATAATGCAGTGGCATTTCATGATGGTATTTGGCACACGTTGTACAATTCGTGATGTCTGCAATTGCGATGAGTAGTCATAACTGTTCTGTTCCACTGCTACGGAAGCCTGTTAATAGTATACGCGTACGACATGTGTACGCTGTAATTATTCGACTAGGTACAAATTGTACTTAAATCGGATTTACAGTTGTATTTTGTTAATATCCAGGGATCAATTCAGTGTTCACGTGTTTATCAATTGAATATCCATTATTTAATTGAATAAATAATGTTGTTTACCCTTTTCACACGGACAAGTGAATTAAATTGCAATAATGCTGGTTTCTACTTTAAAATATATATACCCGGTAAATAGGTTTCACATGCAAATTGTTTTGTATTCTTATCAATTGCAAGTCTACTCGCACAGTCTTGTTTTGATCATTGCGCTTTGTTTGCTATTGGTATACAAACATGCTCTTATAGTGTATATGTAACTTTATTATTATTTAGTTCTGTGTAAGGACGTAGAAAACACAAATATAAAGTATGATCACAAACATGGCCATATAACATATGACAAATATGCGTTTCCGTAAAATCCTGTTAGTTGCTGCTAATGAGCAACAGATTTCTTCCGACGTATAATAAGCATACCAAAAACACAATAAATCTGCATCATGCATCCCTATACTGTCTAACCCTTTGCATGCTGGGAAATTTGTCGTCTGCTAAAATGCTGTCTGCTAAATTTCTAAAATTAGCATTTTCTTTGATTTTTTTTCAAAAAATACTATCAGAATAGCAAACAGTTTGGATCCTGATGAGACGCCACGTTCTGTGGCGTCCAATCTGGATCCAAACTGTTTGCAAAGTCCTTTAAATTCAAGTTTCCAGCGCTCAAAGGGTTAATTGTGAACGTTAGTTATAATGCAAACATGACAATAGTCAACCAAATCTATAATGCTCTGACTTGCAATCGGTGTATTTTCTTTATTTATACGATTTTTATTTTTTCCATTCAAAAAAAAATAAAATGGAACGTTGTCCGGAGTGATGAATAATTTAAATTATGCATTTTTTTACCGAATTTCCCTCGAACCTGATGGTGTATCAATTTCCCGTTCATTTCCACATTCGTTTGTGGAAGCTTTAACCATTTTGATGTAAAGTAAACTTCTTTAAAACTTGACATTCAACAATGCATGAGTTTCGCTCAGGGAAAATGTGGCATCAAGAGATTTACCCATCCCGGGAAAATCATATCATTTTAGATTCTTCGGAAAGATTACATATATCACAAAAAATACAATCTCGTTGCTCGAGACATTGTTTAACCTCAACGGAAGACAAACTACTCTGACAAATTGTAATTAATCTAATAAGGTCGTTTCTGTCTTCCAACAATACGAAGTATACAAAATGTACGTTGACATTTATTAAGTGGACAATTTACAAATAATCTGAAGAATCCGTACGGTTGGCGAGTATTGATAGGGGACACTGCATGTTCATTTAACCGAGGAAAGCACTTTGTCGTGAAGAAGCACGTTGCATTAAATAAACGCACACGAGCCTTTTTTGGCATTATTTTGCTGTAGCTTTAACATCACTTTTGAATAATAATCTGACTGTATTAACGGGCTGTTGAAACATGATAAAATTCCCACAAACGCTGAATGACATTGATAACAATAACTGATTAGAATGTGCGAACTTCACTGGCTAATCTGGAACGACACTTTACGCACATGCCTACAGCTAAGTTTTCCTACAATGAGAATCATATATGAATATGAAAATTCAACAGCAATAACATACAACGGATAAGGTAATTGATAATCACAATATTGACAATTCTAACGATGAATCATTCTAAATGAGTATGATTATACTGATAAAGATGATGATTTTTGTTGATACTTGAGCGATGCTGATGTTGATAATGATTATTATGAATACAAACCGGGATGTAAATGATAATGGGGAAGAAAGAAACCCCATGCATTAGAATATTAGAATATTGGAATGTGAGCCAAATACAGGCATTTTTATAACACAAACAAATAAGGCGTAACTAAGCGGTGTTATAAGTATTCTCAAGTATTTAAAGTACACTTATAACTCAACGCAAAGAACAATTATTTGTATAAACTTGCATCGTTTACGCAAAAAAAATATCAAACGAAGCATGCACACAAAAATCATATATACAACGAGTATTGTTTTTGCTTCAGCCACACTATTGATAATTAAATGAAACAACGGGTAACGCCATTTATAGCACAATTAAGAGAGGCTGTCAATTTACGGATTTCAGTATCATATAAGTTCTAATTCTCAATAAATAAAATCAGTTTGCATCCGTAAAACATCTCTGAAGTGTATTCTACCGTACTCAAAGGTTGATGATACATCTAAGACGCATGTTCTTCCGTTCACAAAGGTCGATGAAAGATCTAGGGCAATGATAATGGGACAAGACACTGCCACGAGAACGTGTATTGATTTTAAAAGACACAGCCTGAACTGCAAGCACGCAATTATAAGTAACCACTAATGTGTTTGATGATCACATCACGACCAGGTGCTGGCAATTATGTAATTGAATTTTAGTTGCGCCTTAAATTGCGTAATAATACATGGGTTACTCGATTACAGAGTAACTGAATGACTTAGTTGGAAAACTAAGACTATACAATTAAGTCATTTTATGATGTCGTTACGGTTAAACACCAAACACTAGATTATTAAGTATTGAATTCTAATATTATATCGGCTATGTTGGTTAGTTAGTAAATACTTTGACAGATTTTCGTTTTTTTCGTTTGAATTACGTACTTGGACAAACCGATATATTTACCCACGTATGTAGCAAGTATATATTTTATTCTAGTTTGATATGCCTTGTTTAAAGATTGCACACCAACTTCCGAACAAAAAGCCCCATGGCATGTATAAATGAGCCTCGCTCTGGGAAAACGCGATGTTATAAATGTGTCGGCCCATATTTGCCTGTTCACATTTCACCTTAGCTGAATTTTCGATAAGAATAGATATCCATTGTAAAAGGCGGAACGTGTCATCCCTGACTAGCCTGTGCGGAATGCTTCGGCCAATCTGAGACGACACTTTACGAGCATGAATTAAGCCCCGTTTTCCCCTAGCGCTGTTAATTCATCCATTTGTTGTTGGTTGGTTGGCTTAGTTTTTCTTATCGCGAATCGGCGATTACTGTAAGCGAACATTTAATTTATGATATTTAATCAGTTCGATTAGTGACAACGCACTTAATTTACGCACTTAATATATATCCATCCATTAATAGTCGAAGACATACAGAAATTCAGAAAACATACCTATTTTCTTTATCTTAATTCAGCACTACAATTTCGTTTTTACTGCGTGATATAGGCGTTTTAAAAATAGTATGTTTAGTGATATACATGTACAACCGGAAATAGATGGTTTGTGTTCGGTCATCCAAAATGGTATGTAGGTTTTAATTTGAAAAAAAAAACAACACTCCGAGTCTCCATCGGGACTTTGAGTTGTTAACATATCACTTATAAAATCGATAGGTCTGAACTTATTTATCGGCATATCAAAAAGAATTTAAGTACACAATCTCACACTTTAACAGTGTTTTTTTTTATACAAATTCAGATTCGTCTTGAAATATCTAAGTTTCGACCAAGAGGCTCATTAACAAGACAGTCAGCACGTAGAATCCGTGTGGAACAGATCGTGAAACCGGTATACCCAGGCATGTTGTAACAGCACGACGCAAATTGAAAATGGCAGATGCTAATGCGAGTGATGATCATGATTAAGAATAACAACAATAGCATGCGATCGCAGGATCTGTGTTTGTTAGACGGTGAAGATCGACTGTATTCCGCCATGAACACGTTAACAGCTTATTGTGCGGAATGCTTCGGCCAATCTGAGACGACACTTTACGAGCATGAATTAAGCCCCGTTTTCCCCTAGCGCTGTTAATTCATCCATTTGTTGTTGGTTGGTTGGCTTAGTTTTTCTTATCGCGAATCGGCGATTACTGTAAGCGAACATTTAATTTATGATATTTAATTAGTTCGATTAGTGACAAGTTCTTAATTTACGCACTTAATATATATCCATCCATTAATAGTCGAAGACATACAGAAATTCAGAAAACATACCTATTTTCTTTATCTTAATTCAGCACTACCATTTCGTTTTTACTGCGTGATAAAGGCGTTTTAAAAATAGTATGTTTAGTGATATACATGTACAACAGGAAATAGATGGTTTGTGTTCGGTCATCCAAAATGGTATGTAGTTTTTAATTTGAAAAAAAAACACTCCGAGTTTCCATCGGGACTTTGAGTTGTTAACATATCACTTACAAAATCGATAGGTTTGAACTTATTTATCGGCATATCAAAAAGAATTTAAGTACACGATCTCACACTTTAACAGTGTTTTTTTATACAAATTCAGATTCGTCTTGAAATATCTTAGTTTCGACCAAGAGGCTTATTAACAAGACAGTCAGCACGTAGAATCCGTGTGGAACAGATACCGTCCCAGGCATGTTGTAACAGCACGAAGCAAATCGAAAATGGCAGATACTAATGCGAATGATGATCATGATTAAGAATAGCAATAATAACGTGCGATCGCAGGATCTGTGTTTGTTAGACGGTGTATTTCGCCTGCATTCCGTGATTTATGCATGTACACTTTTACAGCGTATTGTTTAGTTATGTGGGCACGCGTTGTTGCGTCTTTAATCTTTATATTAAGTATAGCAAATTATATAATATTTTCAGGAAAATGAGAATGTTTCGTAAAATGAAGGTCGGTATACATTTTAATTTGGACTGTCTGGTTTTTGAATGGTTTGTTTTGGTCTAAATCGATGCATACTAATTTAACACCCTCATATAAATATTTTAAGGTTGTTAGTTTTATTAAATAAGACAACTAGAACGCCAGACATCCAAGCGACAATATATAATCATAGTTTGCATAAAAATACTTTATGAGAAACACAGTAATACTAATGTTATGTAAATATCATCAATGGTGTAATTATTTCTATAACAACTCTATGTGTCGTGTTCTGAAAAAACTGTGCATAATGCATGTGCGTAAATTGTCATCCCAGATAAGCCTTTGCTGTCCGCACCGGCTAATCAGGGACGAAAATTTCCGCTTTTATGGAATTTTTCGTTTAAATGATGTCTCTTCTTAGCGAAAATCCAGTTTAGGCGGAAATTATCGTCCCTGATTAGCCTGTGCGAACTGCACAGGCTAATCTGGGACGACACTTTACGCACATGCATTATGCCCAGTTTTCTCAGAACGCGACACATATATGTAAACAGTTGAGATTCGATTATCAAACAGCGAGGTTACAATGTATTTTGCATGAGAAATAGAAGATGCATACGCTAACAATACGATTCATCTTTACGCTGTGTTTGCTTTATTTCATAGATCAATGATTGTTTTGTAACAAAATCGTAAAACCTCTTTATATAATAAATAAAGTTTTGTAAACAACTGTTAATCCAAAAACTAAATTTTACCAAAAGACTGAAAAAAAACGTATTATCTAAACTATATTGAGCAATAAAAAAGTAATAATTAGCAATCAGTAATTGGAACCAATACAGACAGACAGACAGACAGACAGACAGACAGACAGACAGACAGACAGACAGACAGTTTATTCAGACTTATACAAAAGTACATCGTCTTCATACTTATATATACACATGCTTTCTGTCACGTGAATAGGTGACATGCAAGCGACAATATATGATCATAGTTTGTATAATACCATTTTGAATGAGAAATAGAAGATGCATACGCTAACAATACGATCTATCTTTACGCTTTGTTCGCTTTATTTCATAGATCAATGCGCAGCAAAGTATTAGTTTTGCCTGCATCATATGTCTGTCGTTATACACGTGTCTAAATAACTCATGGCATCGTTACACTCGATGATGTTGTATTTTATGATTGTTTTGTAACAAAATCGTAAAACCTCTTTATATAATAAATAAAGTTTTGCAAACAACTGTTAATCCAAAAACTAAATTTTACCAAGTGTACGGTAAAAGACTGAAAAAAAAACGTATTATCTAAACTATATTGAGCAGTAAAAAAGTAATGATTAGCAATCAGTAATTGGAACCAATACAACAACTACAACATGCAATATATCAATAAAACATCACAGCACAAGAAGGAGATGAACACGGGACCAATTGAGCGTAACTGCTTAAATTATTTCAGCTGAGTTACAATTTGACTGGTCAATGATAAGCGTCGGGTTTAAACCGAATTATTTGCCTGATGCATCTCGGTAAGACATCTTATCTAATTAAAATAAGGAATAACTTATCCATAACATGCCAGAAATTTCATTAAAGTGTTTTAACCTTAAATACAGCAGAATAATTGAAACTTGTAATAACATAACACAGCAAAAGATAACTACGTGTTAGGAAGCCTTGTGTAGCATAGCAAAAAGTACAGCATCGCATAGTTTATTTATATCATTTTGTGGTTATGTAGGTAAAGTTGAAACAAACAACCATTATCGCATTACTCTCCCAAACTTTTCTATCGCATTACTCTCCCAAACTATTCTACCGCATTACTCTCCCAAACTATTCTATCGCATTACTCTCCCAAACTAATCTACCGCATTACCTTCCCAAACTATTCTACCGCATTACTCTCCCAAACTATTCTATCGCATTACTCTCCCAAACTATTCTACCGCATTACTCACCCAAACTATTCTATCGCATTACTCTCCCAAACTATTCTACCGCATTACTCTCCCAAACTATTCTACCACATTACTCTCCCAAACTATTCTATCGCATTACTCTCCCAAACTATTATATCGCATTACTCTCCCAAACTATTCTATCGTATTACTCTCCCAAACTATTCTACCGCATTACTCTCCCAAACTATTATATCGCATTACTCTCCCAAACTATTCTATCGCATTACTCTCCCGAACTATTCTATCGCATTACTCTCCCAAATTATTCTATCGCATTACTGTCCCAAACTATGCTATCGCATTACTCTCCCAAACTATTCTATCGAATTACTCTCCCAAACTATTCTTTCGCATTACTCTCCCAAACTATTCTACCGCATTACTCTCCCAAACTATTCTACCGCATTACTCTCCCAAACTATTTTACCGCATTACTCTCCCAAACTATTCTTTCGCATTACTCTCCCAAACTATTCTTTCGCATTACTCTCCCAAACTATTCTATCGCATTACTCTACCAAACTATTCTATCGCATTACTCTCCCAAACTATTCTATCGCATTACTCTCCCAAACTATTCTACCGCATTACTCTCCCAAAAGATTATATCGCATTACTCTCCCAAACTATTCTACCGCATTACTCTCCAAATATATCCTATCGCATTACTCTACCAAACTATTCTTTCACATTACTCTACCAAACTATTCTATCGCATTACTCTCCCAAACTATTCGACCGCATTACTCTCCCAAACTATTCAATCGCATAAATCCCCCAAACTATTCTACCGCATTACTCTCCCGAACTATTCTATCGCATTACTCTCCCAAACTATTCTATCGCATAACTCTCCCAAACTATTCTATCGCATTACTCTCCCAAATTATTCTATCGCATTACTCTCCCAAACTATTATATCGCATTAATCTCCCAAACTATTCTATCGCATTACTCTCCCAAACTATTCTCTCCCAAATTATTCTATCGCATTACTCTCCCAATCTATTCTACCACATTACTCTCCCAAACTATTCTATCGCATTACTCTCCCAAACGCTAAACTCACTTTTTACATGTTTTCCATTATCAAATAATTTCCGTAACATTTCGAGCGATTCCATCTTCATTGAAAATAACTCCAGATATGGAAATAGTGTTCAGATACAAGCACACCACAACGTTAACAGTTCAACACACAATCAAATACCCAATTCTGTTAAAAAAAGTCCACCTACAAGTGTCACCATAAAGCATATGATAAATCATAAAGTGTTTTAGCACATAAATGTATTCACGAAAATTTAAATAGGATTATGTTTCAACATAATCACCGACTCAAAGTCAGCGCTTTGCTTTATACATAATTTGTCGAGCGTTAGCTCTGGTCTTTGCTGCAGCGCCGCTGCCGAATTTTCCATATTATAATAAACAGGAGAAAATCCTTATAACTCAAGGAGTTGAAAACGACGAAGATGCAATTATTTCCTCGCAGAAAGCGGATTGTTCAATAAAATGAAATCGCTGGTCCGTACAAATTACTGGTATTTAATCACAGAGCTTAGAAGATGCCCCACAGAAATGTTGGAAGGTTTATTGTTCGTGTGGTATTTATTTCCCTTCCACGAGATGAGAAAATAGATGCCATTAATATTATTTAGTTGGGATGTTTTTAGAATGTATAAAGGACGGCGAACGTGGTGGTATGATGTAATTGCTGTCAGAGGTTTTCTGTGTCTGTTTGTTATCAAGCGTCTTAACTAGTTTTGTTGCAAGAAGCAACCATGTTGTATTATTTCACTCTCAAATATTTGAACCTCGCTCTGGGAAAACGGGGCTAAATGCATACGAGTAAAGTGTCGTCCAACATTAGCCAACGCAGTCCGCACAGGCTAATAAGGCAAGACACTTTCCGTTTTCGTTGTTAGTTTTGTTTACTCGAAGTATATTTATACCGAAAATCAAGTTTAGACAAAAAATGTGGTCCCATATAAGCCTGTGTGGACGGTATAGTCTAATATGGGACGCCACTTAACACACATGCATTTAGCCTCGTTTACCAAGCACTCTGATCATTTTCTTGTGCTCGTTCTGCTGAATCCTTGATTATTAACTACGTTTGCCTACAGATAAACTGAATATTTAACAATGACTATAAGTGTAAATATACATCCAGCTAAATAATCATACTCACACGTATTCCATACCATTATCTTAGTTAACGCGATGTTTTTAAAAAGCCTATCTATTTAATTTAGCTCTTTGCTATTACGAATTCACGAACGTTCTTCATCTTGGAGCGAAGCTAGGTCTAGGGGTTAGACAGTAACATATGCACAGTCTTTTGTCTCGGAAATTTTAATCACCAAGTGTCAATTAAATATCCATAATAACAACTTTCTTCTCCTATCTTGTCTTCTTAACTTGAGGCATGAACCCCGCAATGCGTTCCCGTGTTTGGAATAATTCCTTTTCTCATGCGGATGACTGTGTATTTGAGGTATAGTGCCAACAACGAGCGCTTTATTATTGTAACGTTATACATATTAAACGACTAACGTCGGAAATTCAAATTCTTCAACAATAGATTGTATCTACCCAATGAACTTTTGTAAGTCCTTATTAAACAAAATATAGACGAATTATGAGAATGCGCGTCAGTGATTTCTGTTTGTTTTATTTCTAAATTTCAATGGATAAAATCATGCGTACTTAATAATCTGATTGATTTAAATCGGCATTAGGAGGTAGCGTTTGTGCTAGCGACTGAAGGGGCAAATGTATTCTTGCATATCTACTAATAAATAACAAATATAACATTTAAGCCAAGTTAACACTTATAATTGAATGTTTATAAAAAGATAGCGGTCAATAAGCAAAAGGAACATATATCTGCCATTTAGTGAGTACAGCTGAAATATATTCACTGGTAAACATGTCCCAATACGTTTGTTGGTTTCACAAATGCATGACATATAAATATTCTGTTTAAAATCGCTTTATTTTAGCCTAACACTGGAAACAATAATTTAATAAGTTTATACAAAAATTCAAATGAAACCTCACCGCTTTATAAGAGTATTGCTCAATGCTTCATCTTGAGACCTTGAACGACCCCATGCCCATCAAATCCCATAGCGTCAATTACAATTGTATTCGTATGAATAGATTGTACATGACAACGACAACATAAATGGAAATTATTACTTCATAATATCTTTTAAAAAAGTGCGTTTAATCGTCACCCCGAAAGGCATGAAACAGATACGAGGTTGAAGTACATGCGCAAGCCCTGGAGAATAACTGGAATTTAAAACGTATTTTTGTAGCAGAATTAGTGTTATTTAATGCAAATTCGCGACATATTTAATGGGGGAAATGTACACTATCTGCAGAAAATGAGAGTGAACATATCTTAAATCACCATTATAAGTGGAATTGAATGCGCATTACAAGCAGACGTGACTAGTGTTGTGTACTCTTTCCAGAATGTGTCAGCTACATCTTCACTACAAACAGCCAGGGACCTATATACACATTATAGGTCCCTGATACATGATAAAATCGGATAATTAGACATACGGCCTAGAAGAATGGGTGATATGAGCAATATACCAAGGTATTATATTATTGCAATCAAATCTTTTCCAATTTAGCACAACCAAATAAATATTAACCGCAGTCTTTGAAGACGGGGCTCTATTCAAATGCATACAATGTCGTCCTAGATTAGCATGTGCAGTCATTACAGGCTAATCAGGGACGACAAATTCCGATTTTTTGGAATTTCTCGTTTAAAGATGATCTGTTCTTAATGAAAATATAGTCTAGGCGGAAAGTGTCGTCCCTGGTTATACTGTGCGGACTGCACAGGCTAATCTGGGACAACACTTGTGCACAAACAACATACGAGTCTCGTATTATAAAATGTGTGATTCTACTTACCGTTCGATATGATTTAAAGCCAAGTGAAACACAACGTCCTCACGCGCCAAACAACAACACACTGTTGTAAAAAGATTCCAATAATGTAGAATGTAATATAAACACTTAATCCCGTCAAATTGAATATGAAGTCACACGAGTCTCAATTTTTCCAATTAACATGACACATTGAAAGAACACGCACGTTTATACACTGTAAACAGCTCATAGCATTACAAGCGGTAATTCCTTTTAAACAACACAGTTAGTTGCTATCTTCGTGAACGCAACAAAAAAAAAACGCGTTCGCATTCAATATACCAAAAGCCAGAACACATCAACAGCAATACAATATATACATTTATCAACAAATCACCCGACAAATGCGTATTTCACACGCCAGTGGTCCACTTAAAGGCACATGGGGGAGGGGGAACTATAAGGTGCCAGGGAGGCATAGTTACATAATGCAGTGGCATTTCATGATGGTATTTGGCACACGTTGTACAATTCGTGTTGGTTGTATGCAATTACGATGAGTACTCCTTACCGTTCTGTGCCAATGCTACGGAAGCGAATAAATAGCAAACGTTTACGACATTTGTACGCTGGTGTTTTCAGACTAGATTCAAATGGTAGTTTGATCGGAATTACTGTTGTATTTTGTGTACATACAGGGCTCAAGTACGTGTTCATTTGTTTATATTTGTTATACCCATTATTAAACTAAATAACATAAGTGGTTAACCCATATCACACGGACAAATTTAATTGTAATGGGGCTGGCATTTTTTTTTAATATATATACCCCGTATATATGTTAAAAGTGCATTTATTTCGTATTCCTATAAATTGCATGTCCACTCGTATAGTAATTGTATAAAATGTTACGCTTACACTTTGTTCGTGATTGTTAAAAACACGCTTTGTTTCAAAGTGAATATGTATTTTTCTTACAATTAAGCTCTTTTGAAATAAGAAGGAAACATACGTGAGATGTATGGTCCTAATGATGTCCCTTTAACATATGGCATTATGCCTTTCCGTAAAATCCTGTTAGTTTCTGATAACGAGCAACAGATTTCTGCCATTCTATGATAAGCAAACCTAGAACACAATAAGTCTGCATCATGTTTCCCTATAATGTCTAATTATGAACGGTAGTAATAATGCAAACAGTATTATATTGAACCAAATCTATATCGCGGCGACTTGCAATCGGTGTATTTTCGTTTAATATACAATTTTCATTTTTGTGCCATGAAAAAACATGGAACGTTGTTCGCAGTTGTTTGTTTTTTTTTTGTTTTTGTTTTTTAAATCAAGGTTAACATTTGCTTCATGATATATAATTTAAATTATGTATTTCCGTGATATTTATTTACCGACCTACCCTTGAACCGGATGATGTATCATTGTCCCATACCTGATGATGTATCATTGTCCCATACCTGATGATGTATCATTGTCACATTCATTTCCACATTCGTTCGTCGAATGTTCATCCATGTCGATGTAAAGTAGATTTCTTAAAACTTGACAATCAACAATGCAACAACACTCTGGGAAAATAAGGCATCAATAGATTAAGCCATCCCGGGAAAATCATATTATTTTGGATTCTCCTAACAGATTATATATATCCCAAGAAATACAATCTCTTTGTTCGAGACATTGTTTAACCTCTACGGAAGACAAAATACTCTGAGAAATTGTTATTAATCTAATAAGGTCGTTGCTGTCTTCCAACAATGCGAAGTATACAATATGTACGTTGACATTGACAGACAATTAACAAATACTCTGAATAATCCGTATGGTTGGCGAGTATTGAAAAGGAACATTGCATGAAAAATTGACAGCGGAAAGCAATTCCTCGCAAAGAAGCGCGTTGTATTAAATTAACACACGCGAGCCTGTTTTAAAAATATGTTGCTGTAGCTTAAACATCCCTTTTGAATAAGAATTCGACTGTATTAACGGGCTGTTTAAACATGATAAAATTCCCACAAGCGCTGAATGACATTGATAAACAAAATAACATTCAAATTATATGTGTTATCGAATGATTAGCATTACTATTTAAACCTTTTTTCTTACAAACAAATACAGAGCTAGTTTCTGTGTAGGAGTAAGTTCAAATCGCTATGTACGCGTGTGTTGACTTTTTTTGCATTGTATATTATACTTTTCCTTTAAAATTGATAAATTTATGATTAGCAAAAGATAAATATATGCGTGAAAACATGCTATATGAATTGTTTCAATATCTGTATGTATTAAGGGGGATATGCCGTCGATATCAATCTTAACCATTTGAGCGCTCGAACCGGATTTTGAAGGCCTTTGCAAACAGTTTGGATCCAGATGAGACGCCACAGAACGTGGCGTCTCATCAGGATCCAAACTGTTTGCTATTCTGATAGTATTCTTTGAAAAAAAATCGAAGAAAATGCTAATTTTCGAAATTTTGCAGACAACATTTTAGCAGACGACAAATTTCCCAGCATGCAAAGGGTTAAGTATGAGCCTCACTCATGGAAACTGGGCTGAATGCATGTGCGTAAAGTTTTGTCGCAGATTAGCCTCTGCTGTCTGCAGGGGTTTATCAGGGTAGACACTTTCCGTCTTAAATGGATTTTCGTTTAGACTTCCTTTACACGACATTTTTTAGAAAAGCTAAAAGTGTGTCGTCCCTGATTCGCATTTGCGGACTTCACTGGCTAATCTGGAACGACACTTTACGCACATGAACAACGCCAAGTGTTTCCTTTAACGATGCTCATATATGAATATAAAAATTCAACAGCAATAACATCCACTGGATGAGGTATACACTTTATTGCAATATTCGCTCTGTAGATTGTACATTAAAAGCCACTCCAGAACCGTCCACTCCTTAATCCTAGATAACTCGACTCCTTTAACTCTAGAAATGCAATTCATCAATAAATTATTGTGGTGTATGAAATCGATAAATCTTTTAACACCAAAAAGTATTGAATACACAACAAATGAATTTCCTTTGAAACTGCCCTCCCTTTTTATTTGTTTTCCTTCATTGTCAATGGCATGGTCCCTTCAGTTAATCATACTAGACCGCATTTGATTTGTCGAAATTATAACATTTTATAATTTAACAATTGGCTTTGACAATAGCCGGATGTGATGGGCGCATACTTGCAGATCCCGTCGATGTGGACGACTGTAGGCGGCGCCTCGATGACCCCCGCCGTAGTTTCTTCTCCCTGGGGTTCCACAGCTGCTTTACTCGCCCAAACAGCTGACCCACTAAAAAAAGGCGGAGACACTAGTACAATAATGTCCTATCGATATGTTGTAAATATCTAGTACAGTAGGTATTTAAAAATGAGCCTCGCTCTGGATAAAACCGTCAAACCGTGCTTTATTCATTTGCTTAAACTATCTTCCCAAATTAGCCTGTGCATTCCGGACAGGCTAATCTGAGACGACACTTTTCGCCTAAACTGCACTTTCGTTCAGAAGAGACTCCATTTAAATGAAACAATCCATAAAAGCGAAAAGTGTCGTCCCTGATTAGCCTGTTCAGATTGCACAGGCAATATGAGACGACACTTTACGCAGTTGCATTAAATAAAAATCCCTTTTATTATCTAATACGCTTGGTATTTGATAAATGTATAGCTAAATTGCATTCTATTCTGCATATATTCAAACGAATGGAAGTATTTATCGATTTATGTCATAATCAATTTATACAATAACAATATGATTTTATCCTGGATTATCACACAGTAAATCGACCATTGACCAGATGTAAAAGGAATCAGTCAAAATTAAGATGACATATGCTAGTATTGTTTAGCGGATACAGTTTTCATATAATTACAACTACATACTATAATTATGGATTAATTTATATTTATAATGTTGACTAACCACTAAAATCACTAACTACGCTGCTTTCTACCATTGTTACTAGACCTTATTTTATCCGTGTAACCAAAGTTAATTGATGTCGTTTTAGACTATTTTCAATTGCACAATATCATCTCCGATTCGAAATATGTATTATCGTGTTTTTAAAATCCGCGAGTGCAAACTAAAACTGTAATTTTTAAAATTTTGATATTGTCAGTGAAGCATCATGAAAATATTCTTTTTCAAAAAGATAGGTCCTCTCTACAGTACAATCGCACAATGTAAGATGATCGATAACGTTAACTTGAGATCGTGAAAGTTCGTATTAAGTCGAGAGGTTTCGTGGGTGATCGGGTTATGTGTCCGTAGATGTATGTGTCCGGGAGTGTTACCGAAGATGTATGTGTCCGGGAGTGTTACCGAGAGAACTGGACAGTGCTCGAAAGCACATTCGTTGGATTTAAACGTCATAACCTCGCACATTTGTATATAAAAAGAACTGGTTGTCCTTTGGTCGGGGTGGAAATCAATTTGTATCATGTTAAATCATGAGTGTTTGAAGTTTTTTTTTTTTATTTGTATGTACTCTCTTGTGGTGAGTTTCTTTCTTTTTAATTATTACTAAAATAATTTCTATGGTTACTTATAAAAGGTTTCAGGTGTGTGCAAACATAATGTTTATTGTAATATTTAAGCGTTTATCTCGCGGATTTTGGCATATTTTAACACTCAGAGATTTGTATTTGTTATGCATTATATTGCAATGAATGCATGCATTATAAATGTTCATTTCTTTTTTTGTATTGATGGTTATAATTGAATTGCATAATTTTTAATTTAAACAATGAATGAAATTGATTAAATATTTTGTATTATTTCAGATTTAAACCTATTCATCATAAAGCTTGCTTTACCAATTAATAGAAATATATTGAAACCTACGTAAGTAGCACTTGGTTGTTCATAAAAGTACAAGCCTTAACATCACAATATGTCAAGGTGTCGATTTATTATTGTATGGGAGGTAACTCAGTAAAGAGAATCGAGCAGATATTCATTCTCTTTTATCGTGTTTTTTCTTAATAGGGTTATACATTTAGGAAATTGAATGCTTCAGTTATATAAGTTTTCTGACAAACCAAGGTCTATTTTCATTTTAATACCATATTATATCTTCTTTTCCAAGGATAAAATAATGCCGCTAACTAATACATGCTTGACATTACTGAATGTATCATACCATAGTTACACATATTTTCATTATCTTCTATACATACAATGGTTTCGTGTATATTGATTCCAACATTTCCCAATAATAGCTTCAGGCATATTTAACACATATATTCGTAAAACGAACGTGATTATTGCGTTATACCTGACAAGAATGAGTGCACAGAGAGCATTACATTAGATTGGTTGCCTGAAGATGTTTGTCATCATAGGATGAACGCCATGGGACCAGATCTCTTTGCGATGATAATAGAAGAACATATAACTAGAACGGCATTGAGTTAGTTTTAGAAAGTACGTTGCTGTAATGGAAAATATTGTCAATTATTTATAATATAACACAAATTTAAATTGTAAAACGAAACATTCACGCTTCTGATTAACACCATATAAATTATTTAGGGATAACATGGTCAATGGAAATTATGTTCAACAGCGCTGATGTAGAATCTCCACCTCTTGTTTTTCGCTTATCAAACGGATATGCAGTCAGATGAAAAGTTGAAATAAACATCTGAATTTTATTTACATTGCAAAAAAGTAAATGGGTCAGCGGGTAAAATTATCACATATTATCTGGTCGTGTTTAATCTTTATTTCACAAGCATTGCAAATATAACTACCTGAAACATTAGTAAGATACCATTTTTTGCGCGTTCAATGGCATACTTCTGTGTGACACCAAACTCAATACATTTTGTTGTTGAAATGTAAACATGAATTGCCGTCGCGTACACAATTACTTATTAATTTATCAACATGATTAAGTACGTTTTAAATGAATTTGTATTGTTTAAAAGCATTTGCAAACAAGTTGACATTTTATTTTCGAGCCCTACTATATTCTTAATGAGTTCCGGAATTAAGTCAGTTCGCGAGAGTTTATATCTAGACTCTATTATGTAAACGAAAATCAACATGTAATTAAAATTATTTATTTATGTACACACATTCAAATTGAATACAATTAACGTGTATCTCTCTAGCGGTCGTGCTTTAAGTAATAAGATAAAATGCGTCTAAACGATTCCAACCAGTTTTTGTTGTTTCTACAAAAGGTATACATGTGTATCAAACTATACGAAAACATGTATGTACATATTTGTAATCATATTACAACTCTTCAATTGTATTTAAAGTACAAATAATATATTTACAACAATGTTATAATTGTATTGATTTTACAACTAAATATTTGAAAGCTTAACCGATGATTTGAACACACAACACTCAATAACATCATACTTTCTAAAGTAATAAATGATATCAAATAATAAATGCACACTTGATAAGGAGTGATTGTTGCAGACGTGTTAATGTATGTACTTGGTCACATCTGTCTAGCAAAATGTAAACATATAAATTGGATTGTAATCAACCATGTCAATCTTAAAAAACGGTAATTATAATTATATTGTATGGCGTGTAATGCACTGTATTTAAAAGGATTTGATCAACTGCAATAAATAAAAACTACCACAGGTTAATAAATATTTCTCTTTAAAAAATGCTTCTTAGATATTTTTCAAATATGAAATCGAATGCAGAACTGATGAAATTCAATCAACATGAGCATATACAATGACAAATATACCGATATTCCTACGAATTATCTAAAAAAAGAAGAAATCATTGCAAAACATTTGCAGATAAAATCACAATTTCGGTTCATGTCAGTTTTGTCTGTAACATTTCTTGCGGGATAATTTGTATCTTATTTTCTTTATATGCTTTTGAGATATTTGGTTTAGGTTCAGCAAGATAAATATACAACTCTTCAAATGTTGCAACATACAACAGAGCAAGCGCAAAATACAATCATATATAACAGTCGCTGTATATACTTTCATCACAAGAACTGCATGTCTTACAATACAATTCGACGTAGTAGACGACTAAAGGTATTTTATATCAGTATCAACAACTAATTGCTCGAGACACATTGAGCCAATTACATGCCGGCCGAGTTACAATCACACGTTTTCACAGTTATTACTCCTGACTATTCAAGAGCATAGCGGTATCCTGTATAACAAAATAATGTTTTATCTAACTTACAAGCTATAACCATGCCATAAATAAGCTTCAAACGTCGATGGTGAAAGTTTATTATAGTGACCGTAATGCAAGCCACAAGTTAAATTCAATCATACTATAAAGAGCACTTCATTGAGCGAACAAACCTTTTCAAACTCAAGGCACATTATCAAGAAAGCATTTCTTTTGAGACAAGTATCGCATTGTAAAAACAATAAAGAAACCCATACATATCAAACTACATCAAACATGACTAGAAATATGTCACATATACTAATGCCACCACAACACGTGTTCGGAAATAGACAAATCCACTTTATACTCTGAGTGGACAAAAAGGCCTATAATACAGCCCAAACTGGCAAAACCATTTTCTGTCTTAAACCTCATCTACCCCTTAAGGTCAATGAACTGTGGAAGTTTGAGCAAAACCCACCACACAAATATATGAGTTGAAGGCACAAAAGCTCGGGACTATTTATTTCATTGTCGAACAAGACACACAATAATACTACCAACAACTCGTCGGGGTCAACATTTCTTTTCTATGCGGTTATACCGACACTAAGATTCTTTAACTGTGGTCCTTTTAGCGATATCCGACAAGCAGTACACTACTATATATTATAAAGTGGCAAACTTCTTCACAAACTCGTTGCAGCCGAGTTTCCTTTCTAAGTATTTAAAAGGATAAAACAACACAAAACTTTGGGAAAATAGATGCTTAAGGTCGAAAAAGGGACCAGCAATTATTCCGTAACTCTTCGCAGTCAACTTTACTATTTAATTATTCTAACTATGCAAGTTTGAGCGAGATAAACCCTATTAGTAAAAGGTGTTAAAAAAGCTTTAGGACGAGAAAACATTCAAAATGACAAAAAATACATTTGAAGCCAAAATTCCTTTTTGTTCAATCATCTACACATTAAAAATATTATACTATGAACATTTGAACGAGATCGACGCAAAAGTTAAGAAGAGTTGAAAACATAAGTTTCGGGATGAACATGCGTATTATTGTTCAATCTAAGACAATTTTATTTGGCTTAAGTAATCTTTGAATGGACCGTTAGAAGGTGGTGACCTCAGTGCTGATAAATTTATCTTCAATTGTTCATAGTTGGTTTCCTGAGTTTTTCACAAGTGAATAAGCAAAATAACTTCTCTTACGATACAATTCTGCAATTTCTTCGTTTGCTTAGTTCAATACATGCTAACACTGAAACACCGTAAGGTTATATATTGCTTTTGTCGCTTGAGTCGAATTGCAATATGATATAAGATGTGATATATATGATATAAGATGTACATACATTTAAGTGTCCGGGACTCATCGGATTGACACTTATGTAAAACAATGACATTCACCCGTGCATATTTCCTATGGGCTTACATACATGTATAGTATTTTATTAACATATAAAGGAACACTGAGACTTCAAACACATTTTTAGGACAGAAATGCCTCTCCACTTGTTTTTGATTTTAGGCACATTTCGATCACCGTGTAAAAAATATTGATAGCATCCTATAATCGGTATTTGCATACAACTCCACTCCCCGTGAAAGTAAAAAGTAACTAAATATCAAAGTTCACATGAAGTGAGTTTACAAGTGTCCTAACTAGTCAAATTTGGTATTATAATGTTTAACACTTTGTTTCTTTCCTATCACATGTTTTTGTACTTTACAAAGTTTGTTGCGAATATATTGTTAACTGCACAAATGCCCACGTGTTTGCTTTGTTTTACGTTTTGTAGAAGAAACGGGCAAGGATATAAACAGTTGGTAATTATAAATTATGAACACAATGTTTAATCGTAGTACGCAATATATACCAACAACATATGCCAACTAAAAATATTATGCAAGCTGACCCATCAAACATTATACATGTAAAACACAGTCGCGGTATTTTCACTTCTCATTTACACGTAAGTGCCTTGGCAGAAGCCATAAACAAATCTGAAACGATGCTAACGATGTTTACAGTTGCGGTTGCTAGTAGATGAACTCTTACAGGTGTATGCGTTTAATGACCTATACATGCAATCGTTTTGCTTTCTGTGACTGCATTGATCTCCCAGGGTTATAACTATTACACCTTCTCATATTACTGCTTGTATGTATGTCATACATTTCCTCTTATAACAATTACCATATTCCTTTTTATATCGGCATATTGTGATTTCTTCGGTAAAACGTTTACTTTTAACGTACATACGTCTTTAAGAACATCCTTTGTTTTCTTGTTGTTTATATTATTCGTTTTCTTAAAATGCAATTTCAGCATCACACACAGGTATGTATACCTAAACCTGTATAGCATCATGCAAATAAACAACTACAATACTAGCAGAGTAGTTAATTTTGTTAAAAATAGCGTTTACTGTTCGTTTCGAGATACCCTTTGTGAATGTGGTCATCATGGTGTTATAAGACGGTCAGTAACTCTTGCAATAAAATGGGTTATGCATGCATTCCAGGCAAGGTTTCTTGGTGATATGGAAATGGCCAGTAATTAAGACGTATAAGAGATGATTACATCAAATTACACGAGTAAATAATCATATATGAGGCTTTCAATAGCAATTTTGGGATTCCAACTTAAGATAGTAGTCGGTATTAATAATTCTTTACCATTGGATATTAACGAAAACGTGTTTGATGCTCTGACTCTGTAAAACAAGCATTACTTCAATAAGACGCTGTTGCCTTCAGTTTTGAATTAAAGAATTTAAAGTGAAACGTTTGAGCGGTGGCCTGGTTAGGTTAGTCAGAAGAACACGCCGTGTGCCATTTATTTGCTCATCATGATGTGGCTTGCGTTTCATATCGTCTACATGATCATTATTCTAATACAGTTAACTACGTATAAAATCATACATTTGAAATAATATTTAAACCATAATTTTTAACTATATACATTGTTTAAATATGTCAT
Source organism: Dreissena rostriformis (assembly GCA_007657795.1). NCBI lineage: Eukaryota > Metazoa > Mollusca > Bivalvia > Myida > Dreissenidae > Dreissena > Dreissena rostriformis. Next base: position 30,935 of record VMBQ01000038.1, on the reverse strand, counting down.
CGGTTAAGCATATAGCTTGTAAGTATAATAACGAGTATGCACTTACTTGAAGTAGAGGCAATTATCCAATTATAACTCTCTGTAAATAACTGTATATTCCGGTAGTGCAATACACCAACTAACAGACGAGTAGTATATGCCAAAGTATGAGAAACGTTAGCCAAACGATTATATTGCCATTTGCTTGATATTTTACATATGATTGTGATATTGCTTGATCTAACGGTTAGATCATAGAAAACAATAAACACTACTACAGAAAACAATAAACACTACTACTAGAATGCTATATCATTTCTAAAATATAAATATCGGCATATTGTGATGACTTCGGTACACATTTCTTTAAACGTACCCACGTTTTTAAGGACATCTTTTGTTTCCTTGTTGTTTATATTATTCTTTATTTGGAATTTTAGCATGCCACACAGGTATATATACCAAAACTGTATTTATTTCGAGATACCCTTTGTAAATGCGGTCATCATTGTGTAATTTGACGCGCAGTGACTCTTGCAATAATATGGGATATGTGTAAATTCCATGTATGGATCCCGGTGGTATTGAAATGGCCGGTAATTCAGACAGTATTATGGATGAACGGTACTTTACGAGTAGATAATCATACATGAGGCTTTCACTAGCAGTTTGGGGATTCTAATTGTAGATATAAGTCGGAAATAATAATTATTTTCCATTGGATATTAACGAAAACGCGTATGCTGCACTGAATCTGTAAAACCACCAATACTGCAATACGACGTTGTTTCCCTCAGTATTGAATTATTGCATATATAGAAAAACGGTTGAGTGGTGGACTGGTTAGGATAGTCGGAAGAACACTCACACTGATAGCGAGGTGTCTCGCCCTGTGACATAAATTTGCTCATCATAATGTGCCTGACGTTTAATATCGTCTACATGATCATTATTCTTACACAAATACTTCTTATAGAATCATATATGTGAAATAATATTTTATCAATAACTTGTAATTCTATACACAGTTTAAATATGTTATCAGTTAAGCATATAGCGTGTATATATAATGACGAGTATGCACTTACTTGAAGTAGAGGCAATTATCCAATTATAACTCTCTGTAAATAACTGTATATTCCGGTATGTGCAATACACCAACTAACAGACGAGAACGCTGTTATGTGGGTAATATATGCCAAAGTATGAGGAAAGTGAGCCAAATGCGATTATATTGTCATTTGCTTGTTTAACATATGATTGTGATATTGCTTGATCTTACGGTTAGATTATAGAAACATATCATCACAGAAAAAAAGATGTATAACACGAAGTCTTTCAAACTAGAGATACGAATGTAAAATGAGCTTTGTGTTGCATTGTTTATTACGGTTTTGTTATTTACTGCTGTTGTTGTAATTCTGGTGTATCGCCTGTGTGAGTAACATTGAATGGATTGCAGATGTTTACAGCCGGCCAAACAATATTGTACTTAATAAGTATCTTTGTTTCCAGACACTTGACATATTATTTTTGCGTTGATTTTTGATATCGCATACATAACGAGGAAATTAGCTAACACAATACAGTCTGTCTAAATCTCACAATTGAAATCCGTTGTATGTGATAATCCGTTTAATCCCCTTAATGCTTTATACCATTCACAAAATATATATGTGGAATATGAGCATCGCCACATACTAAATGATTATTATAAGAGGGTGTATGTACTGGTTTGTGTGAAAAAACAAATGTTATGCTTTAACCCAATCCATTGATAATAGTAAGTGAATTACCATGACGCTTTATTGTGTTTCCAGCTTTTTTGTTCCAGGGTATAAATATAATGGACGCGGCAAAGTGTATCTTCTGCTTATGCCGGCAGGTAATAAATGTGCTCTATGGGATTTGTAACAGGTGATAACCTGCCACGTTTAGTCTTGTTCTGAATACTCGTCAATACTGGTTTATATCTCGACAACATTGACACTCGTGAATTCCATTAGTATAAATTGGATTGTTTCCTATATTTGCCCACGGCCTTTGTTCGCTTTGCACTCGTTTTATGCGACAATATCAGTATACTTAGCGAAGTACGCTTCAATCGATTAACATCGCCTCGTCTGCGGCAACACATCTATTAGTTTTCTGAATTTCAAGTTAATTGCACACAATTTAACTGTACCGGCGGGAAAAAATCATCAAAAACTAATTTGTCACGCTTTATTTTATTCCGCAAGTATTGCAAACATGACTACCTTAAACATAATTAACGAACCATTTTGAGCGCAGTTAGTGACATACTTATATTTGACACCATATGCAATACATTATTTTGGTAACATGCACGAAATAATTGCCGTCCTGTTAATAATCAACTATGAACATTTATCACAATGACAAAGTACGTTTAAAGATGTAGTTGTATTATTTTAAAGCATGGGCTTACAATCCGACAGTTGTTGTCATGTAATTCTATTTTATTTAGTTCTGGAATGTTTGCAATTCGCGAAGTTTTATATCTCGTTTTATATCTCGACTCTATTGTGTCCAAATACATCAACATGCAATAAACAGTATTTAAATAGACAATCAAATTGAATGGGCCTTTATAGCATAAGGCGTATCACTCGTGCAGTAATTCTTTTATGAATACGATTGCATGCGTCTCAACGAGTCTAACCAATCACGGCGATCACCTTTGGCTTTTAATAAATCCATATTTATGGTTCTTGGTAGAGAACCCGGTGCCGGATCTCTACCGGAACTGGCACTTAATGCCGGAAGAAACTTATAAAGATAATGTTTCATTTACAAAATATAATGAGATAAGGAATAATGTTGATAAGGATAATAATGTTGAATTATTGTATAAAGCGCTGAAGCTCAGAGCATATTTAGTTTTTCAAATTTATAAAGATACCGATCTGCCAAATGGCTTATGGTTAAAAGCACGGCGATCACCTTTGGCTTTAAATAAATCCATATTTATGGTTCTTGGTAGAGAAACCGGTGCCGGGTCTCTACTGTAACTGGGACTTAATCCCGGAAGAACCTTATAAAGATAATGTGTCATGTATTGCACAATATAAGGAAATGAATTATAATAGTTATAAGGATGACAATGTCAACATATTGTATAAAGCGTTCTAGCTCAGAGCAGGTCTATATTATGATTATTTCAGAACCTAAATATGTTATATGGTTATATTAGAGTAGACCCCAAGTCATTTACGGTTACATTGGAACCTAAATAGGACATGACTATATCCTTAACGCTTCTAGAAAAGCTTCGTATTTAAATGTATTTTCATAAATGCATTTAATTGGATAAATTACATCATGACAAAGATTTTTATGTATCGGGACGTTTGGATTGTCGGTTCATCCATCGTCAGGGACGTTTTCCATAGGGCAGAAGATATGGCAGGGGGCACTGATCTTGGTCTCCAAAGTTTGGGGGTTAAAATCACATGGGCTTTTAGAGGTGGTATGCGTTTAGATCACATGGATGAATCTATACGCTTTTTACTCGAATTTTTGTCTCCCCCTAATTTGCTCATAATTCATTGTGGTGGAAATGAAATTGGCCCTCGCTCTATGGTAGACATATCGTACCATTTTAAATCTATTGTTCGTGAACTTAAAATATTAATTCCAAATACTACTTTAGTTTTTTCACAAATTCTACCCCGTCTAACTTGGCGTTATATTGAAAGCAATAAAGTTGCTAATAACATTAGGAGACGACTAAATAGTAACATCTCAACCTTTTTCATTATGAATGGAGGGTGTTACGTTAAATACCCCACAATCATTGAAAATCCAAGATTGTTTGAATCTGACGATACACACCTGTCCAGCATGGGTAACGATTATTTACTTGAAACTTTGTCAATCGCCATATATTCATTCCTATTTGAAAACACTTGTATATTTCCATCCTAATTCAATCATGTTTGTATATCTGTCTAGGCAATCGTGTTACAATAGCCGCTTTTTGGCGGAAGATTCTCTCACTCAACGAGTTTCTTTCGAGAACCTTTTTGGCATGATCCTATTATAACACAGCCTTCCGGTGTCGGGGGATATAAGCTATCATAATTTTATGATATTATTTTTGTTCATGAATATTTTGTTAGAAAACATAACTATGCTTTTGTTATCAGCCTTGACGGATATGTTTGCCAAACTTAAATAAAAAATTAATTCTACAAGCGTATTGGCTTGTCGTTGGATAATAACATGCGGCGTTGGGTAACGCGTCGGCCGAGGCCGCGCCATTTGTAGTCGTTTATGTTTTCATATAGGCCCATCGACTGAATGGTCGTCTGCTATATTCTGGGATTGGTCGGGTGATACGCATGCGCACACAAAGCTGAACTGTCCACATTAACACAATTAGGAGAGTAAACATGTCAGTGATACGGCAGGAAATCATTTTGTATGACAACACTTCATGTGTCCCATTAACAAGTGTTTTTTTCATCGTGCCCATGCCAATAATGTATCCACATATCTCATCGCTACTCCTGTTCGTGATTGTTTAAATTTATCGATTAAGTTACAACGCTTGCGGTAATTGAACATGATGTATTTATAGTATTGTTGTAAAACTGAAATATTATAAGGAATATTAAACAAAGTCATTAATCCTAATCTTTCTCTGTTAGTGTGATAATAAAAGGTTTAAGTGATTAATAATGGGAACAAAATCATTCCCAGGAAAATGTCATAATGCAGAACACATTACTATAATTGTTTTGGACCTTTCACACGTGGACTATTTAAAAAACGCAGTTACAATAAATTGACGGATACTGAACAAGATACTTAACTGTAATGTGGTTTTAAACATGTTTTAACAATGTCAATAGGGTTTTTCTTGTAAAAAGCAAATGCTTTTTCATATTTGCAATATTTGCTGCTGTAAAAGACGTATACGCTTCCACGAATTTTTTCAATAGTGCTTGTATCGTTATGAAAGATAAAAACGATAAATCATTACAAACAAAAGAATACCATGGAAAATATTTGAATAATGCAAAACGTGTGTAAACTATGTTATTAGAAATTATTAAATGCTGACTAGTGACAATCGAATGAAACAATTAATTGATTCAAATATTTGCAAATTGCTAGGTGCAAGTCGCGGTTCGAGGCAAACTTAATATCTGTTAAAACTGTATTGATTCTTAATTGAGAAAATGCCTCTTTCTTGCAAATACAGATTAAAGCGGCTAACATACTGTAAAGTCTTATCAATGATTGATGCATATCAATGCGTATTTTGCTGCCTGGTAGTGAAGTTTATTTAAAATGTATTTTAAGGACTAGTATTACAACATGGGAAGACATGCATAGTCACAATTATTTAAACGAGTGTTGATGCCAATATAAATACCTGATGCAAAAGATCTTTGAACTATGAGCTTATCCAGTAACTGGTCTTTTATAATGTCTAGGGTGTATAACTTCAAGGTCGTTTCTATGGAAACTGTAGCTCATGTTGACAATTAAAGTTGAAAACAATTGAAATATGTTCTAATGTTCTCCTGTTAAAATTGAATTTCGATGATATGTGATTGAACTACATTAACACCTGTATAATGCGATTATTTTTAGCTATTAGATAGGTTTGGCAAGCCTTGAAACGTTTATGCCCCGAGTGCTTGGAAATTACTATTGCAATGCTGTTAACCAGCTTGTATTATAAGTTTTAAGTTTAATGTCGAATGATATGATTTGTACTATATTGTATAGAATATTGGTCTTTTGGTTGTAAATGAGTATTGATGCCAATATAAATACCTGATGCAATAGATCTTTGAATTATGAGCTTATCCAGTAACTGATATTTTATACTGTCTGGGATGTATAACTTTAAGGTCGTTTCTATGGAAACTTTAATTTATGTTGACAATTAAAGTTGCAAACAATTGCATTTATGTGCTAATTTACCCCTTTTTAAATTGCATTTCGATGCCATGTGATTAAACTGCATAAAACCTGTATAATGCGATTTTTTTTAGCTATCAGATAGGTTTGACAGGTTTAATGTCGCTTGATATGATGTTTACTATATTGTATAGAATATTGGTCTTTTGGTTGTAAATAAAAGACTAACGGATGCTACAAAATGTTCTCTTCAGATGAGGTTTCTGGTGTTTTATTATTAAAATATATTTTAAAAGTGTATAGGCACCACAGGTGGTAAACTCACATTACAAATTATTTGTCCATTTGGAGTTTAATAGCGAACTTCCTTAAATGACTATTATATCATATAACTCGTATTTAGCTGTATTCTTTGCATTAAGTCATTATTTTTTTATTTGCATTTATCATTCATAGCGTTAATTGTAATGGAAAAATGTCAATGCTAGAGTATCATTAGCATTGCACATTACAATCTCTTTCATTGCTTTGCGCGCATAGCTAGAATCGTACGTGGTTGAAGTATTGAACAAGTAGCACGCGCTGATCGAGCGCCTTTTTAAATTGACTGTTTATTACTCATAGCCATGTTGTATAACGTGGGAATAACACGTGTGCCATTACGGGCCGTGGCCCTTAACCGTTCTCATTTAATAAATTACCAAAATGCGTATCGTCAAAGATGCCATTTGATATCGCCGTAACACCGTAACCCACAAAACGGCCCAATTTAAACATGTGAGAAACATAAACGTGTTTGTCTACAAGACTAATCCACATTAACCCATTTATGCCTAGTGGACTCTCCCATCCTTCCAAATTGGATCAATTTATTTCCAAAATTAGGGATGTCTAGTATATTTATTTCTATATTTAGAATATTTCGTACATGAATTCCTTTAAGCAAACAGCGTAGACCCAGATGAGACGCCGCATCATGCGGCGTCTCATCTGGGTCAACGCTGTTTGCCAAGGCCTTTTTTCTAGACTCTAGGCATAAATGGGTTAATACGACGTACAGAAGAGCCCAATATTTCAGACTTGTGAAAAACAGTTTTCCGTGAAAGTTTTACTGATTTGACATTCAACTATAAAAGAAATCGACAATTAACAAAACCAACCATGAATATTCCGTCTATTTGACCATTTTACCCGAAATATATGATTATGATTTATTGTAACATAGATTTTCCGGATTATGATAATTATATGGATCCCACGTGTATGAAGTGTTGCAAACTGAACCCGTACGGATCGATCGCCTGTCAGACTTGAGTGTAAGTCAAGCATCACGTGATGGTATTGCATGCCAGTCAGAAATGTGTCACCAATAATTGGGATTTGGAGCGTATAGGTAAGATGTCAATGAATACGGGAGGCATTGTGTGCAATTTCATGCAGCATACATAATACAGGCTATTACAACCTCTACTTCTACTAGTAGTAATACTACTTGTACTAGTAGTATTACAAGTAGTAGTAGTAATCATTAAACATGTGCAGTGGTTATTATATTAAGAGGAATCATATAACAGACCTACAAGCAGTAATATTATAAACTTTAACATGTATAACCGTTGGAGATGAATGAAGTAACACATGGCAAAACATGTGTACGTAAACACATACACCTGTACGAGTTCCTCTATTAGCAACCGCAACCCGTAGTATCGTATACATCGTTTCAGATTTGCACACGCCTTCTGCCAAAGGCACACGTTCGAGAAATATGCTGATGAATATGTACTTACTTGAAGCATATGCAATAATCCACTTATAACTCTTGGTAAAAAAGTGTGTATTCCGGTTTGTGCAATACATCAACTAACAGACGAGTACAGCTGTTGTATGGGTTATACATGTATATGCCATAGCATGAGGGACGTGAGCTAACGATTATATTGCCATTTGCTTGATATTTTACATATGATTGTGATATTGATTTATCTTACGGTTAGATCATAGAAGCATATAAACACAGTCAAATACATATATAACACGTAGTCTTTCAAACTAGAGATACAAATGTAAAACAAGCTTTGTGTTGCCTTTTTTTACGGCTTTATTATTAATTGCTGATGTTGTGAATCTGGTGTATCGTCTGTGTGAGTAACGTTAAATGGATTGCAAATGTGTACACACGGTCAACCACCATGACAATTAATAAGTATATTTGTATCAAGACACTCGACATATTATTCGCGTTGATTATAGATATCACATCATATATGAACAAAAGACACACGAGGAAATTAGCTAACACAATATGTGATTTACACAGGATAGATCAATTATTTAGGGAAAGCTATGTCCATGGAAATGATTTACAACAGCGCTGATGTAGAATCTAAACCTCTTGTTGTTCGCCTATCATACAAACTGCTATGCAGCCAATAAATTTGGTGAAAAGTTGAAATAGACATCTGAATTTCATTTACATTGCAAAAAAAACAAAAAACAAAAACTGGGTCAGCGGGAAAATTTGTCACATATCATCAAGCTTTATTTCACAAGCATTGCAAATATAACTACCTAAAATATAAGTAAGATACCATTTTGTGCGCGTTCAATGACATACGTATGTGTGACGCCAAATTCAATACATTTGTTTATGAAATGTAAACATGAATTGCCGTCGTGTAAATTATCAACTATGATCATTAATCACAATGAAAGAGTACGTTTTAAGATGTATTTGTATTGGTTAAAGGCATTTGCTTACACTATGATTGTTTTAGTCCAACTATATTCTTAATTAGTTCCGGAATTATGTCAGTTCGAGAGAGTTTATATATTGACTCAATTATGTAAACGAAAATCAACATGTAATTAAAATTATTTATTTAGGTACACACGTTCACATGTTATGAGCCTTATAAGAATAACGTGTATCGCTCTAGCAGTAATTCTTTGGGGACTAAGATATAATGCATCTAATCAATTGCAAACAGGTTTTGTTTCTAAGAAAGGTACAAATCTACATAATTTTTTTTTTGAAAACAAGCATGTGCATATTTCATTTTGTAATCATATAACAACTCTTCAATAATATTTAACGTAATAATTATATATTTACCATAATTGGAGGATTGCATGAATTTTACAACTACATATATAGTTGCTAAACCGACGTGTTAAACACACAAACACCCACTAACATAATAATTTCTAAAGTCATCGATGTAAATGTCAAACAAGTTATATTATCAATACATGTACATAACGCTTGATAAGCAATAACTGTTGTAAATGTATTACTATATGTACTGGGTTACTGTTGTCATAGTAAAATGTAAACATATAAATTAGTTTGTAATCAAACGTGTCAGTCTTAAAAAAGATAATACTATATCTTCATGATACGTCATGATCCTTTACACGCGCTATCATCCATCTCGTAAGGCACAACATCTATCTCGATAAATCAACAGAGTTTATATTCGCATTTTGTTCAAGAAATTACATAGCAATACTGTTGAAATATCATTTGGCCTGTTTCCAGTATTGCAATGGAAAACATACCAAAACAACAAATATATGGTGATTGTGTTCGTATAAAAATGACAATGTAATATATCATTGGAAGCAATTTAATATCCAGGAATCTCATTAGGTTTATCATTGGAATTCGCTTACTGGTTTCTCGTATGAAAAATGATCCCTATGTCAACGGTTAGCGTTTATGTTTTCAAATACTGGAATGATTGCCTGCTATATTCTGGGATTGGACTGTGATACGAATTCGCAAAACTAGCTGAACTGTCCAAATAAAAACAATCAGGCGATCAAACATGTCGGTGTTACGGAAGGAAGTCATTTTGTGTTTACAACACGTCATGTTTTCCATTAGCAAGTAATTGTTCATCGTGCCATGCCAATTTAACCGCATATCTCACCACTACATTTGTTTGTCCAAAGTATTATAGAAGTCGCCCTTATATTTGCAAGTTTATTGAACTATTTAATAGTTCAAACAAAGTTGTGTTTAGAAAGCTAGCCATGTTTAGTTTAAAATGCTTTATACTTAGAGAAAATGTCCAATATATTTAGTTTAAAATATTGTTTCCCGAAATTAATTTTTACAGATAATGTAATAAATATTGTAATTATTTAACTAAGCGCTTGGCATTGTGTAGTTAGATGTTTTAACTTCATCCATGTGACTTTTTCACGAAAACCTTTTTATTGCCTGTCTATCTTTATTGATGTTATTCAAAATCATAGATGTTCTTGTATATAGTTCAAACGCATTTTGATATATTATATGTATGTTAAGGACGTTGAGCTGTATAAACTATTCTATTCTATTCCTTGATTGTTTTAGTTTATCGCTTTAGTTGTAACGCTTGCGATAATTGAACATGATGTATTTCTAGTATTGTTGTAAACATGAGCTAGTATAACGACTATTTTAACTAGAAATGGCGCGGCAGAGGCCGACGCGTATCCCCACACCGAATGTTTGACCTAGGTGTGCCCCAGGGTTGGTAATGGGGCCATGCATAGTCGAGATTGACCGTATTGTCATAGAGAAGTTCAGTATCAATTAGAAGTGAATTGGTGTAGAAATGAAGAAGTTATAGTAAAGGCAATTTTGGGTGGGTGTGACCTATGTGGGCAGGGCGCCCCANTGTCTCGTTGCAATTTGATTTTTTTATAACAACCCGTGTTGCAATAAACCCGTTTTGCAATAAAATCATCAGACATTTTTTTGCAATACTTTTATTGCAAAACGGGTTGGAGTGTCTTATTGCAATGTGAAATTTGTATTACAACCCGTTTTGAAATAAACCCGTTTTGCAATAAAATCGTTACACATGTATAAATTAATTTAATCGGATTGGAAACATTAAAAAGGAAATATGAAATGTCGTATTGAAATAATATTATTTCCAAATATAGACAAAACTGTTAGTTCCGACTAAAAATTAAAAAGCATTTAAGGCGTTGCATTTCGAGATTCAATACGATACAAAAACACATACTGTATAAAGAAAGTGATTTCAAACAATTTAGAACTTAAGTGAAGATAGCTCAGAAACGCAATCATTTATTGGAAAACGTGTTGAAGTGTGTTTAATGCAATGTGAATTTTTTGTAACAAACCGTTTCGCAATAAAATGATCACATATATACTAATTTTTCGAATTTATTTGGAACAGTATACAGGACGTTTCAAATGTCGTCTACAAGGTAAATGTGATAAAACAACACATGATGTATATTTGAAGTGATTTTCACCAATTGGGAATTAAGTTAAGAAAACCCGAAGTGTAATAATTTAATTGCAAAACGAGTCACAGTGTTTTTTTTTTGCAATGTGCATTTATTTTAAAACCGCGTTTTACGCTAAGCTCGTTTTGCAATAAATTCATTACATATGTACTTATTAATTAAAATTGATTTGAAACGCTGAACAGAAAGATTCAAATGTCGTATTTAGGCAGTTTGTTTATAATAAGACAGATGTGTTAGATTCGATACAAAATTAACAGACATTGAAATTGACCAAATTCATCAGTAAATGTGATAAAAAAACACAGAATGTATAAACAAAGTGATATCATCCAAATTTCGAACTTAAGCGATGAAAACCCAGAAATACAATAATTTTATTGCAAAACGGGTTTGAGTGTCTTATTGCAGTTTGATATTTTTTATAACAACCCGTTTCACAATAATTTTTTTGCAAAACGGGTTGCAGTGTCTTATTGCAATTTGAAATTTGTACAACAACCCGTTTTGCAATAAGCCCGTTTTGCAATAAAAACCATCACACATGTATTATTTAATTGGAATGGATTGGAAACATTAAAAAAATAAATTCGAAATGTCGTATTTAAGTCATATTATTTCCAATTATAGACAAACCTGTGAGTTTCGACTAAAAAAAATAAAAATTATTGAAGGTGATGAATTCTAAGATTTAAACCGATAAAACAAAACATAATGTATATAGAAAGTTATTTCAACCAATTAAGTACCGTTTCGCAATACAATCATCACATATATACTTATTGTTTCAAATTGATTTGAAACGGTATAAAGGAAGTTTTAAATGTCATATACAATGTTAATATGATACAACAACACATAATGTACACAAAAAGTGACTTTAACCAATTTTAGAATTAAGTGAAGAAAACCCAGAAATGCAATAGTTTTATTGTAAATCGGGTTGCAGTGTATTATTGCAATGGGATTTTTTTTTTCAAGTCAAGTCAAGTCAGTTTTATTGGCAAATACATTTGTACATAGCCAAACAACATGCATAATACATGTAATGACGGTGTGAATAAATGCATATACAACAATTGTGATGAAAAGTATGGTGATGGACATGAAATAATGATTAATGGTTGTGCGGATGTTGAAAAAAAACAATACAACAATAAACAATATACATATATACATAAATAATACTAATTATGACTAGATCTTAAATTAAATGCCATTCTAGTAAATTTAGCCAATTTAATTAATGTTTTTCTATTCGAAGTAGACATCAGTTGCTTAAATTTTATTATAGAAGACCAGCGTAGATAATATTTAGGTATCAATCATTTTCTTAAACCTCTATACAATGGACAAATTAACAAAACATGGTATTCATTCTCAATTACACCCATATTACACATTGTACATACTCGTTCATTTCTTGGAATATTTCTATATTGACCTTCTTCAATGAATAGTGAATGTGCAGAACAGCGAAGTCTAGTCAAACAAATTCTATCCCTATCATTTACCACAATATCTTAATATTTTTCAAAATCAAAATTTGATTTGAATAAACGAGACGTATCAAGTTTGGGCAAGTTATCAATATCACTAACCCATGTTTGTAAACTGATATCCTTTAAACGCTGACAAATACAATTAACATCACTAGTGGTTATATCAGATTTATAATATAAAAAAGACAATCCTAAATCCTGGAGCAATATCTTGAGTTTAACCCCAGTTAGTTATATGCGAATTAACATCATCGAAATCTAGCAACAATTTTTTAAAGTAAGGAATCTGGTTTCTGCTTTATTTTGAACCAATATTTAATGATACGCATCTTTTTTATACACTCTAAAGGAAAACGACCCAGCTCGCCATACACTGCGGTCGAATAGACAATGTCTGTTTAAGGAATTTAAGATGGACTTTCTCTATGTCCGGGCTGGGATGAAATCCCCAAATCTCAGTACCGTAGGTCAATATTGGCAATATCATAGCATCAAAAAGACGCATTTTGTCAGCAATACTGAATAAAATTTTAGAAAAAAGTTTATTTAGGGAAAACATTGCTATAGACGCTTGTTTCGATAAGGCTTCCCGCGCTTTTAAAAAATTGCCGTCTGAGGACAATGTCACACCGAGATAAGTAAACTTATTTACTACCTCGAGCTTAATATCATTGTATTTAACATCAATATTTTTAATTATATTGCCTTTATTATAAACCATAACAACAGTCTTGCTTGTGTTCACAGATATACCCCATTCGCTACAATATTCATGCAACCTATCTAAAAGACGCTGGAGTCCAGTTGCTGAGTAAGAAAATAAAGCGGTATCGTCAGCAAATGTTGTCGACATTAACTTATTCAGTAGAATCACTATACAAATAGTCATATATATCATTTACGAACAATATAAATAATAATAGTGATAAAGGCTCACCCTGTTTTACACCAGAATGATTATCAAAGAATTCCGAAAGAGAATAGCCAGATTTAAATGTGTGATTACACTTATTTTCTATACGTGTTCTACTACACAGTGTACACGAACCACTACTTACATTACTTGTCTTAACGCATGACTTAAAACAACCATATAATGATTTAATCATTTTAACAAATTTAGATGATATGTTATGCTGCAGAAGTATGTACAAAATTCCGTTCCTATAAACGAGATCGAAAGTTTTTTTAAATCAACAAAGGCACATTACAGATGCCGTTTTTCTCGATAAACTACTCTATTTATCACTGCATTAAGCACAAAAATACACTCTTTAGTACTCTTATCGTTTCTAAAACCAAATTGAAAATCACTAAGTTTATTATTGTTTTCAAGCAATTTACGTACTCTTGTGTCTAGCAATATGGAAAATATTTTAGAAAAAATACTAGTAAGAGTTATCCCCCTGTAGTTATTGACATCGTTCTAATCTCCTTTCTTAGGCACAGGAACAATAACGCCTAACGACCATGAATATGGATATGAACTTGTACTGTAAATATAATCAAACAATTTACATAGGACAGGAGATATAAACTCCTTACAATCAATAAAAATCTCAGGAATAAGTTGGTCAAAACCACCGCTTTTCCCCGGTTTAAGATCCCCAATTGCATTCATTACTTCTTCAATTGTGAAGTCGCTATGAAGGAATTCCACGGAAACAATGGCACCATCAAACAAGTTTGATAAATCTTCTTCAACCGTGACATTAGAAAAAACATCATCGCTTGAAAATAAATTCTTAAAATGTTCAAAAAATATGTCCGGAGTAATATCACTATCATTTCGCCGATTACACTGTATTTATCTTTTTTTTATTTCATTCCAAACTTTTGAGGTTGTGACTTGGCATATGTGCGAAAATTTTCTCCTTGTCGCATGTTAAATGAACGCTTAGCATGTCTTTTTGTTTTATTATATTGCGTCTTCAATGTTAAAAATACTGCCCGATTATCAGGTGAGCGATCAGCGTAAAATAATCGTTTGGCCCGCATAAAGCTACGACGCGCAACTTTACACTCGTTGTTAAACCAGGGGCTATTATATTTCCGTCCAGGTGTTTTTTTAGAATTAAAATATGTTCTCGTTTGACCATATGAATTAAATGCACAGTCATACAATAATATCGCGAAATTTTCAATACCTATGTCAATATTTAAATTACTGCTAATTATAGTATCGACAATGCGATCATATTCGTGTTAATTGTTTTGCATACTTGTTAAATATGTGTTTGACTTATCATCGTCGTAACACCAATTCCATTTTGAATTGTAACTTTCTCTTCCCCACTAGACGCTTTATCAACATTAAAGTTAAAAGATATTTCAATAGGTGCATGCGGGGAGAATGAACAGTATTCATGCACAACAAAGTTATTAATGAAGGGGAACAACTCTTGGTGCGCCAGTACGTAGTCGACAGTACTACTACCGTTAGCCGCCATAAACGTATAATCACCTATCCCCGCATCAAACCCCCAACGCCCGTTAACAATTCACAGATCGGAATTTAAGCATAAATCGATTAACTTATTTCCAGACGAATTTACGATTGTGTCTTCGCAAAATCACTCGGGTAAATAAATCGTACAAATGTCATTGTTATCTAAAGTGTTAATAAATACAGGTAATTGTTCATCCGCCTGTAAATAATCGGATATATAACCACAACGTGCGTTTAAATCAACGATAATAGACGTTAGGCCTAATGACGAATAATGACAGACAGTTCGTTCTAAATATTCGAAAAATCCCTCGCTATGCAAATTAAAATAAATAGAGTTATGTGGAGGAATATAAATAAAACATATGTAAACATCAACAGAGGTATGAACAAATGAGCTATCTAATTTAATCCATATAGCACCCTGATTGTCAGTTTCTATTACTGAAATACCTTCTTTCAAAAAAGATTTATAAAACAGACAAATTCCACCATGTCCGCGTTTACAGAACGTGCTGTTATCAAGATAACGAGGCACATCTATACATTCATAGCCTTCTAAATCGAGTTCATTATCAGGCTTTACCCAAGTTTCACAACAAAATACAATATCATATAGATTAACAAAGTTAACAAAATCTTCATCATTTATACAGTTTTTCAGCCCATTAACGTTCCAAGAGCAAATACTCAGTTCATACTTTTCATCGGAATCCTACTTTGACGGCGTAGAGGTCGGGCCAAACGGACGACCATCGATGAACAGTTTGTTGCGGACGAGGACGGCGCGCTTCCCATCACGCATGGCTTGCATCATGTGGCCAACGAGGGACTTACGGCGCTCCTGAACTTCCGCGGGGTATTGCTCAGTCACGTCGTATGGTGTCCGACGCAGATCTACACGCCTAAGCGCGTTCTGGATGCACATAATTGACTGGGTATCTTTGAACTTTGCGACTATGGGCCTTACTTTATTTCGTTGGTATCTCCCGATTCTGTGTGCCCGGTCAATCTGAATCACTCTCCGGATCCGTAATCTGCAAGTGTTCACGACAGAACGGTAGCACTTTTGAAACGCAGTCTTCAGCTCGAGAGCGATCATATGTGGCACTTCCCATCGCCGCGTGCGGCATATCACCGGAAGCGTCGAGCGGCTCACCGGAAGCTGTTTGAGTACCACCCGATGCATTGACTTTTGTACCGATTGATGGCTTGTTATTGTCCACCACTTCCGTGATTCCGAAAAATAAGAGGTTGTCTCTTATGATCGGCATTTAAGGTCAATCATATCTTCCTTCAGGGAATTGTGTGTTTGTTTTAAGTTCAAATTTTCACCTGCCATAGTGTTTAGGTCACGTTTAATGTTTATTATGTTGGTTTTGTTGTCTTCGGCTGTTTTTGATACGGTTTCATAATTATCAGCGAGAAAATTCTGGCTTTTTGCGATTGCCAAAACTGGTTATAGTATGGCGGACACTGGCTATTTATAGGTGTAACGCACGGTCAATTGGTTGGGGCCGGGGTACCTGGTGAATACTGAAAAACCGCCAGACCCTGTGGGGTTTGACCACTTGTATGCTGCTGCTGCTGCTGCTGCTGTGGAGTAATTCCGCTCAAATCTGCTGTGCACCCACCGTCTGCCATGTTCTTTTTCCGACTCTGTTTTGGTTTAGACTTAACCTGGTCAGGGTGTTAATTCCCGCTTTTTTGCGTTTTCCCATTAAATCCACATTTACACATCACAGAAAATTTAAGTAAAAACGGGTTACCACTTTATTCCCACGAATGTTTACTGTTCAATAAAGTCACTAGAACACTGTTTATTCCACTTTTTTCTAATGCAATATTTGTATTGCGAAACGGGTTAAAGTGCCTTATTGCAATGTGATATTTTTTNTCCCACATCTACTTATTGATGCCAATTAATTGGACTCTTTGAAAATAAAGTCTTAAATGTCGTACATACGGATTTTTTTTCAAAATGAGACAGAAATGTAAGATTCGATAAATAAAACAAATACATTGAAAATTATCAATTTTATGCGTAAATGTGATTAAACAACACATAATGAGTATAAAGAGTGATTTCAACCAATTTCATGCATAAGTAAAGAAAATCCAGAAAGGCAATACTTTTATTGCAAAACGGGTTGCGTCTTATTGCCATTTGACTTTTTTGTAACAACCCGTTTTGCATTAAACACGTTTAGCAATGATTGTATTGGGAAACGGGTTGGAGTGTCTTATTGCAACTAGAATTGTTTATAACAACTCGTTTTGCAATAAAAGCGTTTTGCAATAAAGTCATCACACATGTATTAATTTATTCAAGTTGATTGGAAACTGGGAAAGGAACATTTCAAATGTCGTATTTACGGATTTCAGTTCTAAAAATATTAAGATCGTGTTGTTAGATTTGCCCAAATAATAAAATACATGGCAGATATTAGTTATAGAAGAAAATAAGATATAACAACAATATGTGTATAGAAAATGATTTCAACAAATTTGGGTATTATGTGAAGAAAACCCACAATTCAATTATTGTATTGCTAAACGGGTTGCAGTGTGTTCTCTCGGTGAAGTGATTTTTTTTAACCACGCGTTGTGCATGAATATCATTAAAGATATAATTATTGATTCAAATTGATCTGAAACAGTATAAAGGATTCAAAATAAGACAGATATAACACAATTAAAGCCCCAAAAACACTCAAAATCAACGAATATTTCGTGTAAACGAGATACCCAATGCTCATTTTTATATTTTGTGGCACAATATGTTCAACAAAAGTGCATGTGCCATGGTAGTGCTCGTGTTAGTCTTATTTATAAGACGTTGCCAAGAATTTAGAGATACTTTTTATACGGGCTAAATTCTTTGGAACGTCTTATCGCCCAAGGACCAGTTACGTGGTGGACACCAGAAAGTTTACATTTTCATCAATATGCTTAAAATTGCAAAATAACATTACCAACTCATAAAGTTTTAGTTTAGAAGTCCATTTTTACCTCAAATATCGTCCAATTGAAGTTAAAAGGCATAATTTGTTTCAGTTAAACTTCTGCTTAAATCGCAATACAATCACTGACCTCTCGCCATATTATGAAATATTTAAATATCAACCAATCAGAAGAAGGCATTACGGTGTAATAGGCTGCGTTATCGATTAAAATCTACCTGCGGTTTACAACGGCACAGCGATAGGAATGAAAAATGTGAATAGTATGTTGATTTAAATTGCTCAGGCGTGCAAAATTGAAAGTGTCATTACATAATTCTTACGGAACATTATCGAGAAATGAATTATCTACACAGGTATGTAGTATAATTGCAATCCGTTGATATTAACTGTCTGATATCGGGGCTTGAATGTTGCACACAAAATCCTTGCGCAACAATATAGACAAAGAAGGAAAACTGTCCACCACAATTTTGGTCCTTCGCCCGTTGTACGCTCCAAATATTACCCGTATAAAAAGTAGCTTAATATTTGAGAGCGTCAACAAGTTGGACTAGTGCTCGTGTGTCGTATTAATAGAAATCATTGCGGGAAATTAAAATGTTCATGTACCATATTAGTGTTCGTGTGTCGTATGAATATTTTAAGTGTTTATGGGGCTTTAACTGTTACTCATTGCCCTTATATAAGCGTTATCTGTTTGCCTAACAAGGGACTGTTAGCATCAGTCATAACGTTTTTTTATATTCATTTTCACGTCTTTGTTTCACATAAATGTTACTTATTACCATTATATAAGCGTTATTTTTCTGTTTGCCTAACACGGAACTGTTTGCATCAGTCACAACGTATTTGTGTTATCTTCATGTCCACGTCTTTGTTTCAATTAACTGGTACTCTAAGCCCTTATAGAAACTGTATCGTCTGTTTGCCGTACAAGCGACTGTAAGCATCAGTCACAACGTTTTTTAGTTATCATCATTTCCACTTTTTTGTTTCATTTAACTGTTACTCTTTGCCCTTATTTTTGTGACCTATTGGCAAAAGAGACCTCTATTAGAGGATGCATATTAGGTTTTATTGAGTTATTGAAATGGAATTACCGAAAACCAGTCAGTCGACGGAGTAAGGCAGAAACTGACTTTGAAAATTCAGAAGACAGTCAATCAACTGACGATGTACATGAGAGTAGGTTTTCATATCATATCCCAACAACCATTACAGAAAGTAAAGATGAAGATGACCTCAATGTAATGAATGAAGCATCCATTGCCAGTTAACAAGAAAGCATTGAATCAGTTGATATCCGGACAAGTTTACCTGGAAGCAAACATCACAATGAAAATGACACGGAACATGAAAGAATTGTATCCGATATTCCCACCTTACATGATCTTGTAATCAAAAACATAATACAGGTAACCATTTCCAAATATCCTCTTATGAGGTGCACACTGCAAATGGTGAGCCTTTCATTGGAACGAGTTGTCAGGATGTACGTTTCGAAATCCCCGATGTTAATTGGAGAATAAAGATGGCATATTAAGACTCTTACCAGGTATGACAAAAATTGCTGGATAGATTGCTTTGAGATATGAAATGAGATTTGAAATGTAACAAACTGAAACATGTCAGAGCGCAGCAAGTAGGAGAAATTTGTCTCCATAAAAGGAACAAGCTAAACGTTAACAGATTTGATTTGGTGTTCTGTTTCCAATTTTTTTTTTAAAGTTAAAAAAAAACTAAAAAAAACAAACACCTGCCAGTTGTTTTCGACCTTGACGTGGTTGGCAGGCTTTAAACACACAGAAAGCCAAGAAATAAGAAATGAATGTTAATTTTGTTTAAACATTGTTAAATGCGCGTACTTCGAGTTTGGCCAATTGGTACGTGCGGACAAGTCAATTAAAAAGTACAAACATTAAAGCATGCCGAATGCCGATCAAACGATTCGATATGTGTTATGCCTTTTATGTTTTGGTCGAAATTCACACTTCTGTCTAATTTTGAAACAGAAAATCCATATTAATTTGAAACTTCCTTAATACTGTTTCTAATCGATTTGAATCAATTAGTATATCTGTAGTATATCTGCAGTATATCTGTAATGATATTCCTTTAAAACGCGTTGTTATAAAAAAAAATCACATTGCAAAAACACACTACAATAAACAAATTGAATACTGGGTTTTCTTCGCATAATTCCCTTTTTTTTAAATAATTTTCTATACACATATTGTGTTGTTTTATAATATTTTCTCCTGCAATTAATATCTTGCCATGTTTTTATTATTTATTTTATGTATTATCTTACAACACGGTCTTAATATTGTTTAAACTGAAATCCGTTCATACGACATTTGAAATGTTCTTTTCACAGTTCAAATTAATTTGAATTCAATAATACATGTGTGATGATTTTATTGCAAAACGGGTTTATTGCAAAACGGGTTGTTATACAAATTTCACATTGCAATAAGACACTCATACCCGTTTTGCAATAAAATTAATAGCAAATGAATGTGTGGTGATTTTATTGCAAAACGGGTTTATCGCAAAACGGGTTGTCATAAAAAAAATCAAATTGCAATAAGACACTCCAACCCGTTTTGCAATAAAATTATTGCAAAACGGGTTTATTGCAAAACTGGTTGTTATTAAAATATCAAATTGCAATAAAACACTCCAACTCCAATAAAATTATTGCACTTCTGGGTTTTTTCACTTAATTTCCCAATTGATGAAAATCACTTCATATATACATTCAGCCTTGTTTTATCATATTTACCTTGCAGACTACATTTTAAACTTCCTTTATACCCTTCACAATCAATATGAAACACTCAGTATATATGTAATGATTTAATTGCGAAACGGGTTGTTAAAAACAAAATTCACATTGCAATAAGACACTTCAACACATTTGTCCATAAATTATTGCATGTTAGCATTATCGTAACGTGTACTAAATTGTTTGAAAGCACTTTCGATACACATTCTATGTTGTGTCATCGTATTAAATCTCGAAATTCATCACAGTTCATGTTTTTTAGTTTTAAGTCTTAACTCACAGTTTTGTCTATTTTTTTTTAAACAATAAAATTTAAATACAAAATTTGAACATCCCTTTTAACTATTCCAATCCATTTGAATAGATTAATACAAGAGTGATGATTTTATTGCAAAACGGCTTTATTGCAAAACGGGTTGTAATAAAAAAAATCAAATTGCAATAAGACACTCCAACCCGTTTTGCAATAAAACTATTGCACTTCTGGGTTTTTTCACTTTATTTCCCCATTGGTGCATAATCACTTCATATATACATTCAGTCTTGTTTTATCATATTTACCTTGCATACTATACTTTAAACTTTCTGTATACTGTTTACAATCAATACGAACCAATCAGTGTATATGAGATGATTTTATTGCGAAACGGATTGTTAAACAAAANCAATCATACACTAATAATAATTTTAAAGATAATTTGTATACAATTTACGTATGATTTTAACATCCAGTATGATAATTGTGTTTACTCAATCATACAATAATAATCATTTTAGAGATGATAACAATGTTATGAATGTCATTATGATTATAGTTTATACTATAATACCCTTGATCTATATTGTTAAACTCCGCGCAACTTATTAGTTCTTTTGAAGATAGTGTTTAATATGTATTACGTGACACTTTGCAATTGTCTTGGTGATTGTTTTGTGTACTTTCATATAAAATACCCTCATAACGCTATGTAAGTAATCCACGCAATTGCATTTGTGTTAGAAGCGGTTAAGCAAATTTAAATATATTACCGGTATCATCATTTTAAAGAAATTGCATTAATAACGAATGCTTATCCAAGCACTGAAAGTTGCAAATAACACGTTATCCCCCTCACAGGAACAATCATGGTCAGTGCAGATGCCTCTGTGAATACACCGGATATTATTACTAAACTTCGACACAGCAGCGTAAGTTTACGTGTCGGTCCGTTCGACCATTTTGTCTTTCATACTTTTTATAATATGCATGTTTTGTTTGTAATCAATGTCAATATACCTAAGACAACAGTAGTTTGTATGCAAATTTTGTTTGTTATCAATTTTAATATACCTAAGACAACAGTATTGTTGTATGCAAATATTGCTTGTTATCAATTTCAATATACCTTAGACAAGAGTATTGTTGTATGCAAATAGTGTTTGTAATCAATGTTAATATACCTGAGACAAGAGTAATGTTGTATGCAAATATTGTTTGTAATCAATTTCAATATACCTCAGACATGAGTAGTGTTGTATGCAAATATTGTTTGTAATCAATTTCAATTTACATAAGACAAGATAATTGTTGTATTTAAATATTGTTTGTAATCAATTTCAACGTACCTAAGAAAAGAGTAGTGTTGTATGTAAATATTGTTTGTAATCAATTTCAATATACCTAAGACAAGAGTATTGTTGTATGCAAATATTTTTGTAATCAATTTTAATATACCTAAGACAAGAGTATTGTTGTATGTAAATATTGTTTGTTATCAATTTTAATATACCCGAGACAAGAGTATTGTTGTATGCAACATATTATTTGTAATCAATGTCAATGTAACTAAGACAAGAGTATTGTTGTATGCAAATATTGTTTGTAATCGATTTCAATATACCTAAGCCAAGAGTAGTGTTGTATGCATGTTTTGTTTGTAATCAATTTCAATATACCTACGACAACAGTAGTTTTGTATGCAAATATTGTTTGTAATAAATTTTAATATACCTAAGACAAGAGTATTGTTGTATGCAAATATTGCTTGTTATCATTTCAATATACCTTAGACAAGAGTATTGTTGTAGCCAAATATTGTTTGTTATCAATTTCAATATACCTGAGACAAGAGTATTGTTGTATGCAAATATTGTTTGTAATTAATTTCAATATACCTCAGACATGAGTAGTGTTTGTAAATATTGTTTGTAATCAATTTCAATATACCTAAGACAAGAGTATTGTTGTATGCAAATATTGTTTGTTATCAATTTCAATATACCTAAGACAAGAGTATTGTTGTATGTAAATATTGTATGTTATCAATTTCAATATACCTAAGACAAGAGTAGTGTTGTATGCAAATATTTTTGTTATCTATGTCAATATAACTGAGACAAGAGTATTGTTGTATGCAAAGAGTGTTTGTAATCAATTTTAATATACCTAAGACAAGAGTATTGTTGTATGCAAATAGTGTTTGTAATCAATTTCAATATACTTAAGACAAGAGAATTGTTGTATGTAAATATTGTTTGTAATCAATGTCAATATACCTAAAACAAGAGAATTGTTGTATGATGATATTATGTGTAAGCAATTTCAATATACCTAAGACAAGAGAATTGTTGTATGCAAATATTGTTTGTAATCAATGTCAATATACCTAAGAAAAGAGAATTGTTGTATGCAAATAATGTTTGTAATCAATGTCAATATACATAAAACAAGAGTATTGTTGTATGCAAACTATTTTTTGTAATCTATTTCAATATACCTAAGACAAGAGTATTGTTGTATGCAAATATTGTTTGTTATCAATGTCAATATACCTAAGGCAAGAGTACTGTTGTATGCAAATATTGTTTGTTATCAATTTTGATATACCTCAGAAAAGAGTATTGTTGTATGCAAATATTGCGTGTTGTCAATTTCAATATACCTAAGACAAGATAATTGTTGTATTCAAATATTATTTGTAATCAATTTCAATATACCTAAGACAAGAGTAGTGTTGTATGCAAATATTGTTTGTTATCTATGTCAATTTACATAAGACAAGATAATTGTTGTATTCAAATATTGTTTGTAATCAATTTCAATATACCTAAGACAAGAGTATTGTTGTATGCAAATATTGTTTTTTATCAATTTCAATATACCTTAGACAAGAGTATTGTTGTATGCAAATATTTTTTTGTAATCAATTTCAATATATCTAAGACAAAAGTACTGTTGTATGCAAATATTGTTTGTTATCAATTTTAATATACCCGAGACAAGAGTATTTTTGTATGCAAAATATTGTTTGTAATCAATGTCAATATCCCTAAGACAAGAGTATTGTTGTATGCAAATATTGTTTGTAATGGGTTTCAATATACCTAAGACTAGAGTATTGTTGTATGCAAATATTGTTTGTAATCAATTTTAATATACATAAGACAAGAGTATTGTTGTATGCAAATATTGTTTGTAATCAATGTCAATATACATAAGACAAGAGTATTGTTGTATGCAAATATTGTTTGTAATCAATTGTAATATACCTAAAACAAGAGTATTGTTGTATGCAAGTATTGTTTGTAATCAATTTCAATATTCCAAACACAAGAGTATTGTTGTATGCAAATATTGTTTGTTATCAATTTCAATATACCTAAGACAAGTGTATTGTTGTATGTAAATATTGTTTGTAATCAATTTCAATTGACCTAAGACAAGATCATTGGTGCATGCAAATATGTTTTGTAATCGATGTCAATGTACCTAAGACAAAAGTAGAGTTGTATGCTTTATAGTGTTTGTAATCAATTTCAAAATACCTAAGACAAGAGTATTGTTGTATGAAAATATTGCAGGTTATCAATTTCAATATACCTAAGACAAGAGAATTGTTGTATGCAAATATGTTTGCAATCAATGTCAATATACCTAAGACAAGAGTAGTGTTGTATGCAAATATTGTTTGTAATCAATTTCAATATACCTAAGACAAGAGTATTGTTGTATGCAAATATTGTTTGTAATCAATTTCAATATTCCTAAGACAAGAGTATTGTTGAAAGCAAATATTGTTTTGAATCAATGTCAATGTACGTAAGAAAAGAGTATTGTTGTATGTAAATATTGTTTGTAATCAATTTCAATATACCTTAATAGTCTGTCTCTCTTTAGAACTGTATTATACAACATAATCTAACGATGTAACTGACAGTTGATGGATTACATCTAACAAGCAGATTATGATAACTCATTTACGGAGCAACAGCTGGTTAACATACTTGCAGACAATGTTAGAACTGAAATGATGCATTTGAGCCTCTCTCTGTGAAAAGGGGGTTCAATGCATGTGCGTAAAGTATCGTCCCATATTATCCTTTGCTGTCCGCACAGGCTAATAAAAAACGACACTTTCCGCTATGATGATATTTTTCGTTTAAGGAAAGTCACTTCTTAGCAAAACCCTGTTAAGGTGGAAAGTGCCGGTAATTATTAGCCTGTGCGTACTGCATAGGCTAATCTGGGACGACACTTAACGCACATTAATAAACCCCCTTTTCACAGAGCGAGTTTCATTTAAAATCTAGACACGTTATATGGTGCCAAAACAGGATTAATTAGGCCAAAATTGATATGCCATTAGTTTGTACTAAAATCGCCAAGAAAATTAGGGTAGTTAGGTCGCCTTAAAATTTTTTATCGGTAAGTTTCTTACCATTTACCAGTTTAATACGAACAAACATAAACTTGCCCAATCTGTTTTTAATTTGTGTATTTTAAGTTAGTTTCGCTGACATAATCGAATGTAGCAATATTTAACGCACACTTAGTTGTTAATTTAGTGAACATGACCGAATTTAGCAAAATGGTCCAAAACGCAATCTGCAATACCAAAGTTAAAAGGTTACAATCGGCCAAAAAGGTCGGGTTAGTTTAAACAAACAAACTGTTAGAGTTTTTAACTTAGAACGTCTGCCATGCATCATAATTAAAAGTTATACAGATGCGCATGTTTAATTCTGCCTTAAATGAACACCATCTTGCAAAGTTTTATTCAAAGTTATTGCAAATCGACAACTGCTTTTACAGCCACTAGTTTACTTAGTTGTTACCATTGCTTGCGTAAATATACGAAATATTTGTTTGCATGGTAATGGTGTTTTAATGGGTTCATAAAATGAACAAGTTTCGTATAAATACACGCAATTGAATATGTCTACTGTGTATACTATATGAATGCATAATTATATTACAGCTGGTTAATTTGGCATTCAAATAGTTTAGTTTAGACGTATTTATTTTACATTGCTTCGGAAGGCCATTGCTTATTGAACTACTCTGCAGTCTGTTTCACGAGTAGAACCATTATATGGTGTTTTTTTGCGAAGATTTTAAGAACGCTCACAGAGCAGGGATCGAGTCTGTGACCTCCTGGTTGCCAGACGGACATTATATTCATTACGCCCCTGAACATGCCTTCCATTATACATACAGAACTACTTATTATCGGTAAACTCAGTAATCGGAGTTCACTGTACTACAACCTGCTGAAGAGTACATTGATATGCAAGAGCCTCACTTTGTTGGCCTTATATTTATAAAATGTTGATTTTGAGACTTAAGTCAAGTAATTCGCAAAATAATGATTGACTGTATTTCTACATAATTAAACACAATATTATGTATCATTATTAAGAATCGAATAACCGTTTAACAGAAAAACCTATAGCCTATAGCTTAGTAAATACACGTAGTTACAGTATTTTACAAAATTGTCATGCACACACGTGACTTACTAGTATTAATAGTATTCCTCAGTCTTCATAAATCACAATGATCCGGTATTTTCCGAGTGAAATTCCACAGTTCCAATCACACTTATGTTCATACGGACGTGCCAATAACATTACAATTATAAATTATATCCTCAATATTCGTCTAATGTTTACATCCCCGTGCTAGAAGGCATGCACTTTTTGCAAAATATCACAAGAATCAATAACCCATTTATTCTGGGAGTGTTACGCAGCACAAAAACTTATTAAAGCTATCTTTGAAAGCTTCAATAATGTAAATAAACAAATAGTAATGAACTGCACAATGTTGCTTCTGAGTGATACAAAAGAACTGTTAAATGACAAATACTTTATTTGTTTCATGGAATTAAAAGAGTACATTTTTGAATGCAAAAGGAAAGAAGCCATCCCATATTTTTAGGGATTTAAGGCTAGCCTAAGATTTGCTTTATGCAAACACAACACGTGAATCAAATAAAGGAGTTTTTTTTGATAGTTATAAGACTAATTTGTAATTCATAATTTCATTAATAAAAAA
This sequence comes from Dreissena rostriformis, assembly GCA_007657795.1. Taxonomy (NCBI): domain Eukaryota; kingdom Metazoa; phylum Mollusca; class Bivalvia; order Myida; family Dreissenidae; genus Dreissena; species Dreissena rostriformis. Next base: position 3,763 of record VMBQ01000038.1, on the reverse strand, counting down.
TTTACTGTTGTTAACCTTGCAACTCTCATTATATTATGAAATTAATAATTGCATTTATAAAAAACTGCTGTATACCTAGCAACCATCATTATATATAAAACTTGCAAGTTGTGTCTACTTGATTAAGTTTGTTTTTGTAAGTTGCATATTTGTTTCAAAAAAACAAGTGATTGTGTTGTAAAAATGAACTCTTTGTTTCTTTTTGTTCATAATGTCCATTATAAAGGCAACTAGCAAAGCTTACATTATATGGTGTGTATGTTATTTGAACACTGAAATCAAAGTTTGAAGTGAAATTGTTAATCTGAAATCTTTTTTGTTTTGAATCACTTAAGTTATACATAAATAAGTATGACATATGTTAAAATAAGTATATGCATGTACATGTCTTTGTAAATTGATTGTACAAATGTATGTTCATATATAATGACATGAATAACTCATTAAAACAGGAAAAACAAATCCTTATATCACCAATTGTGCAGGAATATTTTATTATACAATGTAAAACAATACTAAATGCTTACATTACATATGTATAGAATAGATTGTTGGTGTGATGATCTGGCGAGTAGGTTGTCTCAAGTTTATACCCATGAAATGCGCATTTATTATAAACCTTTTTTCAGATTTATAGTTAAAGAAATCCCAACATAAATCACGATTGGTTATCATGCCAAGCAGACTCGTTTTATCTGGTAAATGTTTTTGTTTTTTTAATAGTAAGGTAATAACATCGCGCTTAGCGAAGTAACGACACACGATTATGTTACGTTTTCAGGTAATAATATTTTGTTATTTTGACTTATTTTGGAAAACACAACTAAAAAGTGTCTGCTATTTTTGTTTTGTGTTTGATTAACGGCGGTGAATTTTAAATAATAATGGTTGATTGAGATAAAACAGTAGTAAACATTTTAAGAACCAAATTTAAACACTTCTATTATAAATGTTTTGTTTATTTGCTACCAATATATGCTTAACCAGAAAATTAGATATGCGAACGCGTTATTGAAATTGTTAAAATGTATCTTCGATAATTTCCTAAATCGGCCGATTACTTTGATATAAACAAGTAGTTCGACTGCAAGTATGATATGGAAACTATAAAAAAAATATAGTAGTTCTAGTAGTGAAGACAAAGTTATGTATTTACAAGTTGCATACAGTTCATATTAATGGCAGGAAATAAAGGTTTTAAATAACACTTGTTAACACACCGAAAATGAACAAATATCATTGGAATGCCCGCTGAAACATGTGTGATGAAATGACACAATGTTACATGCCCTTTCCAATCATTTATTAGATAAAAATAAATCGATCTTTAAATTTAAAATAAACATGTATTGTACGTTGTGTTTGAGCTCATGTTTTGTTACCTGAATTCCTATATCAATTTTGTTTTGAGCGGCAATTCTCTACGTGCGGGCTGTTTGCATTCTTCTTTTTTAATAAACGGGTGTCATTTGTTTAAATATGTGTCAATTTATCATAATCCGTATTAGAGCATATAACAAGTACAACGTGATAAGCACATTCTCATGAATCACAAATATTAAATTGTCATTCCTTGTATAAGACCAACGGATGCATATAATCCCCTCGTATTTAACATTGCTGTTAACATTATTATCTAGCGAGCAAGACAAACGGACTCATTTAATCTCCTTGTTTTAAACCATCATAATTTATCTTAGAACTTTTTTTTTTTAACGATATTGGTTTTGCAAAGGTTTGGCTGAGTAATAAGTATAAATTGAAAAGGATACCTGTATACGTGTCATAGTTAAAACTCTGTTAGTGTAACTCTGTAGTGTCACAAGTATCGTTGTCTTCAAGATGTTTATTAAGACTGTGTTATTGGGCGTAGTTCTCTACAGCGGATTTGTTTGTGGTTGGGTATGTACTAGTACGATGCATTAAATGAATTGCTATACATTTTTAAACAAGTGTCGCAATTTTGTGTTTTCAATTTATAGCGTATTTTGTATTGAACATTTTATTAAACTTCCTTTGAAATTATTGCCTATATTCTCTTTATCTTATGATGCTTCTTTTCAGTGTTGTTTTCTTTCTCCCTCCCCTATTTTCTCAACCTTAGCTCATCTTATAACTACAAAACACTTTTGCATACTAAACGCGCACATACTTTTTTGTGAGTTTTACCCCCAAAGTAGTCAAACATCACAAGCCTTTTGAAGGAAACACCTATTTATTTATATATTTTCCCTCTCCATTACTATTTAATCTATAATCTCCCCACTTCCTTTTAATCTTTACAAAACTACTTAGCATCGTCTAAAAAAATAATTTTCTGGTAACTATATTGAGCATAAGCACATGGATGTTTAAGCAAATACCGAAATTACTGTTTGTACAAACCTAAATAACTTGTATGTACATTAATAGTGAATATATAATATACTCAAGTATATATATCTTACCGAATCCTTTACGTAGCTTCATATGAATATTCATGTTTTAATTAAGATATATGCTGATTTTTTTTTAATGTTGTTTTGGATAGTAACCTCTGAATAATATGCCGTATTCCAAAATGATTAAAAATGTTTCAATAAATACAAAGTCATCGTTGTAAAACTATATAACCAAATACAAAGTTGGACAGATTCTGAGCTGAGCATTCTAAAAATGACGTTTTATCGCAATTATATTTGTCGGATCATTTTAATATCAAAGTCTTTTGCCGCAAAAGAGCTTTATTTACTGATTGGATCGGACAATAAACCACACACTCGTCGCCCTGTGACCAATCGGTTAAATTGTTACGCATTTAAACTACAATACGTTCCAAAGTATGTTTTTACTTTCTGTCCAGACAACAGTAATGACAACAAGTACAACAAGTTCAGCAACTACAATGACTCCAAAGAGCACAGCTGCTGGTTGCTGGCTATCATGTCCATCCTGCCCATCCGGATACAGCCCGTACCAAATGTATATATAGTTACACGATTGTGTCATATTTATTTCAATTATGTTATTATTTAGATAATATCGTGCATGATTGTTTCGTATGATTATTAAATGACTTAATGATATTGTTCTTTATTTGTTGGGAGTAGACAATATATGAAATACTTTTCTTTCTTTGCAATTGTGTTGGTGTACATTTGATTTGTTTACGTGTATGCTCACATAAAATGTTACTTTAGTAATCACAACAATTACATGCTACTTGCTAGAAGCGGTTGAGCTAATTTACATGTATTTTTCTGGTATCGTCATTTTTAGAAAATTGACTTGAACATGAATGCTAATCCAAACGCGGCAAATTGCAAATGTGAAAATAAAGCAAACCACACGTTATCAACCCCACAGGAACTATCATGGTCAGTGCAGATGCCTCTGTGAATACACAGGAAATTATTACCAAACTTCAACACAGCAGCGTAAGTTTAACTTGTCTGTCCGTTCGACCATTTTGTCGTTCATACTTAAAATCATATATATTTTGTGAATAAAATGAACACGAAGAATGTTTGAAATATCGAACTTTGCCGGATATAAAATGTTCATTTCCATGACCAAGGTGTTTTGTGACAAGGGTTAAGCCATGTGGTGTTCAAAGCAAATTGTATATGTAAAGCGTTTGAAAGGTCTGAGCTCTCTTTTACATCAGCGTTATATCTACTGTAACCGTAATATTTTGTTGTATTGCTGCTTATTGTATGCAGTGAGAACTCTTGACTGACCATGTTTATAAACACATAGGAATTGTGAATATCAAAAAAAAAAA
>VMBQ01000037.1:398420-474823 GCA_007657795.1 Dreissena rostriformis | reverse complement strand
GTATGAGATTTATGAATTTCAAATATTATAAGAGACCATTCGAATATTAAGACATTGCTATCTTATAATTGTAATATTGGGACCTAATCGATAAGTTAACTTATATCGTGTTTTGTCTTATTTTTATAAAAAACTAAAGCATATTCTAAAAGAATAAATCATATAGAATTCGTAATACTATGCTAATATTTCGTTAACGTAACGCTTCTCCGGCGCATGGGCTAAACAGTCAAAGTTTNATTCCAAAGAATATTCTAAAAAGAATAAATCTTATAGAATTCTTAACACTGTGTTAATATTTCGATAGCGTAACGCTTCTCCGGCGCATGGGCTAAACAGTCAAAGTTTGAATTACACTCGCTCATGACGTTTAACTTGTCGATCTATAGTTTGTTATAAGACCCGCGTCGTGAGAATATGAGTTGTTTGCTATATGGGACCAGCGGACAGGGTAGCTCCTCACATGACTAGGCAAATGCGCATGCTGCTCTGGCGATACGCTGGCCTCATATTACAGTAGACCTATCTTTGCACGTCGCGGCTCATATCGATTCCCAAACCGGACATAACGTTTGGAATACTAAAGTCCATGGCGGATAGGTCGTGACTTCGTGTACTATTCTACTTCATCGTTTACAAATAAAAAAGGTTGTAGACACCGGGCTTTTGTGAAAATTCCCTTTTCTGGCATACATACAAAAAGAAGTCTCATAAACACGGCTAAGATACTTATATAATAAGAGTCAGTAGTCAAAGAAAATAATTATACAAACAAATTAAATGCGATTTCCTTACGAATTATCGAGACGTGACAATACTTTTTAGAAATAAAGACCGGTATGAGATTTATGAATTTCAAATATTATAAGAGACCATTCGAATATTAAGACATTGTTATCTTATGATTGCAATATTGGGACCTAATCGATAATTTAACTTATATCGTGTTATGTCNCAAGGCAAATGCGCATGCTGCTCTGGCGATACGCTGGCCTCATATTACAGTAGACCCATTTTTGCACGTCGCGGCTTATATCGATTACCATACCGGACATAACGTTTGGAACACTAAAGTCCTTGGCGGATAGGTCGTGACTTCTTGTACGATTTTACATCATCGTTTACAAATAAAAAGGGGGGGTTATAGACACCGGGCTTTTGTGAAAATGCCAACTAACTTATTTCGTTTCAGACGCGAGTAAACTCATTCCATCAAAATTAGAATTCGAACTGACGAACGAAGCGGCTACTATATGCTACACCCTACTCCGTCCCACATCCCTTCTCTTTTGGTGGGCATAAAAATGAAACCGATTGTTTATTTGTATTAACAGGATGTAAAAACTAACAGAAAGTCATGATCATTATTCGTATTTTGATTGCTTTACCAATATATTTCATCTGAGTTGATCTTGTTTTATTAAGTTCATTGGTACCTTAATAAAACACACCTAAAATATACACCTTATAATTAACATTATTGTGTTTAATGTAGTGTACGGATATTGAGCATATATATGAACATTTGCTACACTTTATAAACGTAGTGATATATTCTGGTAACATGATAGGCATTACTTGTTATAAATTGCATAATGTGTTATCAATGTTTTGTATACATGTCCTACTTGCTCTTCCGCTGTGTTTTAAGACTAACTACGCTGTACTTTATAATAATATAGTCGTCTTTACCTTTTAGAAAATAAATGTATAAATACATATTTTCAATTTATCTCAACATATCTATGCATTCAAATTTCTTTCTTAAAACTTAGGCACGCATATTCGTGTTTAAGTACATAATAGGAGTCTCTGGACGCTTCAAGTTTTGACTGGACGCAAATGTTTCAGAACACGAAATCGTTCGATTACCACCATGATTGTACCAATAGAATTGAGCACTGGCACTAAGTTGAACCTCATTATGTACTTACAGTTTCAATAACTCAGACATTATGGGAGGGAATGCTATGCATTTGGAATAGAATATTACAAGTAAGTTAAATATGACAATGCATCTTAATATCCGTAGTTTTCATATTGGTAATTACAAAGAATTTGTTTGCAATTTTGAAAAACAACGTTTGTGTCATTCCCAGACACTCGGACCAAGCAGTTCTCTGTATGAAATTACTTGTTGTAATAATAATACGAAATAAAATAACACTCACTATACGATGGAATTTGTCAGTGTATTTAAAAATGATGAATTTTAATACGTATTGTCAACATCGTGCTCATTGTGAGGTCCCACGAACCATTCATGCTTGCCCCTGAATTAAAAATAGTAATACTATTTCCGTTAATTTCTAGTCAAATATAAATGCGTTTTAAAGAAGGTTTTAATTCGAATTGCTAATGGAATAACATCAAGTTTCACTGCACAAGCAGCGACTGACAAGAAGTATTGACATTGTATCGCCTATCACATAACGTAAATATGTTTGCACTTTCGTCAAGTTTAGAAGTTATCGACGATGCATGCGATGATGGAATTTGTTATAAATGAAAGTGTGTAATGTCCAGAAAATATCATTTTAACGCTTCCAAATGCAGTTAATAAAGCACATTTGTAGGAGACGAAAGCAATTTACTATCAAAATAAAGTAGGAACACTTTTTGCTGAGTCAAGACCTAGTCGGTTAATGATGTAATGTCGGATGTAAGCGATAAATATACTTAAAAATATCTGCCTAAGGGATATGTTATGCCGCATAATGTTTTATTGCATTATAGATCCGTCGTATTGCTATAAAACCTATACATTGCATATTTATGTTATTTTTTGCAGGGAAATGTTGATCTATAACGAAGGTAATTTAGACACTTGCAGAAAATAAAATCGTGGGCTAACACAAATTTCTATCCTAAAAATGTTTCTGGGGTCTCAGTTTTCCTATATATTGAGTTATGTGACCAACAGCAGTCCAACTAGGTAAGAGCTAACTGTGTGTACTTTTGAACAATTATTATACACCACTTGATGAACAAACCTTAACAGCACAATTATAGTCCCTGACGCTTCTGTTGCGGATAACCAACATATGTGGAAAATTGAAACCACGTGTTTTAATCAATTATATTTGATACATAATTTAAACAACACAATTGTCCCTGAATCGAGCCTTACTAGTTTTGTTAACATATATCAAATCCAAACCCCTGGCGAGTTGTTGTTTTATTATCCATAAAAACGCCATTACTCACCAACACATATGAATATTATTTTAAACACTGATGCTTCTAATGCAACAGACAGGTACGAACACAAATATTCTTTAAAAAAAAAAGCAAATCAGTTACAGGTGATACACTGAGAAAACTCATAATTAAACATTCTAAGAAGAGAAATGTTTGTTATAATTAGTTAGTAGTATTCACACTTGACAATATATAGCATTATACCTTAACATGATTGAAGCTGAGTTCTTGCAATTGTCAATGCATAGAGCAGTGAGGTTACAAGCGGTTTAAAGGCCAGCATAAATTTACTACATTTAGCCAAATATTAATCACAAAACATTCACGTGTCGTCTTTCTTCTCGGAAATAAACCATAAAAAAAAACCATATTGCAGATCTATGTGCTTAATATTTGTAACTGATATAAGTACATCAATTCAATACAAGATCAATCATATACATCCATGCCAACGTACTGCATATGCTATTTGATAGACGTTAATGAAAGTTTAATAAAAATCTAAGAATATGACAGGTCTCAAAGTGATTACTCACATATCAAAATAAGCTTTACTGCTAACAGACTCTGACGACAGACAATTGACAACAATGTTCGAGTATTATACGAAGATATGTACATATATCATATGTATGTGAAAGTCTTATATAAGTGCTCAAATTGAGTAAAGTTATCAAAATTGATAATATTAAATATTCAAACATTGTGCCAATTATAAAACAACTAAACTTTTGCAAAGATTAGATCGATCATTTGAAAAGAAATGTTTTTATCAAAGATGTACAGTTATATAATACTCCCTTAACATAGTATTTAAACACCCCGCTTAGTCGGCCCAGACATTTTTAGGTGTCTGCTTTTGTTTTTAACTTGTGTTAAGAAGCTAATTAAAAAAAAACCGGTTCATTGTAAGACACAATTTGCTGAAATTAATACTGCAAAGAGCTCTCGTTGTGTACAAAATACAAACCTAAGCCTTGTCATTTATTTTGGAACAATTCTGTTTCTTACTTTTAATTCAAATTGTCCTATCCATCTAAAAATTCCCAACATTTATACAGTTAACATAAACACATAAGGCTTCACAACACAATTTAAAAAAAAACGAAAACATCGAAAAGGTCACTGTTCCAATATTATTGCATTACAAAAATAAAACGAACTAATTTAGTTTAGTGAAATACTTAAAATTATATACCGTTCATAGTTGATAATGTTTACAATTCAAGGATGCGAGTTGAAAGAAAAACTGAGTTTCAAAAAAAAACTTCGGCTTTACCATTTTTTGGTTAATTTTGTATTACGCGCGCATATTTACTCATATTATAGATTTCACGGGAAATACCTCACGATTTGTAAATTGCGATTTAATCTTCAAGCCATCGACATTGATATTTATGTTTAGACCATTCACTCAATAATTTGGCAATAAGTGCGACAATTCTCATAATAAATTAAATTTGTTACGTATGAGACACAATTTTATAGAAATATTTTGCATCCAGTAATCGGCCGCTAGCCAGAATTTAATTATGTTACTGTTAATAACGATATTGTCAGGCTGGAACAAGGCATAAAACAATTACAGTGAACAAGATATCGACAGTGTATGACCTTACAATTCCAAAACTCCTGGGAAAAGACGTTATTTCGTGTCGGGAGTAAGTAAAATAATTGCATTCTATGTATGAATAAATAGCATTATTTTTATGAATTATTATACAATATGTTTACTGCATCCTTTTACCATAAACATCAGGGTCATTGTTACATAACAAAATAATACAAAATATAATCCAATCTAGATACAAATACTGTTCAGATATTCATAAAAAAAACATATTAATAAGTAATAAGTATTAGCAATATTCAAGTTGAAATCAACTTTGCTGTATAAAATGATACAAAACAAAGGGAACACTAAACAACCGTCTGAATGATGAAAAGCAAATATAGACGTTCAGGTTAAAATACACAAATCACATCACAATATCGTAACAAAGAAATGAGCTTTCAGAGGTCTTTAAAAACCGTCTATCGATTAACACTGTTCCGCGCATTGCGCAATTTTTGCTTGTGCTACAAGAACTAAAATGTACACACAGGAAACAACGTGTTATTGTTAATTCCTTATATTATTCGTTATAATGAATAGACGTGAGTCGTTACAATAACGATGTTGTTCGTTTCTCATATGTATAAGATGGCGAAAGCATGGCGTAAAACATTCAGACGTAGATTTTTACCCGCGCAAATAAATGTGCAAGCATTTAAACGTAAAATGTAAATTAACATCAAATAAAAACAAATAGAAGAAGACACACCTTAATAACAACAAATATACAAACAATATAAAATTATTTAACGTTGGAAACCTAACTTGAGTAATGAAATTGTATTCCACTATGTCCTAATTTTTTTTAAATTGCAATCCTATATCGTTCATGTTTGTTTGCAATCGCGTGTCAAAAGATATATTTACTATTAGAAAAGGGCAACTATTTTGCAGTATATATTTGTTTATTAGACACATCGCTACAAATTTTGGTTCGAGAACAAGTACGAATACACCTCTCGGGTATCGGTGTAAACTTGGTCGTTTTGAATTTCATTGGAGTAAACAACATTTGATTAATGATACGACGTTTCGATAGTTCATATATTGTACAACACATATATTTAACCTTTCTCATTTATATTCATATATTGATTTAAAATGAAAATCGTATATACTCGCTTCAAGCATATCCTTGAAATAATACCGATACAGGAGTAATGAATTTTCTTTCTCATTTAAAGCAAGTATAAACAATGCTTATATCAAAGTTTTGTTTTTCTCAATCATGAACCTAGACATGAAAATGAATGTGGAATGTTAACTAAAATATTTGAATCTTATTATAGGACCATTAATCAGATAGTGTTTTTTTTCTCAATGAAATGCAAAGCGATAACTGATACGCCGACAGTTCACTCGTGTTTGATGTAGAACAACGAACTGTGTCTATGAGTCGTATAAACAAATCTACACAGACTATGGGGTCTTTAGAGTAGGTTTTGTTGTACAGCAGAATTATTTTTTTACTCGAATACATTGTTTGTATCGTTTATTACCTGACACTTCTTCCTTTGAACTTTTAATCTAGTTTGTTATTCAATTTTCAATAAAATTTCTCGAAATCACCGTCAGTATCAAAATACGCTCAGTATTTAGTGATGCCTTAGTGAAGCGGTGGTGAAGTACTTTGTTTGTTTATCATCTGAGATGACAATTGCTTGCAATTTTGTGAACAAATAAATTATTCTATTCTGCCAATATTAACGTACACAGTCTCATTGATACACCTGATTTAGCATTGGGGGAAATCACATCATTAATAATGCAATATAATTATATTTAATCTCACTCACTGTCAACTTGAATTAATATCGACCCGGCTTAAATGTCAGACAGGCCCGTAGCCAGGGTTTTGAACAGGAGGGTACGAATTTCCCCATCAACGATTGTTATTGAGTAACGAAGTGGCGAAGATGTTAGGTGTGGGATGGGGTGTCCCCCTCATGGAATCGAGGGGTTTGGAGGTCCTCCCCCTAGACAATTTTGAAAATTAAACGTAACATCCTGCATTCTGGTGACTTTTTATCTGTATTTAGAGACTGAAGTTATAGAGCAATTTATGTTCTATTCACACACTTTGTTTACATATGCAACAACACATTTTTAGAATGTAAAATCAACAATACGAACGGTAAAAAGTACTATTTTTTATTGGAATCTTGGAATCTTGATGAAATTGGTGTATTTTACCATTCCAAAATTCTACCATATATAAATCAAGCAAATTAAAAGGAAATATTTGACTTTTTTCAAAACCATTATTTGTCTGCTACTATGGATAGTATCAGAGGCCTACATTGTAGAATTGCTCTAATTGTTCTAATAATGTATTGTACAACAAACACTGACACAACTAAATCTTCTCTAATCTGCATAAATAATAAACAGAAATCAAAATGTTATAACTGGTTACTCTTTTTTTAACTATTTTAACAAATTTGTCATCTTTTTCTAAACGAATTTCAAAAACATATACAATTAAGGCTTCATAAAGACCCTATAACCACAAACTACTGGCCCTATGGTCTAAAAATCCTTAACAACAGATTTAAGCACTTAACTAGATCACTGATATTGCTAGACATTTACTTTGGAACACAAAGCCTCTGACAAATATATGGTACACGTAGTGACTATACATTTATTACTCTACAGCATAATGACACAATGAACGTTAATATATAATAAACAGTGAATGTTGTTAATATGGCAACTAAGTTATATTATATTCATCTATTTTTATTAATATTAAAGTCGTTATGGGAATAATTAAACACGAGACACATTCGAAGGAGAGACATACTTATAAATGCACGCCAGGCTTTTATTAAAGGCAAATGGCCAAATGGTTATATAATTCAGGAGGATAATACAAATCAACATTAAGCATAACATGATTAAATCTGGGATCACCGCCTGGGAACGGGCAATGCAAAGCACTTGATGATGTTTAAACCGATTCCATCCTCCCGCTAAGTCCTGCAGTATTCACCTTAGATGGAAGATACACTGTTGACAACACAACGCGTTTGTGTTTTCTTCGTATATTGGCTCTTAAGGAACTTGTTACTCCGACCGTATCTGAGACCACAAGCAAATGCAGTAATTGTACACAATATATTCGGCAATATGGATCTAGTAATTTGAATTATGTCAGCCTATTCTTCAGTCTATTTTCAAAAATACCAGTCCAGTTAGTGCTGATGCTAGCAGCAGACTGTGAGAGTGCCTGTCACCTCGTTAGTGTTGACTACTCTCAATTTATGTCTCCTGATGAGACAAATCGGGGTGTTTGTAGTAATGTAAGCATATCACGACAAGCTTTGTTTGCCATTCAAAGTCCAATCATCAATTGATTTTAATCACAATGTAACGTAAATATTGTATAAAACAAACCCTTTTTTTTTACTGCTATTAATGTTGATTTACTGAAGCTTCATTGTATTTTATGCTGATAATTATTATGCATGCACCGAATGCTATAACTCAAGCATTACGAATACTCCTGGTGATAATGAACAGGTATTGTTTCACATGTATGTTGTTCCCTGATTTCTATATAGTAAAATAAACAATTTTACGACCACTAATTTGAGTTAATTTATCTTTAAAAAACAATCACTGTTAACGAGGCCGAAGGTTATATCATAAAAATGCTTATTATTATATTTCACTCATTATGTTAATGTTTCGTAGAAACCCTATTACATTTTCGGTAAAGCAGCTGAATACAACAGTTAGCATCACAAACAAAAAAACAATTCTGAAGAATATCGACTATTTTTTTTTTCGTTATATTCAGTAATATTAAATAATATTAAATGTTCTTTGATAATAGGATAACTGTTATAAATTTATTCAGTGAGTGAAGATAAAGATATTTTAACATTCTGTTTAATTGAAGTATACTTTTATATTAATATTACAGATGACTATGTTTCAACTACTACACGTTGAAAAGCAAATACGAAATTAAACTATAAACCTATTATTGCACATGACGTACTTCCCGATACCTTTCAGACGATTTCTTAATTTTAATAACTCACAAATATGCAGTGGAATTCTAGTCACGCAAGCGCCCCGACTAGAGCTCTGTTTTTCAAGTTTAAATAATTATTTCTGTAATTAATTGCACTATGATGTAGCTGTCAGGAACATCCTGAAATGTTCTGTTTACACCTTCAGTGCAATAACAATTCGAATGACGGACACTCCATTACATTTTAACGACTTAGTTGCATTAATGAGATGTGCAATAATGTCACGCAATGATCTGTTTGTGCAGCAATATGACCCAACAAATTCGCATTTTGCGTATGACTCAAAGAGTCATTATGTATGTAAGATCTGACGATGACCCAGCTTTTAATGTTTATGTTGGTATCGAATGTATTTTGCTGTGATGAAAAGGCAATATATCATTTGTTCCTAATAAAAAACTAATGGACGGTAATTGTATTGTTTCTGACAATGTCGATTTAGAAACTTTCAATATCTACACTAAGATGAATCTCGTTGCCAAACTATAGTTTAAAGTATGCACACATAATTGCCGATATAATAATAATATACATAACACAAGTTACTGAGCCTATGTTAAAAGTAATGATTCTTCAATAGCAATCAATTTCAATTTTGCTGCTTTTAAAATGTATAGATTCGCAAATACGGTTTCCAACGTTATATATTTATAGCGTCTGTTTCCACTTTGTATAACAAACATACTTTACATTGATAGTGTGTATTTATTTATTTTGTTGTCAGAAGGGGTCTTATATTAAGTATAATGCAGCATGGAATGCGAATTTCATACATTGACAATGTTTCTGGTTTTAACTGTTGCACAAAGAAGAATGGTTCGTCCTAATGTACCGGTATGTGTACTTTTATAAGATGATGTATTCCTGTTTGATACTGTAATTTTAGACAATTGACGCAGACCGTTAAAACAGGTATGCACTTGTATTGTTCTTGTACCGTTATAAAATGGACAGTCTATCACTTTTACTTAGGTATATTTACATTTCTAAAATGGACAGTCTTTCACTTTTACTTAGGTATATACGTTTATCAAACCCGCGTTCAAAACATTTGGTTTACACGCATTTATACGTTAGTCTAGATTTATAGTTTATTCCAGAAGTTCTGACGTCTAAATGTTGTGATAAATGATAGGTATTGACCAGGCCATAATAGTCATATAATACTAAAAGAAACTATTTACTGTGTACACGGCAAAAATAAACATCATCAAGTGAGACATATTGCTTTACGCCATATTCGTTTAGCTTTAATTTCAACTTATTACTGTTTTTCTAAATGAGTTACAATACAGTTCATATGCCTCTTTCTATGTTCTTGCAATTAAATTTAAGATTAACGATATGGGCCAGATAAAGTCAATCGAGCGTGACCAGTCCAAAACAAACATAAGTTTGCTCGTCTATTAAAAATCAAATAAAAAAATACACATTTGTACAACTTTCATGATTAAGTATTGATAAACAAAAACTCAGAAAGCATAATTTATAGAAAATTGTCAGACATTATTATGGGAAATGCTGAGAAGTGTCACGTAAAAGGCCGAAATTGAATCGGGAAGGTTAAAATCGCCAACTTACTTGATATTAATTTCAAAATACATAACGTTCAGCGGCTGGTTTGCCCTTCAATGACAACATGGCTGTCGTATATTTTAGTCGGAATAATTCATTTACGCTCAATTTAAAAATTCTCATCTACCACCATAACGTTTAAAATAAAATATGCCATACGCATTGTACCAGTCATTCTGTTAAAGTGGTTGTTTGTGACAATGTCATGTTAGATAGAATGCTCGTGTGTGCATTATATATTGATTATCACCAGTTAATAACATTACATCATAAACGACCCTTTGTCTTCCACATTTTTAAACAATCGTTCAAAATGTTTTCCGTGTGTATAAAACAGGGTAAATAAACCTAATTATTGCATTGACCGTTTAAAGGCGGTCATCTCAGCTTTGACCATTTTATGTTTGGTGATGTGTTGAATGTACCAACCTGATTTCTATCGTCAATGCGTCAAATCCTTGAAATAATCGACAATCTTATAGATACATGAATTTCGCGGGTTTCGATCACCGGCAGGGTAACTCAACTCAACTGATCATCATCTTACCTCTTATTCAAGTAGGGAATGTGTCAGTTGCTGGCATATGTATGGGCACTTATTACTGGTTAATCAGCTGGCACAGGAAAAGTGCGCGTTGGTGCCCTGACCGCCGTGATATCACTGAAATACAGTTGAAAACGCCTAAAAAAGAACTAAAAAAATGAACAGGCATTTTCTGTGCAGCAAATCTTTCTGGAATGTGATTATTGCTATGAATAAAATAAACAGTGCATATTTTATAAGAGTATTATACTGATTGTAATGCAGTAACAATCCGACATGCATAGGAGCTTCATCAAACAAAGAAAGTTCACAATCCATCATTCTCATATTATGTATGCCGGTGTGGTGGAAATAATGAAAGTTCTTACTTCTGCAGACGGCATTTGTATAAAAATAATTAATACAAAAAATTGTTCCTTTAGTATTACGTCTTGAAGTACTTGTAATTCAATTCCAAATTGTCAATCTTTTCTCCAGACTTTATATGTTTGTCTCGTCATTAAACGAAGACTAATGTTCCTGCCATGTTGGACTTTGTTTAATTAAAATGTGTCTCGCCATTTAATGAAGATATTATTATCGTTTGTATTCACCTAAATGTAATGAGATGTATTATATATACACTAATGATAAAATCACCTAATCGAAATTAAATATTTTGTGTGTGAATCCAAATCCGTATTCAATGGCTGAAAAACGCCGACCACTTTTGACCTAGTACATTAAACGTCCATTAAATACAAACGGCCTTTGAAAACACAAAACATTCATCACCACAGCTACATTACAAGTACAAGTTAGGCCATTACATCTTAAAGTCTTCCTTGTTTCCTTGTAGCACGATGAAATGACGTATTATATATAATAAACTTATTCAGTTCCATGTTTGGCCTGCATATTCTAGTAGCTGCATACATTTACATTATATTAAATTACTTCTTTCGATTTAACGGACTATTAACGTATTTAAATAACGCACACTGTGCGACAAGGAAACAACCGCTCCAGAAGACCTTCATACGTCACTAAGAGTAAAATGTATTCAGTGGTGAGGTCATACTTTCCCGCGATTGGCTTGATATAAGTGAAGTCTGTATTTATAAACACAATCATCTTTAAAGCTGCATCAGCAACGTTATTAAAAATCATTTCTTTTCTGTCCGAAAGAAATTCAGTAACTTGTTATTGTTGTCTATAAAACATGTTAATTTCAGGGGTTGTCTAATGAACATATACTTTAATAAAAAAATTATCAACTAGTTCAAGGAATGTCTGGCCGTTTGATGGGTTCTTTCACTCAGGGTGTTTGCCAACCATGAAATGTCTATCTAAATCTTTAATCGTTGCTCTCAGCAGACGTCCAATGTTTACCGCACTGTTTTATCATGATTTTTAAACAGCCCTGATAAGTGCCGCTACACATTGGCAATTTAAAGTAAACCTTAAATAACGTTGGAACAATACTTGAAAACAATGAACAATAACAAACATAATGACATAGTGTTCCTCGTAAAACTGATAAAATAGTGTTCATAATTTTGAGGAGTAAATTATTAAATAAACGATAGTATTCGAAATGCAAATGTTGTACGAAAACATCACAAACGACCCTCAGGTAATGAAGGCTAGACGTACAACTTTTCACGTGAACAAGTAAGTAAACAAAGCCACTGTTTATAAACAGTTTACTTTGAGGACATTGTTAATATGTTAAGAGGCTTCTACACAATGTTGTACTTTCTTCTTGTAGTCGATAACATATCCTTAAATTAAATGTAAACATTTTAATTAAGCATATACACGTCGGGTGTATTTGTTTATACTATGTTTGATCATTTTCACTCTCACAGGAATTTATTGTGAATAAATTCGTATATCCAAGAAAGTAATGTTATTTGATATACAAATTACGGCTTCTCCTGAGATGTATTACGATTATCTTAAATTGTCACATATTATGCTGTGTTATGACGTCATTTCATCATCAACCATTGATAACTCAAATGCCATAAAGTCGAATTAATATATTCTTTTCAATTGCTTAAATTGCAATTCTTTCAGGATAATAATTATTTGCACGTGTGTGTTTTTATTATGAGTTATATTCTGAATGTAGCCAACCGGTTTAACCCCCAAATGTTTTGCACTGACCGTGCCAATTAAGAGAGAATGAATCTTCAGAGACATAACGTTACGGTGATGACGCCAGCTTCAATCATTGCACACATGTTTATGTCATGTATCGTATAGGCCTTTGGTCGCATGCCTTATGTAAACGATTAGCGGATGGTAACAGGATTTTCTCTGCAATTGCATGTTTTCCTTTTTTTGTAATTTTACTAACACAGTTAACACTCATGTAGAGGTTTTTTTACGCAGCATGTGCCACGTCCATGATGTTTCGAGTGGAATTATGCAAATATAAAATTGTCATAAAATAATTAAACTTCACATATGGTCAGCATATATAACAACGTTATGGAAATTATCGATACATGTATAAATGTAAATTGACACTGTCCAATCCTTGGACATGAATGTCTTGGCAAAACGTTATCCACTTTGTCTTATGGAATATTTGCATGCATACGAAATTTACAAATAACGTCCTTCATTAGTGTGGAAATCACGTTTATTTTTTATAACTGTGTTTCGTGTTTATGTGTCCATACCACATACATGAGCTTCGACGTCCAATCACTGATGTGGAACATTGGTCACCAGGTTGGATGATTATAGTAATCTGCGTATACCACGATCTCATACCCGAAAAACTACAATCTGAATAAAATTAAGTAATACACACATGCACGCTCAAAAGCATGCAAACTAATCTACAGACATATACAGACATATACAAACACATACATCTTTTCAACAATTGGACTAATCATACACACATTCTTTGGTGTGTTTTGATGAAAACCGTTCAATGGTTTGGTTTAATAATGTAATACTTTTAAACAAATTAGACAGTTATAACACGTATGGCGTAAAATGAATAATGTAATAACTGAATGAACTTTCTGTAACCTGTGTCCCCATGGAGATCAGATTCAGGACGGCCGTCAAACAAATAACTAAAGTAAGACTTCAATAAACGTGACTTATTTATAGCGGTTTATCATGCAATATAATAAGCACCTCACGTGTAGGCTTAAAGTTTACTTTTTACTGAAATGACTCGACGCACGCAATCATTCTCAATCGCATAGCAAAAAATGCAGATAAATTTGTAATAGAAAGTATATGGTATCTGTAAATTAATAGGCCAATCTTTGTATTTTTTATTATTAACTTTTTAAAAACTATTCACAAATTAACATGTTTATGCATGTCTAAATCTATTAGCATTGATGTATATTGTCTTGATAAACCTTTTTGAAAGCACAACAAACATTATTACACATGGTGAATACATTTAGTGTTGCGATATTAGCGAACCAGTAGCGTTTGTTTTCGTGATGAGTTTGTGAACTGTGCTCAGTTATTGGGCAACTGGTCATTTGCCGCATATAAAGCACTTCCATATGAATATAAAAGTTATGCTGGTTCTACTTGGGATTCATTTTGTTTATATTTGACCTCATTTCTCCTGCGTATGCATTTTTAATGAAAACTGTCGACCTCGGTTTTGTCTTCAAATCTGCTGTATCCTCCGCACGCAATCGTTCTAAAAATACGGAGGTATTCCTTAAAGATAATCGACGTTGTGAACTATATGTCAGTACCGCTATGTAATACACAGTAAAGGTGTTGTTGTATTTTTCTATATTCATTTGAAAATAAGTGTATGGACTCGCATTATGTTTTCAATGCAATTCAATTTTTATTTTAACATTTAAAGTCCCCAGCCCATATAATGCAGTCGGTGAGAACATTTCGCAATAAATCTTGTCATATTATTGTGTCCAACAACAATGATAGAAGTAATAATTCTAAGAATAACGAAAATATTAATAAATTTATAATTATACAAAACAATAATATCAAATTAAGACAAAAATCAAAATGGTGTATTTATCAGGAATATTAACCGATGAAGCGCTGCTATACAAATCGATGGATTGCAGGTTCGATCCCATGTGCGGCCACAAACTTTGTGTTAGGATTGGTCATAGGGTCTTCTATATGGGAAATACCCCACTACACTGGATTTAAGTAGGGCAGTTGTCCGTTTTTGGCTTAAAGTATGTGCACTTACTACCGGTAACATAGTTATCACAGAACAAGTTTGAGATGGTAAACTGAACGCCTTGATATGACTGAAACGCTTTTGAAAACGGCGAAAAATCCGATAAAACATGTATAGAACAACAAATGGTATATATATATGTATATATATATATATACTGACAAGCTATATTCTATACTCGGTGTTTCTTCAGGAGGCGATATTAATTCAGTAGTAAATGTAATAAAGACTAAAGGAGTCCGCATCATTAGACTACAAATTGTTTTATGTCAGAGGGAAACAATGTAATTATATAGATATAAATACAATGATAAACTATATAAGTTGTTCTATTCCCTCAGAATAGCGTCTATTAAGAAAAAGGAAAACAAAATAATAGGTGCCATCGGCAACAAAAGCAAGAAAATCGTGTACACAGTGTGACTAAGTAGATTTTTAATAAACATATACATAAGATATCAATCTATTCGTGAGTATAGAACTGTATATAACATATATGAATACATGTATATCTAATAACATTATACCTATGTAAGTATAAGGGACATTCATATTGCCATTTTATGTGAAGAGATAATAACAAACTATGCCCACTAAAACGGAAATTCGCCCCTCGAGAACAGTCTGTTCTAACGTTCATCTAAAACGGGTATTAAATCATAAAGCCCATAGATATTATGCTGAAGCAAAATATTACCTACCACCTCTTGATATATCGTCTTGAACATTCTGATAGAATCAAGATTCTCCAGTTTAGTTATTTCTGAGTGAAAATTGTATTCTCAAAATAATTGACACAAACCTTGTCTTTTAAAATATATATGGGTTTATTTACATTTAGATAATTATCGTTATTGAATAATAACCTTAAATGATTATACCAATAATTGGGGCCAATATTTTGCATTGCCTTTAATTGTTTAAAGAGTGTGTATTCGTTCCAAAACGCCTTAGCAATATCAATCTTTGATTCAAGAAACGTGCTAGCGTTTTTGCGATTATGGGTTATTTGCCAAATGCGACCAGCGTTACTTCAGAGCAGTCTATGCAATCGAGCGATCTGGTCAGGATCTGGGCTGTCCGTTATTACGTCAAGCAAGGTATCGTAATCTCATTGGCGAATAGAGTGCCTCTAAACAAGACTACGCGAAGGCGAAGGCTGGTCTGGAACATGCCTCATATGGCATAATAACAATGTTCGCATAACGCGACTCAAATTTCATTTAACTTGTTTATTATTGGGTGAAACATTTGACCATGTGTTCACTTTCCGAACGAAGATGTGAACATGTCCGTAATAAACACGTGAAAGATCCTTATTCAAACGTTCGTAAAGGCTAAAGGGAACGAATCTTTAAAGCATGTTATTATAATTTAAAAAAAAACACATAATGTCTGAAATATACGTGTGAAATCACATCATACAATGCAACAAAGAAGTGAACACAAAAAGTGCATGTATAACAACATTGGCGTATAGGGGGAACCAAATGGATTTATGATAAGTGTTAATAAGAGTATGCCTGACATGTTGCAAAATGAGCCTTTTGGCAAGAATGGTGTTGAAAGCTTGAATATTTGATTAATAAATCCATTTAGTTCACGTATGCGGATCATATGAAATTAGTGCGTGGTTATTTTTTTTAAATTACCAATTGTTGTGTATCCCCGGCTGATTTAACTGGAGTTTCACAGTTTATACTAGTTAAAAACAAATTTAAACAATAACCCATGTTTACTTTCTTTTTTGTGACTTAATTGTGTGCTTATTGCTTCGTAAACTATATCACCTATTTAAACAATTCTGGCATTATATCTGAAAAATTTCAAATCCATTTAATAGTCTTTGTATATGCGGGACTACACAATAAGATCGCTAAATTCAATAGATCCACTTAACTGCCTGCATAGGAATTTTTTTTCGTAGTGGGGTTAATTTGCCAGCAAAAATAACACAAATTTAAAATTAAGCTGCATTTTCTTTGAAGTTTCACATGTGTGTTGGTTGTGTTATATAGTTAATACTTAAACTAATCCTAAATAAGGATTCAGCAATGGAATAAGCGCTGGTTGTCTAAATATATCAGTCCATAACAGTACTCAAATGTTCTTCCTACATCAGCTCGAGGTATAACATGTCAAAATTTAGTCAGATCATACCAAAAAATGGTTTCAAAATAAATAGAAACTTTCGAATAATGAAATTTTCTTTCAAATGTTATTAATGCATGTGATTATTCATTCTTATGTAAGCTTGAATGTTGAAATAATTATTTATCCAGTATGCACTGATAATAATGATTAATATAACATGACTAGCATCTGGTCTATATAATATTTAATCGTTACGGGAATAGGACCAGTTTTATGGTAGTTTCATACTTTTTTTAAGACAGGTCTATCGTAATGGGTCTTTGGACGACCATTAAATATTGTGGTGTTACGAAGAGTCCCATTAAACGTTTTGCCAAAACAATATTTAATCATAAATGTACATATTAAGGTATACTTGTTTAAGTGCGAAAGCTGATAGAAGTTGTAAATCTATCGGGCAACCTGTCGGAGTTGACACGAATTTATATAAAGTTACACATGGATAAACAGCTGAACAACAAAGTATTTAGTGCAAACAGTTTTATAACCAATAGGCAGGCATTGACAAATATCATTCACTATTAAAAAGATGACATTTACATGAAAAACAAGCTTTAACAATAACAATTCAAAAATCCTAAAAATTATATAAAATGTTCAATAACAAACGCATGGTGTGCGCATCCTTGGTAAATGAAGTTAAATTTTTTAAATGTTAATTGTTTAGTGGCCGATTCTTTTAAAGGATACAGTTGGAGCAATGACATTTTGAAGATGCATGTGCATGAATTTGTCTTACCTATACCTTTGGTGTGTAAACGATCTGTATCTGCGATTTATATATTTTCTAAGACCCAACAGAATCGAGTTGTGATCTAAAATTAAGTATGTTTTTAAGTTATCTAAACAGTTATATCGTTAACAGAAGTAAAATATGTTAAATCCGTGCATTCAAAAGCATTTAGTGAAGATTGATTTACGTGAACCTTTTTGTTTTCAAATTATTATACCGTAAGATCTACAGAATGTCAAATTTTAACAAAGAATTGATGCAGTCGAAAACGTATGTGTATACCTTTTACACAACTTCGATAATAAAGATAGCTTCAAAAACTAATACTGCAAATGCATTTGGTGTGTATTCCAATGCTATGCTTTTAGTGTGATACTAACCAGATACTAACCAAAACTCAAAAATATAAACGTAGATGGGAAATGTCATAACATGTAGAGAAATATTAACATATATGTTTGTACTGAAATTGACAAAATCACTTTACTTAAACTTATTAACTTAAATTGCATTAGTGTAACTGTATGTTTCTGTACTATAATTATAAAGCGTCAATGTATATTTAGACAAAACTTACATTAAACCGGGATTTCAAACAATGTACAAGTAATATAATGTGTAAGACACATGTACCAATAATTGATCCGCAAAGATCTCCCGGATATTCCACCGACGTAATTCTCGAAAAAATATCGAGATTGTGCAATAACCTGAACTGAAATAATATTATTAAGTTTCTCAACAAATCTTAGCGAATCGACATCGAAAGTAATAGATGTATAATGACTTTACCAGACTCAAAAGTTTGGTTGCTCTATACATGCCTTCCAACGTGTAATGTTATGTTTTGATAACGAATTTAATGTTAGCGAAATCATCTTTATTGGCTTTGCTATAACATCGAGTAATACTATACACGAATTCAAACTACCGTTTCACAATCGAACAGATAAAAAGTGTAGTACCGTTGTTGCATTGGTGTGATGATTGCAAATCGGAGCTCTTTTGGGGCTAAAACCGGTTGAATATGGCTTCTTAGAAAAGAATCCTAATGAAACATGCATTGTGATATTTTAATGTAAGATGTTTCAATTAAAATAAATATTTAACTTCCCCATTGTTGGATGCAAATCAGAGTAACACAATTGAACTTTCCTGAAGCTTTATTTTAATCGCATCATTTATGTATTATAACAAGTATCAATACTTCAAACATTTTAGCAAACGCTTGCATAACATATAAACACAGTTATAACAGTAAATACGCAACAAAGTGATAAGGGCCTATCACTCAAACAATTATTCGCATTTTAAATGAAACCGGATATTATGGCAAAGTCGCTAGAGTGCTGGACTAAAATTCCGCGGATTCGATTCGTTCTCGGCCATATAACTGGCTTGGTGTAAAAATTTATAACGTCAACTAGTGCAGTAATCATTTACTCACATTGATAACTTTTACATAATGAATGTTATGACAGCATGCCACGACTCACTGCGTATTTTATAATTTAGTTTATTTAATGTGAACAGGTCTTTTGGAAACACATACAAATATATGCTTTTATTCTGTTTCACTATTATTATTTTTTTTTTTTATTTGTTGTTAATGTTTTATTTTTTTTTGGCATTCTTGTTATTAATTCGATACGTTTTACAAAATTGCAGTATCGCATGTTTTATACAGAAAAGTGTTAATTAAGTTATACTACTATTTAATTCTCGTGTAAGCTTGAGACCAGATAATATCAATCATGTACATAAACCTATTGTTTTTCTGCCAGTTGTTTATATTTTATTCAACACATACATACGAGAAATCGTTTTCGATACTAAAGTTTTCTCTATCAGTACCAAAATAAAATCCGACTACTTTTAATGTCATTCAAACGTTCGGCCGGCTTCGGAAATTATTTTATTCCGCGAAGCATATGGTGCACTTGATGATCTGAGGACATGAATCAGTGTCCGTGGTTAAGTCAAGTAGCACTGGAATTAGGTTGAGCTGCGTTACGTATGATCATAGCCAGCACTACGTACACATGTTCTCAGAACACCACACCACACCAACCGCATATATTATTATTATACCTTTATTTATCGTACAAGTTCACCGTGAAATTATTATGCTACATATATTGTTGTAATATAGTAATCGATCGCTATTTATTGTTTAAGTATTTAAGCGTTGACTTATAAGTTCATGAACAAACGTTTTTCATATCTTTATTGAGCAAATTCAAGTTATGCCAGGTCTAAAAACACTGAAATCAGTCTAACCTCAAAGCGATCCTGTGTTATGGTGTGCACATAATTGGAGTTAAGTGTATTGTGTTGTACGTGTGATCATATAATTAATTTGGGGAGAAAATATCACAGAAAATCGTGTGTCTTATCTTTTGGAAAAATGCATTTACAATTTACTTTAACAGTTCTATGTTCATGTTTAACGTGTTCAGTCACTGCATAATTTATATGGATATTTTATTTAAATGGTCTAACAAGTGTTGTTGTTGTTTTCAAATTAAAAATGAATACTGTTTTGTATATATGTTGCGAAAGATTGACATGCATACACCCAATGAAGATATTTGTTATTTAAGTCGTTTATTTAAGAAAAATGCCTATTTGAATGATAACGTCAGAAAGGTGTCGGTATTTGTCTATCCGATTTTTTTGAGTCCAAGACCAAATAACGATTTGTCATAAAAAGACACACAATATTATTTTAAAAAGGAAAAAAAAATATGTTGTTGATTATGTTCGGTATTTTATAATTAAATTCAACTACCTGAACAATAAACTCGAAGATACAATAAGATAAAATTAATCAGATGTCTGCAACAGAATGGATATTATTGTATTCGAGACGTTAATTGAAATGAAAATCACTCGAAATGATTTATACGTCATTTATCTGACCGTTGATAGAATATTCAGACGTAATATGGGATAATTGTACTCAAGCAGAAAAACATGAACTTGACAAAATTCAAACCGAAGCAGCGCGCATTGCATGTGGAGCATCCAAATTAGTATCCTTAAACGATGTGCAAAAATAAATTAACTGGGAGCCGCTTCAAGATCGACGCGACAAACATCAAATAATACTTTTTTACAAAATGCAAAATTCCCTCACCTCTCAGTACTTGACCGACCTGGTACCTCAACATGTCGGAGCTGCTACTGAGTATAATCTCCGTAATGCAAATGCATTACGCACATCGAATCAAGATCAACCATTTATTATAATTATTATCTACCAGAAGTTATTCGAAAATGGAATATACTACCAGAAGAAGTAAAAGTAGTGAATCGTTGAATATATTTAAATCTAAGCTTAAAAGAAGTTTGATTAAAACACTATCGTACTTTTATATAGGTAAACGTTATCTCCAAATACTTCATACGCGGTTAAGGACTAAATCAAGTGCGCTTAATGAACACCTTTACGCGAAAGACATCATCGAATCCCCACTATGTTCCTGTGGAAATATTAAATCCAATAACCACTTCTTCTTCGTATGTCCTAACTTTAACGCAATACGCACTACATTAATGAACAGTATCTCAAGCTTAATCAGCGATGTTGAGTTTGATATTCTACTTTTCGGTAATACACATCTTAACGAAATTGAAAACTCTGACATTTTTCTACATGTTCAACAATTTATAAAAGAATCCCGGCGATTCTACTAACAATTCGGTTATGATAAGTTGTTGTTGTTCCAAATCGATGCATCTACAATCCTTCGTCCTCATTTCCTTATTGTACCCAAGTCCTTGCATCTACAATCATTCGTTCTCATTTCCTTGTTGTTTTCCTTATGTTTTCCCTTATTTTTTCCTTATTACTTTTTTTCTTTTTCTTTCAAAACCTTTGTATACTTATAACTAATATTAAATTTTCCTATGTCTTGCATAAACTAAGCTATATTATTCCTAATACACTGCCAATTATGTGTAAATATAATCGCAAGGAGAGAAACTATATAAGAATTATTTCTTCCGTTTCAATCCTTTTCTGATAACTAATGTATTGTGTATTTTGATATATTGTACTTGCCAAAAAGCAATAAATATGTTTAAACTAATTGAAATGAAAGTTTTTTCACGTTTTTGTGTAAATGTTAATTGTTTCAACCAACTTAAGCGTGTAACTTTTTGCGTAGCTCATACTTTAAATGAGGAACAGAAACACTAAACATTTGAAACAGAAGACATTGGACATCTTTTGAAAGCTTAATTTTATGTTTAAAATCATCTGGTATTATCCACACTATGGCGCACATGCAATAATCATAGACCATTTCAACATTTCGCCGAGGTACACCTTTCTGAAAAAATAACAAACGCATTCCGAATGATTTTGCGGGACTAGTTTTTGCCAATCTTATCTCGACCCAGATGTCAAAATAATCACAATTTGAAGAACAGGCAATAACAGGTGATTATAATAAAAAGAGGGGTGTGATATATTTTATGATTAGCAATACGTAGATGTAATTACAGTATACAAAAAATGAAACACATTAATTGTGTGTATCCCTTTTATGAATCGTAAATGAACCATAACTTGATGCATTTCATCCGTAACATAAACATGCACTGTCTTAAGTATGCTATTGAACCTGATTCAAAACAGTAGCCACGTCGATGTGTCATTATAACTGGTCATACAGATTTTGTATTGGTTAAAATCTATGGTATGTATGTGTTTAATTTGTATAAGATACAATGCACTAATAACGGTTTCACGGTAATATTTTACCTGTCAGTAAATAGTGTGGTAATAAGTGTTGTGATATGATCTGTAAACTGAACAAAACAATACTATTGAATGCACACGAAATAATTATTTAGTTTAAATCATGTAAATTACTTTCACTTTATTACGGTTCTATATGTACAGGACTTCCTCAGTATAAGCAAACTTTACACGTACAATATCAATTATATCACCAATTAAAATTGCCAGTCGATAATTTTTAGAGCTTGGAAATCGAATAAATAAACTCGAAATGCATTCGCCCCAAAATACCCCAGTATTTTTTATTTGAAGTAGCTTACATGTTACACTATAAAGATATGCACATTCGTACTCAAAGATAACGATTCTGTAAATTAAATTACTCTGAATATCCATAGCGATCAAGCCGTTGGCGGAATATTCTGCTTTCATGTATAGTATTCCTCCGTATTATGGTGTTTCAATTTCCTTGCACAGTTTGCCGCGAGCAAATAAGCTTTAAGAGAACCTAAGATTTATTCGTCAAACAAATATACCGTAGTTATGTCCATGCTTACATCGGAAGTATTCGTTTTGGTGTGTACATGTCCACGTTAATAGGGCTATGAACTTCTTAGCTCCACACTATTTGTCACACGGAAAATCATAATGCATACATTAAAATTAAAAAGAAAATGTTTGGCTGGAATGTATAATAATTACTCTTGTTTTACATGTAACTTTACTGATTGAAACATAAGAGGCAACAATTAATTACGATACATGTGATGGGGCATGTAACATCTAAATACATAATTACTTGTTTCAGTGGTGTCTGTAAAGCTACTTAAGAGTGTTTTATCAATTCAAATGTTTCTCAATTAAACCAATTTCAAGAATGAGAAATATCGTCTAGTCTAAATTATGGTGTTTTCCTTGTAATGGCCTATTATATCACATACCTTTTGACACGGTCGGACGACGTCGACGTTTCCACGATATGTATGATGTGATATGAAAGAGGACGTATACTTTCACGCATGGTAATACTGATTTGATCTTGATTTACCAGGACCATAACGCAATCACATACGGCTCATGGTTGTGTGGAAATGGGGTATTGGAAAATGTTTTGAATGTGATCACACTACATGTATGTACTTTATATTTTAAAGACTTCCAGATTCTGCAACCTTTAAAAGATGTTAACAATTACATACACAAGCAGTATTCTTCGATTCATTTCTAATTAGTACGCAAAATAATACACATTCACGTAAACATACAACTTTTGTTAAAATATAAGTAATCGTTTCAGCAACACAAACAAATGGCTGCCGTAAGCGTAGGTGGTGATTCCGATTTAACTTGGAACCACATATATACCTGTTTTGCTTCACACTGCAACTTTTAAGTTAAAGAGTGCACGTGAATAAATATACAGTAACTCTAGCCGGACTTTATAGTCTCATCTTTGGCAATACTTAACGAACATGTATTAGGCCCGGTTTTCTCACAGACCATCTGATTGTTTTATTCTTTCAAGTCGAAACGACTAATTGTTATATACCAATGGCGAGCTCATTTACCACATTTAATTAAGACACAGCAAACTAATGCGGCGCACATCTTTTTTTTAACGCAACAACGCCATCGTAATATGAGATACAAAAAGGAGAAAACAAACTTATAACTAATTAAAGCAATACGATCTGAATGTATGAGCGAAATAAAAGCTCTTTGCAAAGCAATATACCTTTCAAAGACTCATTAACTTCCGAAAGCTTCTCTTTTTAATAAGGTTAAGGCGAACAATATTTCGTTTACTTTCGTCAATGAATCCTTAGAACAAAATTATTTTAGAAATAGTATTCAATAACTGATTGGCGAGAAACCGTTCCCAAATGTTTGATTACATTTGCTATTGATTTTCTAATACCCATTGTGCAATCTATGTTTAGATTTTTTGCACGCACATGGCTTATTTTGCGAATACCAGAGTCCCCATCATATTTGCTATCTTCCAAAGAACTATTGACAAAAACTTGTGAATACATTCTTTTTTTAAATGAGACATTCACAATCAATAAATTCAATTTATAAAACGTTCTGAAATACAACTGCCTAATCTAACAATAAATACTAACTTCCGATAGCAGATCTCTTAAATTAGGTTCAACCGAACATTTTATTTTTAGAAATTGTCAATGAATCCTTGCAAACATTCGTTTCCGAAGCGATATTCAATTAGTTATCAGCGAGGACGCTTTCTCCGACCGAATGTGATTACCCATTGTCATTGATTTCCGGATACCAAGTATCCCTTCATATCTAATGCTCATGCATGTGTTATGTACAGGGCAAGTACGCCAGTATTTCTTGTTCTTTTTTCCCAACATTATTTGACCACACATTTGCTGTGTATTTGATCTAAGTATTTAACATTTAAATTACTCCCTGAAACAATCTTACGTAGTTGCAATTGTATTTATATTGACTTACATGGAGTATAGTATGGTTAAATGGAATACTAAATGTGTGTATGCTATAAACAAAAGTGATTTATAATTGTTGATGCGACAACTTGTTCAGATCATTATGTCACTCCATTACCAAGATATGAGTACATGTTTTTTATTTGTGACTTATTTTTCGATTATTCTTAATGAGTTGATACTTTGTTTATATGGCATGCAACTTGCATTTTCCTTAACAGTACAAATACCAGTTTAAATGAAATATAAATACATTATCAAATTTTAAACTGTTTTTGTGTCCATTAAACTATGTGGCAATGGCAGAGCAAGTTCGCCAAAACCTGTATTCTCGGAAACCACGAGACACAGATGTTTGATATTTGGTATATAACATGTTATGTTAGTCTTGTACAAAGTGCGTTCAACGTGCCACTAACCAGGATTCACATTGTTATTATAGACTTTTTAACACATAATTTAGATACTTTTCAAATTTAAACCCTCAACGCCCGAATGTATTTTATTTGGTTTATAACATTTTATATTATTTATCTAATAACGTCGTCAAAAACAAACCCCTGGGGTTAAAACTACCCACCCGACGGCATATAGTTAACAGACTTTTTAAGCAGTACAACTTGCATGC
Source organism: Dreissena rostriformis (assembly GCA_007657795.1). NCBI lineage: Eukaryota > Metazoa > Mollusca > Bivalvia > Myida > Dreissenidae > Dreissena > Dreissena rostriformis. The sequence continues at coordinate 448,908 of VMBQ01000037.1, read as the reverse complement.
TCTCAAAAATGTATACAGTTGAGCGATCTAGGGTCATATTCGCCTCTATGTCTTTAAATACAGAGTTTTTATTTCAGACAATAAATTGCTATCAATGTTATTAGTATAAGAATTGCGTGCAATTCTTGTTCAGCAGCGAAAATGGCACATAGCACTGTTCGTTTATAAAAGTAATTCGATTGTTCTGTCTAGACAATATTTATCCTCGGGTACTTATTTATTGTTTGAGAAATATTCTCATGTTAGGTGAATAGTTTTTGAAAATGCCATAAACAATCCTATGTCCAGACGGCTTCCGATTGTTTTCACGACATGTTGTGATGAGTATAATCGAGGACGTATACTATATAAACCTATCATTCATTTGATCTAGATAGATGGAGCGAATACTGTTAAGCCATTGTTATATACCAGCTTTAATTAATGCAAGAGGGCGACGTATTTGGTCAAACAAAACAATGTGAGAGAGATATTACAAAAATACTGATATAATATGCTTTGATACAATGTTGCATATTTGCATTGTTGTATTGTTAAATAAGTGTGTAAAAAGAAGTTTTCTCCACTTGAGAGTTTATCATTCGTTCGCCAATAAATAAATATATGGGCGATGGATAACTATATTAATTGTGAGGTCAATAAATGGGAAATTGAACCTTTACATAAAATCGGTTTTATATAAGAACTCATTTCAAGATGTAGAATTAATAAAGTGTGTGCGGAGAAAATGTTGTGTTGTTTTTCGTGTAGGACACACATTCTGTTTCAAGTCACGCTGGTATTGCGGAACTGTGTTGAATACTTTTGCAAACGACAACCTAAAACAAATCGGCGTTATAATGTAATGCCATCTTAGCAACGGTGGCCATCGTGTGCATTGCAGCAGAACCATATGCACATGGAGCGAAACCTTTCGAATACATTTGTCAAAGGACCACTTATGCTCAATGATAATTATGTTCAATTATTTCCAAATCTAATCGTAGGGTTTGACAAAAAATGTTTTATATATATATTTCTATTTGTGCTGTGGAGCCATTTTTTGCATTGAATCGTATCAATATACATATGTTTGGTAGAGGACTCATGAAGATTGGCCAATAAATAATGCAAATAAATAATTCAAATACGAGAGGAATGCAACACTTGTACGAATATTGCTAACGACATCGTAATGCGCGCCAGCCCGATCTCCCACCTTTTTTTTTGTATCATATTTATATTATATATGTATCCGTGTCTGCATGCCAATCATCGTAACTTCACCTCTCGATCAGCAACATTGTCCTCACAAACCAATACAAGGATTCGATTGTCGCAGAAATTATCGGGTTATTTACGTCATATGGGTGATTGTTTACATTATAGCATTGTCAGTTTCCGATATTTCTAATGGCGCACTATAATAGATGACATAAATAAATAAGTTTCAGTGCTTGTGTAAGTCTGTCCACAAACACGCAGGGTAACAAATCTGAATAGTAGAGCACTTTCATTATTGATAGTTCTTTTCTTTGTAAAAAAAAATTGAATGAGGACTTGTTTTCTATTCGACACATTTGGTGTTGAGGTTGTAGAGATAAAAGCTAATAATCTTTGCAAGTTCATTAAGTTAATATAATACAGTTTAGATTATATTCATGATTAAATATCTGTTCATGTTGGTGGCATATCTAATTAAATTCGACTTTTGAACGCGAAAACGTATGTTCTATTAAATAGGTATGATCAATAAAACAAATATGATCTTACAACAGATCAATAAGAAATAAGTATTATTTATTCCCAGTGTCGCTTGAGCTACATGTTCTTCAAAGTTTGTATGATTGTGAATTTTGTGAAAAAAATAATAAATATTGCTTTACCTCATACTGTGAGGTTTGGCGTGGTTGTAATAGGGTATAACACTTATTGAAATGCGTTGCACGTTTCAAGTAGGTTGAACCAGTTTTAATTGATTTAATGCGTTTTGTCTCATTGCATGTTTTGTAATCCAGCATATTTATTGTGACATTGTGATGTTGGTCAATGTGAATGAATAATTGAATTTAAAATACTGACTATTCTTTTTTCTTACGATGTTTATGGATTGCGATACTCATTCTTATATAACATCCGTTAGTATGCCAACAGCGTTTAGTCAAGCGTAGATTGAAATTCTATAAAGCTTCATGCACAATAAATGAAAAGAAACGATACAACGCATTAATCACTTTAGACGATTATTAAACACACATGACATACGGATGTTTCATTAATGAAACTAATGTAAACACAAGGGAATCGTTTTCAACCTCTGTCATATCATTAATGAGTTTCATTAATTAAGAATGGTCAGTTTTGTAGCAATAAAACTGACAGACTTTTTCCAATTAAATACATATTAGGCCATGCGTTTAGTGGTTTTAACCGTATTATCATAATTATTGATATCAGTGTGGGCGTGTGTATGATTGTCAATAAGCACATTAGTATTTTACGGGAACCTAACCCTATTTTACCGGGTATACCGTGGACAAACAGGTCTTTTGTATGCTTTCCATTTTTATAACTTTTCATAAACCAAACGTTTTCCTTCAATCATTGCATACATTGACATTTTGAGATTACATGCATTCATAAATACAATCTTACAATTAACATGTACCACATTTTATTAAATGTATTAAACATCTATAATCTATACTCCTATTTTTCAAGGAAAGACTTGTAGAATCTGGTAAGCTATACAGAGCATTTATCTTTATTTGAAATCGATCCACATGGGCAACTCTTGTAACTCTTGATTCGCATAAGAAATTAAATAAGTAAAGTACGAGACACATTTGAATGGGACACTTCTGCACCAAGATATAGAGAATTGAATTATGTTACAGCAAATAACGATATTGTTATACCGGAAAGACAATGACATATTTTGATTCCACATCATCACTTGTTTAGATACGTTATTATTCCAACATTCTAGCATATGTAAAACTTGTTGTTTTTTTTTATTTTTGTAGATTAAATAAGAGTAGATTTAAGTTTATTGTAAAATATTTAAAACCTAAAACCGTCGGGTCGAAAGCATAAAACAACTTTCTGTTAAAACGAAAACAAAACATAAGAAGTGTCCACTAGATCTGTCGATCTTTCAGACAATAGATGTGAGAAGGAAGTCTAGGTTTGTAGACCGATGATAAGCATAGTGCAATATATAAACTGGCACAGCACCTTCTATGCTAAAGCATTGATGATGTGTGGTGTTTGTTCCGCCAAAAGTCTCGATGCACTGGTATGTTTGGATCTGTTTTCTTTGAACATCACAGTTAAATGTTTTCGAGATGTTTTGTGTTCAATGTATTCAAATCGATGTCCACTATTTTGATTAATGGTTGATAGTACTACATACGTATAAAACTGTCTCGGGTTTTAAAAAAAATGAGCAACTTTTATCGTAACATACATGTATGTATAAATTACGTATCAGTGGAAAACGACGTTTTAAATTTAACAAATAAAACACCGCGTTTAATATGTTGGGCTAAATATATGCGAAGACTAGGTGTGATTTTTGGACAGTTGCATCTTTTGTAAGTTATGGTGCATAGCCTAAAATTAGCCTACAATTAAAATTACTTTTAATTCAGATAAACTCTTAGCAACAAAATAAACACAAATGCTGAAGCAATGCCTTGTAACGACCACTGCAAATCATTCGCGTTTCCATTGGTGAATATCTCTTTAAAATGTTTAAAACGAAAAAAAACACGCATTTTCACATATTTTGTAAAATCTAAAAGGTTGCACATCTGTACAATCTTTATTTAAGTAATAGGCATTTTTCTTTCGGTTCAAACGTTGCAGATATAAAAATGAACAGTAAACTTAACGTTATATTAGTGTGATGTTACAGTAGCACTGTTATACTTTCACTCTTTTTAGAAATAATTTCGGTTGTGGTTTTCATTTATAAAATGATTCATCAAAACAAATATATAAACTTGTTCATCATTATTCGTATTTGAATAACAACGGTAAAATTATGGATGTTTTGGAAATAATGGGACTTGCCCGAATTCATTTAATCTTTTAACTTGATTTAAATATCTAATCAACATAAAATGAAAATTTCTATATAACGTTACTTCAACAACCTAGGCAACCGCCCGTCATTTATGTAAACTATAAGATAGGCATTATAAAACAATCATCTAGGCAACTTAAAGCTAGATTGAAGTATGTCTTCTTTCAAAGTTCAAGTATATACAGAAAATATATTTATCACTTAATCACTAGTCATGTGCATAAACATGTTTTGTTTTAAATGGAATTGAAATTACGAACTGCAAAGGTCAAGACATGTTCACCCTTTATGGAAGATTTACATATAAAAACAAACAACAGCAACAGTTAATGCTCTTTACATCATGCCATATTTATGCTACTACTACTTCTTTTTCTACCACGTAATGTAATAAGGTTTATCTGATGTATATGACATAATGTTAGATTGAAATTCCTACAGCAATGTAGAAAGGACAACTGGTACTTTATACGTTTCTATACACGGGGCAACAGCTGGCGCTTGTGATTTAAATGAAACAAATATAATGCATGAAACACTTTTAAGTAACCATCTCCATCTGAAACTTAAAACTTGTCTATCTGCAACAAGCTGTGAAATAATGCATCCATTTGAGAAGACAACGACGTGTTAGTCACATCTGCACTGTAATGATCTTGGCACAGAAAGCATAACACTTCAATTCGTATTTATCCAAATGGCGATTACGTCTAGCGACCAGAGAACTTCGAGTGCAAGTACGCTTTTGCACAAGACTAGTAAGGGTAATTAAAGAAATACAAAATTATATTTACAAACGAGAGTATTTATCAACATGTTTTAAATATACTGAGTAACTACCTTGGCAAGAGAATGTGTTGATGGCCTATATATTTGATAAAGGCTTGTACTACGCTCACTAATAAAGATAATATGAAATAAGTGCGTTGTTATAGTTTAAACATTACAATCATTTCTTAATCCTCTGCTGATTCAACTAGACTTTCACAGTTTATACTAGTACTTGAAAAACAACAACATTATAAAGCCTCTATAACGCCCAAAATCAACGGAAATTTCGTTCAATATTTAGTCAAATAAAGTTAACACATAAACAATCAGTGTTCCTTATAACAATAGCCAAAATTTCAGCACTAGATGTGGTCTGGTAACATAGATTTAACACGATACAAAATGCTCTTTTTTGTTTGTTTGTGGTTCAATATTTTCAACACATCTTCATGTCAAATTTTAGTGTTTGCGTGTCGTATTAATAGATATCGTTGCGGGAAATTAAAATGGAATACATTGTGCGACACAAACATAAACAGGGGCATGTTATATTGTGTTTAATCTGTGTTACCAGAACACATCTAGCGTTGACGTTTTGACTTTTGCTATACGGACCACGGATTGTCGATGTATAAACTATATTTGACGAACTATTTTACGAGATTCCTGTTCATTTCCCGTTTATTTTTAGCGTTATAGGGACTTTAAACGATAACCCATGTTTAATTTCTTGTTGTGTGGATACACTTTGCGCTTAATGTTTCGTAAACTATTTAATTTATGTAAACAACTCTGGCAACATATCTGAACAATTTCAAATCTTTTTTATATTCTTTGTTTATGCGAGACTACACAATAGGCTCGCTAAAATTCAATAGTACCACTAAAATGTGTCTGCATAGAAAATAGTTTTCGTATCGGGGTAAATTTACTAAAAAAAAATACACAAATCTACAATTAAGATGCATTTTGTTCGATATTCCAAAAAATATATATATGGTTTTTACTTTGCTCATCCTAAATATCGATTCAGCAATCGATTAAACGCTGGTTGATATAAACCTAATTATATGAGTCCATAACAGTTATCTCGAGGGATAACATGTCAAATTTTAGTCATAGCACACTGAAAACAAAATTCCAAAAAAAAAAGATTCTTTCGAATAATGAAATTTTCATTTAAATGTTCTTAATGCATGTGTTTGTTCATTCTTATGTGAGATTGAATGTTGTTATACTTATCATCCAGTATGCTGAGAATAATGATTAATAATTACATGAATATTATCTGGTCTGTATAATTCTTAATTGTAACGGGCATTGAGCCTGTTTTCTGGTAGTGTGATAGATTTCTAAAGGCAGATGGGTCTTTGGACGACCATTAAAGATTATGATGCTACGACGCGTCCTATTAAACGTTTTGCAAAAACCATATGTTATCATAAATGAATATATTTAGATATACTTGTTTAAATGCCACCACTGATAAGTAGTTCTTTAAGTAGCAGGCAACCTGTCGGCTTTGATAAAAACTTATACAATGGATATACAGCTGAAAAACACATTGTTAAGTACACAGAGTTTAATAACAAATTGTCAGCCAGTGTAAAATATCATTCGCTGTTCAAAAGATGAAATTAACATGATAAACACGTTTTAACGTTCCAAATTCAAAATTCCGAACTTTTTTTATGAAATGTTAATGACACACGCAAGGTGTACGCATCGTTGGTAAATAATCTTAAATTTTGAAAATGTTAACTGTTTAGATGCCGATTCTTTAAGAGGTTACACAGGGAACAATGCCATTTTTGGAGATGAATGTGCATGAATTTGTTTCACCTACACATGTGTTATCTAAACGATCGGTATCGGCGATTTATATATTTTCTGAGACAAAACTGAATCGATTTTTGATATAACATTAACATGGAGCCAACAATTTATTTAATTGGTTAAAGTTATTTGAACAGTTACATTTACAGCCTAAACAGAAGTAAAATGTGTTTAATCTATGTATTCAAATATATTTAGGGAAGACTTTATTGATGGGAACTTTTTGTTTTCAGATTGATATATCGTTAGATCTACAGAATGTTAAATTAAAACAAAGAATTTGCACAAAGGAAAACGTATGAGCATACCTTTAAAGGGATATTTTCATATATTTTCGCATGATATGAAGTTTTTCGTTACATTGGTAAATGTTAACATCGGAACTAAAAATCTCCAGTGTAAAAAAGAATACAAAATTAAACAAAGAAAAAGGGTATATCTAGATTCGAACCGCTGACCCTTGTAGTAAAAGTTTAGCGCCGAAACCACTCGACCACCGGTACACAACTTTGACAAAAACGTTGTGTTTTGTATCGAATATAACAAAATTCACTAGAGCGTATTAACTTAAATTCCATAAGTGTATATTTCTGTACATTATAATTATAAAGAATCATTTTTTTTTTTNCCATCACCAAGATATGAGTACATGTTTTTTATTTGTGACTTATTTTTCGATTATTCTTAATGAGTTGATACTTTGTTTATATGGCATGCAACTTGCATTTTCCTTAACAGTACAAATACTAGTTTAAATGAAATATAAATACATTATCAAATTTTAAACTGTTTTTGTGTCCATTAAACTATGTGGCAATGGCAGAGCAAGTTCGCCAAAACCTGTATTCTCGGAAACCACGAGACACAGATGTTTGATATTTGGTATATAACATGTTATGTTAGTCTTGTACAAAGTGCGTTCAACGTGCCACTAACCAGGATTCACATTGTTATTATAGACTTTTTAACACATAATTTAGATACTTTTCAAATTTAAACCCTCAACGCCCGAATGTATTTTATTTGGTTTATAACATTTTATATTATTTATCTAATAACGTCGTCAAAAACAAACCCCTGGGGTTAAAACTACCCACCCGACGGCATATAGTTAACAGACTTTTTAAGCAGTACAACTTGCATGCTCTCAAAAATGTATACAGTTGAGCGATCTAGGGTCATATTCGCCTCTATGTCTTTAAATACAGAGTTTTTATTTCAGACAATAAATTGCTATCAATGTTATTAGTATAAGAATTGCGTGCAATTCTTGTTCAGCAGCGAAAATGGCACATAGCACTGTTCGTTTATAAAAGTAATTCGATTGTTCTGTCTAGACAATATTTATCCTCGGGTACTTATTTATTGTTTGAGAAATATTCTCATGTTAGGTGAATAGTTTTTGAAAATGCCATAAACAATCCTATGTCCAGACGGCTTCCGATTGTTTTCACGACATGTTGTGATGAGTATAATCGAGGACGTATACTATATAAACCTATCATTCATTTGATCTAGATAGATGGAGCGAATACTGTTAAGCCATTGTTATATACCAGCTTTAATTAATGCAAGAGGGCGACGTATTTGGTCAAACAAAACAATGTGAGAGAGATATTACAAAAATACTGATATAATATGCTTTGATACAATGTTGCATATTTGCATTGTTGTATTGTTAAATAAGTGTGTAAAAAGACGTTTTCTCCACTTGAGAGTTTATCATTCGTTCGCCAATAAATAAATATATGGGCGATGGATAACTATATTACTTGTTAGGTCAATAAATGGGACATTGAACCTTTAAATAAAATCGGTTTTATATAAAAACTCATTTCAAGATGTAGAATTAATAAAGTGTGTGCGGAGAAAATATTGGGTTGTATTTTTGTGTAGGACACACATTCTGTTTCAAGTCACGCTGGTATTGCGGAACTGTTTTAAATACTTTTGCAAAAGACAACCTAAAACAAATCGGCTTTATAATGTAACGCCATCTTAGCAACGGTGGCCATCGTGTGCATTGCAGCAGAACCATATGCACATGGAGCGAAACCTTTTGAATACATTTGTCAAATGACCACTTATGCTCAATAATAATTATGTTCAATTATTTACAAATCTAATCATAGGGTTTGACAAAAAGTGTTTTATATATATTTCTATTTGTGCTGTGGAGGCCATATTTTGCATTGAATCGTATCAATATACATATGTTTGGTAGAGGACTCATGAAGATTGGCCAATAAATAATGCAAATAAATAATTCAAATACGAGAGGAATGCAAAACTTGTACGAATATTGCTAAAGACATTGTAATGCGCGCCCGTCCGATCTCCCACCTTTTATTTGTATCCTTCTTATATTATATATGTATCCGTGTCTGCATGCCAATTATCGTTACTTCACTTCTCGATCAGCAACATAGTCCTCACAAACCAATACAAGGATTCGATTGTCGCAGAAATTATCGCGTTATTTACGTCATATGGGTGATTGCTTACATTATAGCATTGTCAGTTTCCGATATTTCTAATGGCGCACTACAATAGATGACATAAATAAATAAGTTTCAGTGCTTGTGTAAGTCTGTCAACAAACACACATGGTAATAAATCTGAATAGTAGAGCACTTTCATTATTGATAGTTCTTTTCTTTGTAAAAACAAATTGAGTGAGGACGTGTTTTCTATTCGATACATTTGGTGTTGAGGTTGTAGAGATAAAAGCGCAAATATTAATGAAAATATTTTATAAATTGACTAATAATCTTTGCAAGTTCATTAACTTAATATAAAACAGTTTAGATTCTATTCATGATAAAATATCTGTTCATGTTGGTGGCATATCTAATTGAATTCGACTTTTAAATGCAAAAACGTATGTTCTATTAAATAGGTAAAACTATTATGATCAATAAAACAAATACGATCTTACAACAGATCAATAAGCAATAAGTATTATTTATTCCCAGTGTCGCTTGAGCTACATGTTCTACAAAGTTTGTATGATTTTCTGAGACCAAACTGAATCGATTTTTGATATAACATTAACATGAAGTCAGCAATTGATTTAATTGGTTTAAGTTATTTGAACAGTTACATTTACATCGTAAACAGAAGTAAAATATGTTTAATGTATGTATTCAAATCTATTTAGGGAAGACTTTATTGATGGGAACGTTTTGTTTTCAGATTGATATATCGTTAGATCTACATAATGTTAAATTAAAACAAAGAATTTGCACAATGGAAAACGTATGAGCATACCTTTAAAGGGATATTTTTATATTTTTTCGCATGATATGAAGTTTTTCGTTACATTGGTAAATGTTAACATCGGAACTAAAAATCTTCATTGTAAAAAAATAATACAAAATTAAAAAAAGAAAAAGGGTATATCTGAACTCGAACCGCTGACCCTTGTAGTAAAAGTTTATCGCCGAAACCACTCGACCACCGGTGCACAACTTTTACAAAAACGTTGTGTTTTGTATCGAATTTCACAAAATTCACTAGAGCGTATTAACTTGAATCCCATTAGTGTATATTTCTGTACATTATAATTATAAAGCATCAATGTATTTTTTAGAAATAATTGCATTAAACCGGGACATCAAACTATATACAAATAATATTATGTGTTATACACATGTACCAATAATTGATCCGCAAAGGTCCCCTGGATATTCCACCGACATTATTCTTGAACGAATCGAGATTTTGCTATAACATAAACGGAAAACGTATTATTAAGTGTCTCAACAAACCGTAACGAATCGACGTCGAAAGTAAATATATTTGTAATGACTTTACCAGACTCACAAGATTGATTGCTCTATACATGCCTTCCAACATTTAGTGTTATGTTTGGAATACGAATTTAGTGGAATCAATTATACTGGCGTTGCTTTACTATCGGGTAATTAAATAAACGAATTAAAGAAAGCTTTGCAATATCGAACAAATAAAAAGTGTAGTACCGTTGATGTTTTGGAGTGATCAATCTATATCGGATCCCTTTGGTGGTTATCCGATAAGCATTCATCACTCCAATACAAGTTATATCATATCTCTAATGTGCAAATTTAAGTTTGGCTGGGTCTCAAAACACGGAAATCACTCAAACTCAATGTAACAAATTACAGCAACGCGTATTTATTGCATTTCGAAATGGAAAACCGTAAATCGCAATTACCTCTGACTGTAATTTACGATCAAGCATTGAGATAAATAAGCCTTGTAGCGATCCTGTGATATGGTGTGCACATAATTGGAGTTTAGTGTATCGTGTTGTATGTGTGATCATATAATTAATTTGGGTGATTTAATTATTTTATGATAAAATACTACAGTTGTCGATATTTTTCTGTCCGATTGTATTTCGATAACAAATAACGATTGTCCTAAAAATACAGATAATAATATTTTTAAAGGAAATATATATGTTATTATTTATATTCGGTATTTTATAATTTAATATAACGACTTGTAAAATAACTTAAAACATAAAATAAGATAATTGTAATCATATGTTCGCAACAGAATGGATATGCTTGTATTCGACACGTTAATTGCAATGCTAAAATGAAACGTATTTCATGTTTTTTGTTAAAATATCAACTGGTTCAACACACTTGAAATGTTTACTTTAGCACTTAAAACCGTAGACATTGGACGAATTTGGAAAGCTTGAGTTTATGTTTAAAATTGTCTCGTATAATCTGCACTATGACGCACATCCAATGAGTATAGACCATTTCAACATTTCGCCGATGTACAACTTTCAGAAAAAAGGGAAAAAACACATTCCGAATGATTTTCCGGGACTAGTTTTTGCCATTCTTATCTCGACCCAGATGTCAAAATAATCACAATTTGACGAGCAGGCAGTAACAGGTGAATATAATAATATTAAAAGAGGGGTATGATATATGTTATGATCATCAATACGTTGATGTAATTACAGTAGAAAAAAAATAAAACACATTTAAGTCCAATGCACTCCTAACGGTTTAACGTTTTTATTGGACCTGTTTGTCAATAGTGTGGTTATAATTACTGTGATATTATCTGTTAATTGATTAAACCAAAACAATTGAATGCACACGGTGTGGAACAATTATGTTTTATGCATGTAAATTAGTTTCACATTATTACGGTTATATATGTACAGGGCGTCCTCATTATTAGCAAACTTTACACGTACGATATCAATTATATCAACAATTATAATTGCAAGTCGATTTTATTTTACAGCTTAGACATTGAATGAAATAAACTCCACATGCGTATTTTGTTTGCCCTAAAATACTCCAGTATTTTCGATTTGAAGTTGCTTACATGTTGGACTATTTACATATAAACATTCGTTCTCAATCACAACGATTCTGTATAACAAATTCCTCTGAATACCCATATCTATCTAGCCTTTGGCCGTATAGTCTGCTATAATGGATATTATTCTATGATGGTGTTTCAATTTCCTTGCGCATTTTGCCTCAAGCAACTTAGCTTTAAGAGAACATACGATGTATTCGCCAAACATATATCACGTAGTTATTTTCATGCTTACATCGGAAGTATTATTTTTTGCTTGTGCATTTCCACGTTAATGGGGCTATTAACTTATTTGAGTTCAAATTGATATTTGTCACACGGAAATTAATAGTGCATTCATTTAAATAAAAACGATTATGTATGGCTGGAACGTATAACGATTACTCATATCATGTTTCACGTGTACCTTTACTGATGGAAACCTCTGAAAACATTTAATTACGATACATGTGATGGGGCAGGTAACATCTTAATACATACTAGCTTGTTTTAGAGATGTCTGTAAAGCTACTTCAGAGTGTTTTATCAATACAAATGCTTCCAAAATATACCAATTTTAAGAATGATAAATATCGTCTAGACTAATTAATGATGTTTTCCTTGTAATGGCCTATTATATATCATAAATATTGCCAAGGTCGGACGATGTCGACGTTTCCACGCTATGTGTAATGTGATATGAGAGAGGACGTATACTTTCACGCATGGTAATACTGATTTCCTCTTGATTTACCAGAAACAGAACGCAATCACAAACGGCTCATGATTGTGCGGAAATGGAGTATTGGAAAATGTTTTAATGGAGATCAAACTATGTACTTTATATTGTACAGACTTTATAATTCTGCAACTTAAATAGTTGTTTATAATTACATACACAAGCAGTGAAACTAGACAATGTTTTCATCCTTTTCATTTCTAATAAGAACGCAAAATAATACACAATTACACGAAAATACAAGGTTTTTTTTAATTCAAATTCTCGTTTCACCAACACAAAAACCATGACTGCCGTAAGTGTAGATGATGATTCCGATTTAACTTCGCCGATATTTGTATTCTAAGTTTACCAACAATACTGATTTGCTCTTGATTTACCAGAAACAGAACGCAATCACATACGGCTCATGATTGTACGGCAGTGGAGTATTGGAAAATGTGTTGATGGAGATCAAACTATGTACTTTATATTTTACAGACTTTGTAATTCTGCAACCTTAAATAGTTGATAACAATTACATACACAAGCAGTGAAACTAGACAATGTATTCTTCCTTTTCATTTCTAATAAGTACGCAAAATAAAACACAATTACAAAAAAAAAATCATGCTTTTTTAAATTCAAATTCTCGTTTCACCAACACAAAAAAACATGGCTGCCGTAAGTGTGGATGATGATTCCGATTAAACTTCGCCGATATTTTTATTCTAAGTCTACCAACAACTCTTCTTATTAAAGGTTAGTTGTTCGACACACTTTTTCTTGCGGGAAAAAGCAAATTAACAACTCAGATCTCTATTGGCTCTAGTTCTATGTATGAATAAAAATATCACATCGATTTGTTTGCACGAATACAAATATTACGTCGATTGTTGTCAAGTTTCATTTCATATTAAATGAGCCTAACTTCAATTAATGAGTTGTTAAAACACACGACAAAGTCGATACAAATTTACAACATTAACCTTGTTTTCGTTTAAAAAAACGTTGTAGGCGGGAAATTCTTTGTGGATATCAAGTGTTTGACCAACGAACAAAGAAACCACTTATTTATAAAAGAAATAACCCTTTTTTCTTGAATTTGCTTCAAAATAAATATTGAACACAACTTAAAAGTTTAAATTTAAACTTTATTCTAAGCCCGGATCTCAGGGCTCTGGTCGACAATATTAAGCGTATGTTTGTATATATTCTAACATTGCCTCACACGTTTAAGCAAAACATAAATCACAACGTCTCAGACATTAGACTTACCTCCAATGGTGACCTTGACAATCAATTTATTTAGTTCAATAGCTTAGTGATTTACCTCAAAGATTGAAATGCGACCATGTGTGTCAAAGCTAGATTTTCAAAATACTGCGATATATATTTTAATTCAGCGTTAATAGTACATATTTTTTACTTCTTATTAGTGTTGATCTATGTCAATCTTAATCTCATTTGTTTCTCAGTTTAAAAATATTTATTTTAGCAAGATTGCATGGAGAGCCTTCATCGTGTCCAGATACTCTCACGTCTGTTTTCTGACCGTGACATCACCATGTCGCACCAAATATATACCTGTTTTGCTTCAGATTGCAACTTACAAATAATGGAGTAAATATGAATAAATATACAGGAACTCTAGCCGGACTATAGAGTCTAACCTTTGGCAATACTTTACCAACATGTATTTTTTCCGTTTTCTCAGAGCCCGGCTGATTTATTTGATTCGTGCAAATCGAGACAACTATTTGTTATAAACGAAAAGCGAGCACATTCAAAATAGTTTATTTAGACACTGCAAACTAATGCGGCGCACATCTTATTTTAAAACTCGGAAACGCCATCGTAATACGAGCTACAAATAGGAGAAAACAAACTAATTACTAATTAAAGCAATACGATCTGAATTTATGAGCGAAATAAAACCTCTTTTCAAAGCAATAATTCTTTCAAAGACTCATTAACTTTCCGAAAGCTGCTCTTTTAAATGAGGTTAAGGCGAACAATTTTTCGTTAACTTAGGTCCATGAATCCTTAGAACACAATTATTTCAGAAATAGTATTCAATAACCGATTGGCGAGGAAGCGTTCCCAAATGTTTGATTACATTTGATATTGATTTACTAATACCCATTTTGCAATCTTAGTTTAACACTCTTCACGTACATGGTCCCCTCAATATTTGCTATATTCCAAAGAAATATTGACAAAAATTTGGGAAATACATTCGTTTTTAATTATTTAAATGAGAAATTCATAAACAATAGATTCAATTTATACAAAGTTCCGAAATACAACTGCCTTATCTAACAAGGATTATTAACTACCGATAGCAGATCTCTTAAATTAGGTTCAACCGAACATTTTATTTCTGAGAAATTGTCAATGAATCCTTGCAAACATTCGTTTCCGAAGCGATATTCAATTAGTAATCAGCGAGGACGTTTTCTCCGACTGAATGTGATTACAATTGCTACTGATTTCCGGATACCAAGTTTCCCTTCATATCTCATGCTGATGCCTGTGTTTTTTACAGGGAAATTAAGCCACTATTTCTTGTTCTCCTTCCCAGCATTATTTGACCACACATTGGCTGTGTATTTCATGTAAGTATTTAACATTTAAATGACTCCCTGCTAAAATCTAACGTAGTTGCAATTGTATTTATATTGACTTACATGGAGTATAGTATGGTTAAATGGAATACAAGGTGTGCGAACACTATAAACAAAAGTGATGTATAATTGTTAATGCAACAACTTGATAAGATCATTATGTCACTCCATCACCTTTTTCCCAGCCAAAACATTTTAAATAATGAGGGTACATAAATAAATTAATTGAAAGCTGGTCGATGAGGACAAATCTTAAATTATACTTGCATACAAGCCAACTAATCTATTGTACTTTATACAAGCTCCATCTTACTAGGTAAATATTTACCGAGATTTGAAATTAGAAAATGTGACTTACATTTATATACACATTTAAAAATATAATATTATTTCTAATATATGAATACATGTTTTTATTTGTGACTTATTTTTCAATTATTCTTAATGCGTTGATACTTTGTTTATATGACATGCACCTCGCATTTTCCTAAACAGTACACATACCAGTTTAAAAGGCATATAAATACACTATCAAATTTTTAACTGTTTGTGTCCATTCAATTGGGTAACGATGGAAGAGAAAGTTCGTCAAAAACCTGTATTCTCTGAAACCACGAGACACAGATGTTTGATATTTTGTATACAGCATAATATGTTAGTCATGGACAAAGTGCTTTCAAACCGGGCAACTTACCAGGATTCACATTGTTATTATAGACTTTTCAACACATAATTTAGATAATTTTCAAATTTGAAAGCTCAACGCCCGAATGTATTTAATTTGGTATATACCATCGTATATTTTTTATCTAATAACGTCGTCAAAAATCAAACCACTGGGGTTTAAACTTGCCACCCGGGGTAATATGATAAGACCTTTAAGCAATACAACTTGTCTGATCTCAAAAATGTATACAGATGAGCAATTATATTGGTCTTTATATGCAGATTGTTTAGTTTAGACAATAAATTGCTATTGCGTGCAATCTTTGTTCAGCAGAGAATACTTTTCGGTTTTAAAAGCAATACGAATGTTCTTTCAATACAGACAAACAGACAGACAGACAGACAGACAGACAGACAGTANTATATATATATATATATATATATATATATATATATACATTTAAAAATATAATATTATTTCTAGGATATGAATACATGATTTTTTGGTGACTTATTTTTCAATTATTCTTAATGCGTTGATACTTTGTTTATATGACATGCACCTCGCATTTTCCTTAACAGTACACATACCAGTTTAAATGGCATATAAATACACTATCAAATTTTAAACTGTTTTGTGTCCATTAAATTGGGTAGCGATGGAAGAGAAAGTTCGTCGAAAACCTGTATTCTCTGAAACCACGAGACACAGATGTTTGATATTTTGTATACAGCATAATATGTTCGTCATGGACAAAGTGCGTTTACACCGGGCCACTTACCAGGATTCACATTGTTATTATAGACTCTTTAACACATAATTTAGATAATTTTCAAATTTGAAAGCTCAACGCCCGAATGTATTTCATTTGGTATATACCATCGTATATTTTTTATCCAATAACGTCGTCAAAAATCAAACCACTGGGGTTTAAACTTACCACCCGGGGTAATATGGTAAGACCCCTAAGCAACACAACTTGTCTGATCTCAAAAATGTATACAAATGAGCAATTATATTGGTCTTTAGATGCAGATTGTTTAGTTCAGACAATAAATTGCTATTGCGTGCAATCATTGTTCAGCAGAGAAAATTGCACATAATACTTTTCGGTTTTAAAAGCAATACGAATGTTCTTTCAATACAAGTGTTATTCTCTGGAGCTTTGTTTTATAGTTTGAGACATATTTTCATGTAAGGTGAATAGTTTTTAAACATGCCATAAACAATGATATGTCCAGACGGCTTCCGATTGTTTTCACGACACATTTTGAAGAGGGATGATTGAGGACGTAAATTCAAACCTATTATTTCATTTGATCTAGATTTACCAGCGATGAGAATTCGAGATTGCTATCACTTCGGGTAAATAATTTAAAGCCATTTGTTTACATACATGCTTTAATTACGGAAGTCGTCTGGCATCGAGTTATTACTTTATCTTGGATATTAACAAGGTATAATATAATGAAAGAAAGTCATTTTTACGAATAACATGAATCTAAAATTGTAAATGTGTTAGTCATATGATCATACGATACATCTAAATCTTGGAACTATGTTTGAAATGTTGACTAAATTAACTAAAAGTATATGTATATAAGAACCAAATTCAAGATTGATAATTAATTAAATGTGTGCGAAGAACATATTGCGTTTTTTTTTGTGGGGTACACATTCTCTTTAAGGTCAAGCTGGTATTTTGAGCAATATAGCGGATAAAAAAATACTTTTGGCAAACGAAAACCTTAACAAATCGGCTTTATGATGTCTTGTCATTTTAGGTATGGTGGCGATCTTGTGCATTGAAGCGGAACCATGTGCACATGAAGCGAAACGTTTTGAATACATTTGTCAAAAGACCACTTAATGCTTAATGGTCATTATGTTAAATAATTTGCTAATCTAACCATAGGGTATAAAACTGGTGTTTTATACATATTTCTTTTTATTGCTGTGGTGGCCATAGTTGGCATTTAAGCGTTTCAATATGCACAGATTTGGTAAAACTTGTACGCACATTGTAAATGACATCGTAATGCGCGCCCGCCTAATTACCCAACTTTTGTTTGTATAATCCTTATATGATTTGTGTATCCGTGTTTGCAAGCCAATAAGCGTTACTTCACTTCTCGATCAGCAACATTGTCCTCAAAAACCAATACATGGGTTTGATTGTCGCAGACATTATCGTGTTATTTACGTCTCATGGGTGCGTGCTTACATAATACCATTGACATTTCCCGATATTTCTAAAAACGCACTACAATAGATAACATAAATAAATTA
Source organism: Dreissena rostriformis (assembly GCA_007657795.1). Lineage (NCBI taxonomy): Eukaryota > Metazoa > Mollusca > Bivalvia > Myida > Dreissenidae > Dreissena > Dreissena rostriformis. Next base: position 430,612 of record VMBQ01000037.1, on the reverse strand, counting down.
GTTTCAGTGATTGTGTATGTCTATCAACAAACACACAGGGTAATTTATCTGAATAATGGATCACTTCTATTATTGATAGTTCTTTTCTTTGTTTAGAGAATTGAATGAGAATGTGTTTTATGTTCGAAACATTTGGTGTTGATGTTGTTTCGATAAAAGCGCAAATATAAATGAACACTATGATAACTATTTATAACTTGACTTTAGATCTTATCAAGTTCATGAATTGAATATAATACAGTGTATTGAACGCGAAAACGTATGCTCTCTGAAATAACTAAAACTATTATGACGAATAAAACAAACATGATCTGACACCAAAACAATAAGAATACTTATTATTTATTCCCAGTGTTACCTGAGCTAAAGGTTCTTCAAAGATTGTATGCTTGTGAATATTGAAACAATATTTTACATTATCACAAAAGTGTGAGGTTTGGCATGGTTGTAATAGGGTTTACTACTCATTGAGATTTATTGCAAGTTTCCAGTAGGTTGAACCAGTTTAAATTGATTTAATTCGTGTTGTCGCATTGCATGTTTTGTAATATAGATTATTTGTAATAAGTCATTTAAAATGAATGAAGACCCAGCGGATGGAAACATACATGTACCGCCTACAGTTATTTATGTCTGATATAATTTGTATAATATTAAATTCGTTGTATGTTATTGTTGGGTTGTGACATGAATTGTCTTAAAAAAGAAGTCGGTCAATGTGCTTGAATAATTGACTTTAAAATATTGACTACAGTCTTTCTCCAAACGATGTATATGGATTGCGATATTTATATTCACATTGCAACCGTAATTATACAAACACCGTTGAGTTCTTATCTAAAAACTAAAAGGAAAATCCATAACGGCGGTAAGTCAATTCGTCTTGTTCCAATACTATTGAAACATGTTTTATATCCAATCGATTTATTAATATTATTCCAACGTAGATTGAAGCTTCCAAACATCTTCAGGCAAAATCCATAAAAAGAGACGATGCAATGTATTAATCACTTAAGATTATTCAACAAACATGAGATACAGATGTGTAATTTAAATTAAATTTCAAATTAAAGTAATTTAAATACACGGGAATATTATCCTTTCTCTCAAATATCATTTATGCGTTTCATAAAATAGGAATGGTCCGCGTTCCAGCAATGAAACTGTCAGACGTTTACCAATAACAAACATATCACACCACACGTTTAACCCATTTATGCCGAGTGGACTCTCCCATCCTTCTAAATTGGATCAATTTATTTCCAACATTAGGGATGTCTAGTAGATTTATTTCTATATTTAGAATATATCTTACAGAAATTCATTTAAGCAAACAGCGCAGACCCTGATGAGACGCCGCATGATGCGGCGTCTCATCTGGGTCTACGCTGTTTGCCAAGGTCTTTTTTTCTAGACGCTAGGCATAAATGGGTTAATGATTTTGTCCGTATTGTCTTATTTATTGATATCAGGTTGTGCGTATTTATGAGTGTCAGTTAGTACAATAGTAATTTACGGCAACCTAACAATGCTTGTACCGGATAGACCGTGGACAAACAGGTCTTTTGTTTGCTTTCTTGTTTGATTAAGTTTCATAAACGTAACGTTTACCTTTAATCATTGCACAAATGGACAGTAGAAGATTGCATCATTCATTAATTTTATGATAAATACAATGGTTTTCCAACAATTTCGACGATATATATGTACCAAATTTCATAAAAAGTAATAAACATCTATAATATATACTCATAATCCAAAGGAAAAATTTGTTGAATGTAGAAAGCTACACAGGCCATTTATTTTTATTAAAACATGATAATTGGGCAGCTGTTGTAACGGTTCTCCTTAAAAATAGATTAGTAAAGTACGAGACAAATATGAATGAGCCATTTCTGCACCCAGAAATCGCCTTCCATTGGGAATTGAATTATTTAACAATAAATAACGATAGTGGCATACGGGAAAAGCGAATGACATATTTTGATTTCTCCTCATCACTTGTTTTGTTACGTTGTTCTTGCGACATTCTAGGTTATAAAAACAGTATTTGATGATTTTGTTTATTAAATTGGAGTGAAGTGAAGTGGTTTGTACAAAAGAAAAAGAAAAAAATGTTCATCCTTTATTCAAGAATAACATTTTAACAAACAACAGCAACAATACATGCTCTTTAAAAAAAATGCCATTTCTGTTCACATGACCGTTTTTATACCACGTGCTGAAATAAGGTTTATCCGATATTTCTTAAATTGTGTCAAATTGCAATTCTTCAAAGAATGTACAATTGACAACTGGTATTTATAGGACTCGATACATGGAACAACAGCTGGCTCTTGTAACATAAATGAAACAAATATGATGCATTAAACACGTTAAAGGTAGTATCTCCATCTGAAACATATAACTGGCCCATCTGCATCAATCTGTGGAATAATGCGTCCATTAAAGAAGGCAACACTGTGTTAGCCACATCTGCACAGTAATGATCTTGGTACAGGAAGCGTAACACTTTAACTTTTATTTATCCAAATAACGTTATAGTATAGCGTTCAGAGAGTGTCGAGTGCAAGTATTCTCTTGCAATAGACAAGTACGGGAAAACGTAACACCAATATCAATTATATGTTTGCAAACGAGCGTATTTACCAACATGTTTATTATGTACTATGTAACTGCCTTTTTCTAAATAAAAGTACTAGCAAAGTAACACATATTACACATGTCATAGCATTTGATGGGTAGAGTATATATTTCCCTGAGTGGGGAGTGATGTCAACGAAGGAAAACATTGAAGCTGGTTTTTCTCGTAGATGGGTAAATCACTATACTTATACTTAATTGTAAAATACGCAACAGTCGTAATCATACGTTTTGTTTTTATTAGAAAATCATGACCTCATTAAATGATCATTCCAATATTCTAATATTTGGATGAACGTCTTTGATCTGTCCATGCACATCGTGTGTTGTTATATCCGATTTTAAAGTCTTAGTACCTAATAGTTCCCCATTTGTGGCAAATAGACTTGGCCTTACACTTTGCCCAATACTAAAAGAGCGAAGTAATTGTTCTATTTTCGATCATTCACCTAAAATACTTAAATAGCCTCATAAAAAATGATTTTTAAACCTCGAGATAGTCGTCTCATCAATTATACATTTACATTATCCTAAACAACTCACTGTTTAATAAGACATTGATGTGGCCCAATGATTTGTTTTGAAAAAGAAAAAGCTAGATTAAAAAAGATTTACACACGAATGGTTAAGAATGTAAATACCAGGACAAAATACAGCAAAAATGCACGATTTTAGCACTCAAATGTTCAATTTACAATTTGCACATGAAGAAATATTATATCGCTTACACAAGTTAACTACTGGAACCAATATGGGTTTTGAACATGTTCTCCATCTTACCTTAATTTATGTTATGCATTTTTATTTTATAACAAATATTGTGCTTCAAATTTATACAATAGTCAAAAGACATTTAAACGTCGTAATTATAACAAACACGTTACATACAAAACGGCAGTAATTCTAATGTATTGGCATATACATGTTCAGCAGTGTTGTGTATACCAGAGCCGAACGCAGCAACAATATAACATTCAAGCACCGATTTGTAACTATTTTTCTGTTTAGTCCATAAATTACCTAAAGTGTATTGAATTTGTTTTTTAAACATATTATTAGCCTTGATAAAAAAAAAGTACATACATTGTTTCAATTTCCAAACTCTTGTCACTATCCGAAATTTCCCTTATAACACATAACCCTTTTCTGGCATTACAAACGGACGAACAAAACGGCGACTATATGCTCCATCCCACCCCACATCGCTTCTCTTTTGGTGAGCATAAACACGAAACTCATTGTTTATTTCGATTAACAGGATGTAAAAACTAACAGAAAGTCATGATCATGAGTCGTATTATGATTGATAGTCAAATACAATTCATCTGAGTATATCTTGTTTTGTGCAGTTCATTGTTACTGTCATAAATCACACATACACTATACACCTTATAATTAACATTATTTTGTTTAATGTATTTTAAGGATATTGAGCATATATGAACATTTGCTACACTGTATAAACGTTGTGATCCATTCTAGTAACATGATTGGTATTACTTGTCATGAATTGAAGTATACATTTTTGTATGTTGTAAATGTCTGTATACATCTATTATTTGCTCGTCTAGTATTGTAAGACTTACTACGCTATACTTTACAATAATCTAGTAGTCTTTATGTTTTATAAAATAACTGTAAAAACAAATATTTTTAATTTATTTATCTCAACATGTCTTTGCATGCACATTTCTTTCTTAAAATTGAGGAACGCGTATTTATGTTTAAGTTCGTAAAAGGAGTCTTTGGAAGTTTTAACTGAAAGCATATGCTACATTACACAACATCGTTCGATTACAAGCCAAAATTGTACCAATATACTCGAACACTGGCGCCAAGTTGAACCTCATTATGTAGTTACAGATTCAATTACGCAGACATTATGGGAGGGAATGTTACGCATTTGAAAGAAAATATTACAAGTAACTTAAATAGGACAATGCATCATAGTAGTTTTTATATCGACGATAATTACGATGAATTTGTTTTCATTTTTTATTCCCAGACACTCGGACGGTTCAGTTCTCTGTATGCGATAACTTGTTTTTGTAATAAAAAAAGAAATTTAATAACAGCCACTATACGATAGAATATGTCAGTGTATTTGGAAATGCTTTATTTCGATGCGTACTGTCAACATCGAGCAAGATCTTAATAAATTTCGTAAATATGCCCAATGAGAGGTCCGACACTGGAATAGATCATTGTATTTTAAAGAACTTGATGTCATTACGTACTGAAAATATCGAGCCGGATCTAAATAAATTTCGTAAATGTGCCCCCATTTGATGTCCCACGAACCACTCATACTTTCCACTGAATATAAAATATTAATACTATTTCAGCGATTATCTGGAAACATATATATATAAATATATATATAAATATATATAAAGTAGCGACTAAAAAGGAGTATGGAAATCGTTTTGCCTATCACATTTCGTAAATGAATATAAAATATGTATGTACTTTTGTCAAGTGAAAAAAAGTAATCGACGATTTATGCGATGATGGAGTTTGTTATAAATGAAAGTGTACAGTTTTCAGAAATTATCATTTTAACGATTCCAAATGCAGAAACTATAGCACATATGTAGGAGACGAAAGCAATTTAGCATCAAAATGCAGTAGGAACACTTTTTACGGAGTCTGCTGTTGATGCTGAGGATGTACAGATCACGTTTTTAGATTCAATTTGATGTTGAACAGATGATATATGGTCTGTTAAGTAATTCGAATCGATTCGTCTAGACCTAGTAATGTTTGACGTATGCGATAAATATACTTTACAATATCTGCCTTGAGGATGTTCTCTGCCGCGATAATGTTTTAATTGCATTATAGATCCTTCGTTTTGCCATATAACCTATATATTGCATACTTTTGTTATTTTTAATGTTTCTCTCTTTTAAATGTTTCTGGAGTTTCATTACTTATATATATTGAGTTATGAAAGAAGAGTACAACTAGGCAAGAGCTTACTGCTGTCTACTGTTGAACTATGATTATACGCAACTTGATTCACAAACCTAAAGGCCCGGTCACACCGCCAGAACTTTGCTGGAGCGTTCCTTGAACGGTATGAAGAGGGGCCGAATTTCGGCAACGCTCGTCACTGCGCACAAAATAGGGAAAACAATCGAAAACATGGGCGTTGCCAAAGCGGTGCACCGCTGAAGTCAGCGTTGGTTTAGCATTGGTTTAACGGTAGCAAGCGGTAGCTAGCTTTGGTTTAGCGGTAGCGAGAGTTGATAGAGCGGCCTTCTGCGCATGCGCGCGTCGGCTCGGCGGGAGTTTCAAGTTGGTATAGCGGCAAACCGCTTCTGACTTCTGAACGGATCGCTTTGATAGACGTTCTGATATTTTTTAATCGAAGAAGATAGTTGAAGTTTATCATGCCACGTATACAAAAGAAGTGGAAGGCTGGAGATGGAGAGGCAGCAGCCTCCAAGAAGATCATTAATGAGCAGGCAGCTGAACCAATGGAGTCAGGTAAATATAGGTAGCCCACTAGTTGTGTCAAGAAATATTCAACAATTGTTATGTATTTTACTTCAACATTTTAAATTTATAATTCATTTGTTATATTTTGCAGAGACCAGTAATGCCACACCAGAATCCACTGCTAGCACTGCCACTGTTAACACAGCCACTGCTGCAACAGCCCAGGCAGGGACATAATAATAATAATAATAATTATAATAATAATAATAATAATAATTATCATAATAATAATAATAATAATAATAATAATAATAATAATAATAATAATAATAATAATAATAATATTAATAATATTAATAATAATAATAATAACCATAATCTTTCAATCACGTTGACATTGTTCATGTAATATTCATTTGTTATATTTTGCAGAGACCGGCAATGCCACACCAGAATCCACTGTTAGCACACTCACTGCTAACACAGCCACAGCCACTGCTAAAACAACCCAGGAAGGGGGAAGGTGCTGATGAAGGTAATCACCAATGAAAATATATGATATGTAGTGATAATGATAATGATAATAATAATCTTTCAATTACGTTGACCTTGCTTATTTATTATTCTTTTGTTATTTCTTTGCAGACTCTGATGACGAGCCCGAGAAGGCCCTGACACAGGACCAGCCTGACAATGAGAAAATACCACCCGGCGATTACAAACCTGAGGAGAGCCGTGCTACTGCTGGTGCTAAAGGTAACGATGATGCGATAAATGCAATGAAAAATCAATAAAAATTGATCTAAATAATATATGTTTCATTTATACAGTTATTATTTCTATTCAACTGTTATATGTTTTAGACTCTGAACGGGACGATGAACAGCGTCAGCCGCAGAAGAAGTCTCGCCGCAAGGCCCTCCTGCTCGACAATGGCACTCAGGAGCAACTCATCGAGTGGGTCCAGGAGCACGAACTTTTGTGGAGGAAGGGGGCCACCGGCTACAATGACACAAAGAAGAAGACGGAACTTTGGACCAGGAAGGCAAGAGAGCTGAACATTGAGGAGGGAGCTAAAGTTCTCATGACATTGTGGAAGTCAGTCCGGGACCTCTACGCTAAGCTTATCTGCAAGAAGTCTGGTCAGGCTGCAGCGAACTTGACGGACAGAAAACTGTTCATCCAGAGGAACTGCACCTTCCTGCACAAGGAGGTCAAGCCAAAGAAAGGCCAGCCACTTAGAAACATACCCTTCACACAGGAAACTTTAGCAAACCAGCCTCCAAAGCCCAGCCCTCGGCGTCGACCAGCATCTCTCGCCAGCCTTCCCACGACGTCGAGGAACAGGAAGAAGACGAGGGTTCCCTCTCGCTCATTGAAACTCAAGTGGCAATCACGAGGTCCCAGGGAACCCACCTCCACTAGCTCTCTCCTCCACCACCGCGAGACCACGCCGTGCCGCCACCAGAGCCGAGCCTGAAGGCGCCCCTGCGATGCTGGAGATAAGAGATAGTATGAAGGCTACCAACGCCCTCCTGGAGAGACTGGTCCAAGCCCAGGAGATCTGCCCAGGAGATCAGCCATGCACGACAGCCCTTCATCACGTACACGTCCCAGTCTCTCCAACTACTACCTGAGGTTCAGTACCAGCTCACAGTTGAGAGAATGACGGCCATCATCCACGAGATGCAGCGACCCATCCCCCATCCCCTCCCTCCAGCTCAACCACCTCCAGCATCAGTACCTATACCCAAACTCACCTTCTACCAGCAGCGGCTGCATTGCTTCCAGCCCCAGACTCAGCATTACGGCTTCCAGCAGCAGCCTCAGCCTGAGCACCAGCCTCAGCACTTCCAGCAANCTTTCTGGTGTTGTACGGCTTCATGAGGTAGGTCCGCAGTGAGAAGGCGTCATCTCCGATGATGAAGTAAGGCACATTCTGATTGTCATTGGGTAGGGGGTCTGGCTGAGGAAAGGCATGAATCCTGTTCTGGTCCAGCCCACGATGGAGATCACTTTCATTGTAGATCTGAGCGTCTGAGGATGAGCCATTGCCTGAGACGTCAATGTAGGTGAACTTGTAGTCAGCATCCACCATGGCAAACAGGATCACGCTGTAAAAGCCTTTGTAGTTGTAGAATTCTGAGCCAGAGTTAGGAGGAGCTTTACAGGCCAAGTGCTTGCCATCAATGGCACCAACTGTGTGGGGAAAGTTCCATCTCTGGAACCATTTGTCAACCAGGTCTCTCCTTCCTTGTTCAGTTGTTGGGCAAAACAACAATTCATCTGTGTACTCCTCAATGATGGCCTTTACCACTTCTCTAACTACCACACTGATGGTGTTGTGGGGAACCCTCCAGGCGTATTGCATGTTTCTGTAGGTGTTACCAGAGGCCAGGTGCCGTAGGGTGATTGCCACTTTGAGACCAGGTTCCAGGCTTGGTCGGTAATTGGTGTCTTGTTTGGTCAATCGAGGGGTCAGCCTCTGTACAACTTCATCAAACATGGCTGGTGGCATCCTCATAAAGTGATGAAAGGCTCGTGGATCCTCATTCCTCAGCTCCACCATCAGCTTGTGATAAAGTCCATATTCAGGCCTTCTCAGTATCCACTGTCTGACCCACAAAACTCTGTCTCTCCTTCTTCACTCTCTTCTCCTTCTGTCAACAGCTTGTTGCAATCTGAGGAGGTTCTGATTCTGCTGCTGGACTAGTGCAACAATCTCAACAAGTCTCACAGCATCCGTGGTAGAACACTTTTACTGTAACTGAGCAAATTAAAATGAGGTCTGCACTCTACGGTTTCTCCCCGTATTCATAGCCAAATTCTGGTCCCGCTCCAACACCTCAATACCAACGCCAAACCAAAGTTCATCACTGCAATGGATCGCTACTTCAACGCCCGACACCGTTCCAGCAATTCCGTGTCCGTTCGAAAAACGCTTGCAACCGCTCCACCAAAGTTTGTGCAACGTTTAATCAACGCCCGGGCAAAGCTGGCGAAGCAGCGGTTATCAAGCATTCAAGATTTGTGCGTTGGCCTTGCGGACCAAAACGTCCATGAACTTGCGTCTAGCGGTGCCAAACTTTGACTGAGCGTTGGTGGAACAGTGGTGAACTTTGTCGGAGCGGAAAATTGCCCGCTCCTCACCGCTCGCAATATTTTGTGCAGCTCAAAACTTTCTGAGCGGTAGGAGGAACCATCAGCGGTGACCGAGCGTATACGGCGTTGCCTTAACGGGGGCCAACTTCTGTTTCACGGTCGTGAACGGTAGCGAGCGGTGATGATTGTTTTTCACCGCTCCAGGAACGCTCAAGAAAAGTTCTGGCGGTATGACCGGGCCTTTAACTGCTCGATACTAGTTACTGACGTATCATTTGCAGATAACCAACCTATGGAGCCCATCCAATCCACGTGTTTAAGTTATTATATTTAAACATATTCAATAAGGCAAACAGCGAAAAAAACAACCGATTAATTAATTATATATGATATATTTAGGATATGACATGAGTTGTCATATCATAACATATTTTATTAAACGAGTTCAGGAATTTTGTTAGTAAGCGAGCCTTTGGCGAGCTTATTAACGAATTTCCTGGACGAGTTTAATAAAATATGGTATGGTATGATAACGAGTGTCAGATCTTTTTTATCACATGCTTTTAAACTAAATAAAATACATCTTAATTGACCAAACAATTGCTTATAGATCTAAAAGTTGTTTACTATCGTGACGTGATTTCATACTGACGACGTCATTTCACCACAATAAAGCTATGCGATTGGTTAGTTGTTGATTATGTTGCCAATGAAAACGCTTAAAAATGTTGTATTACACATGTGTAATATAAAAAAATACGTTATGTCTGTATAACATTGACAACAAGATATAGCATGTTATAAATCAGTGTAACAACGCGATTGTCCATATGTCGAGCCTTTCTAGTTTTGTTAACATATATCGAATCCAAACCTTTGGCGAGGTATGAAAATATGGCGTAGTATTATACATAAACCACGCCATTGCTCATCAACACATATAATTATCATTTTAAACCTTAATGCTTCTAATACAACAGACATTAACGAACAAAAATATTATTACAAATAAATCAAATCAATAACAAGTGATACACTCAGAAAAATAATATTTAAACATTATACGGAGATTAATTTTGTTAGAATCAGTAAGTAGTATACGACACTGGACAATATATAACATAATGCATAAACATGATTGAAGCTGATTTCTTGAAATTGTCAAAGGAAAAATCATAAGGGTTACAAGCGGATTAAAGGCTAGCATAACTTTATATTAATCACGAAACATATACGTGTCGTTTTTCATTTCTGTCAGATACCGTAAAAATTGGTTCATTATTCCATATTACATCGGAAATGTCACTTAACCACTATCATTGCATTTAGAAACAAAGGACCTCAATCCAATACAAGCCGTTCATAGTTGATATTGTTAACGATTGAGGAATGCATAGTTCAATGAAATACTGGTGTTAAGAAGAAGAAGAATAAAACTTCGGCTATACCATTTTTGTAATTTTTTTATAACGCGCACATATTTACATATATATTACATTCGATTGCAAATACCTCATTATGTGTTAAATGCGGTTTAATATTCAGGCCATCAAACTTGATCTTTACTTACGACCATTCACTCAATTTTTGTGCATAGTAAATTAAATTTGTATCGTAGGAGACACCTTTTCAAGGAAACATTTTGCATCCAGTAATCGGCTGCTAGTCAGAATTTGATTATGTTACCGTAAATAACGATATTGTCAGGCAGGAAAAAGGAAGAACAAATTTGCAGTGAACAAGATATCGACAGTGAATGTGTAACGTATGAGAAATATTGTCATGGAGACATGTTTTATCCATTACTCAGCTGATAGTCAGAATTATATCATGTAACTTTAAATAACGATATTGTAAGCCGGGAAAAGGGAAGGACAAACTTGCATTGAACAAGATATCGAACGTATTTGCACTTCTTAGACAAGAGTGCACTTACAAAACCTCTGGGGGAAATCATGTTTTTTTCGTGTCGGAGAGTGACGAAAATATTTTAATTCTATGTATGAATAAAACACATTATTGTTAATGAATTATTATACCATATGTTTATTGCATCGTTTAACCATAACAAACACGGTCATTGTTTCATTTAAAAAATAAAACAATGTATATAATCCAAACAAGATACGAATACAGTTCATATATTCATTAAAAAAAACACATTAATAAAAGACATACAACACGTAGATATAATTATTATTATTAATATTCAAGCTGAAGTCCATTTTGCTGTATAAAATCATACAAAACAAAGTGAACACTTAATAATCGTCTGAATAATGCAAAACAAATATAAACGCTCAGGTTAAAATACACATATCACATCACAATATCGTAACAAAGAAATGAGTTTTCAGAGATCTTTCAAGACCGTCTAACCGATTAAGACTGTTCCGCGCATTGTGCGATTTTCGCGTATGTTACAAGAACTACAATTATCACACAGGAAACGTGTAATTGTTAATTCCTTACATTATTCGAACTTATGCCAAACGAACTGTGAGTTTTGTCGCATAAGGACAAGTAAATGCCAAGATAACATTGTGGACAAAGCAAATATATACTTTAACTTGGCTCTGAATAACAAACAAATCTAATTAAGGAATCGGCCTGGTAGGACGAACGTTATATTTACACGTTTACTAATACGTTAATACATCATTAACCATCCATCTGTGGTTCCAGCATTAACACAAAAGCATAAGTATACTCGCCTAGTGTATTTCGGTAATGTTAGTCAAGTACATGTGTATTTTTGATAAGAATCACAATGATCATGTTGACAATTCCATGTAGTGGATGATGCATTCACACATGGCGATAGTTATTTATGAAAACGTAAACATCTGATATATATTATGGCTTAAAAGATTATCAATGCTGAGTCTAATGCGCATCTTAAAAGAGATCACAGCAATTAACCATCGACGAACAGTACTAAAACGTTTTTTGAATAGATTGTTAAAGCCTTTGGCTTAACTATCACGGTGATAATGAACAGATGCGAGATTCGCAAGTTGTGTCTTTAAGGACAGCGAATTTTCTAGAACTGGGCTGTTTCTTTGTAAGACGTACGCGATAATTGCACTTTACAACATATCCTTATATGACATTTTATTTCCTTGACATTTCATATTCGGTTATAAACAACAGTCTTGTTTTGTAATGAAGGTTTATTTGACAGGAAAAAGCTCCAGAAACGACGTAATTAAGTGATGGAATGTGTACTGTGGACAAAATGTTCATCGTAGACAGCCGGTGCGTCATCTAAGCAGCACCAAAACGAATTAACACTGGTTACAAACTGACTTTGACTTTGAGATATAAGTTGTATTTAGCGACATTTAATACAACAATTACTATAGTAGGTTAAATCGACCATATTTTATCCGATAAAAAAAAAACACACAATTATGGCTTATACCATTAATTACAAGATAAGGGACTAGTTCACATTTGGATAAAATGATAAAATCCACACAATTAACATAGATTCTATTAAGAATATATACTTCATGTTCCAATAAATATATATAATACCTTTTACTAAGAAAAAAAGTATCGGTTCATGTATGGCTAATCCTCAATCAAAATCGACAAAATAATAAAGTGCGTGAAAGGTTGTTCATCGATAGTCTGACAAATATGCGTATTACAAACATACCTTCTTTAAAATGCACACAGTTAATTAAAATCCAGCGTTTTGCAGTGATAACGAGTAGATTTTTGCTTTCAGATGTGCCTGGTTTAAATCCATGGAAGGCAATATATTTTATTTAACCTTTGTCTTACAACGTAAACGAAAACGTAACGTAAAGATGGCATTAACACTAATGGAGTTAATGTTTAACAAGCATGAAAAGAGGCGTAATTATTTACTTCTTTAGGGGACGAAAATTATGTTCTTCTATTATTCTCATGACTGCCCCCTTCCTATGCAGTAACAATATAGATGATATAAAACAAGAACAAAATGGAGCATAATTATTGTTTAAAGTCATACAATAATTGTATTGTGGGATGACATTAATCAACAGAAAATTACACCATTAATATATGGTAAAGCCTTGAGAAGGAGGCGTTAGTATCTCGTTGCCCAAATTGCCCCTTGTCATAAATAACGGACCTCATAATATAGTTAAAATGCAGCCATATTTATATTACAGCTCGCTTAATAAACTCTGCCACCATGTAGCAAATAACGTAAAGGTGACATTAACATTTAATGGAGTTAATATTAAACAAGCATAAAAGGAGGCGTAATTGTTTACTTCTATAGGAGGCGAAACGTATGTGTTTCTATTATTCGTGTGACTGCCCTCTCCATTCCAATAATAATATAGTTGATATAAAACAAGAACAAAGTGGAGCATACTTATTGTTTAGGATCAGACAATAATTTTGAGATGACATTAATGAACATAAAATTACGTCATTAATATATATGGGAAAGCCTTGAGAAGGTTGCGTTATTATCTCGTTGCCCAATGTGTCCCTTGTCATAAATAACGGATTTATTGTGACGAGATTGCTGTCTTTCTGTTGATGCAAATGGAGTTAAACCGGTGCTGTGTTAAATGTTATGCCCTGTGTTTTATCAGCAATGGGTCAAATGTCTAAATGACTAGCGTATTCGCGATTTTCGCTGGTTTGATCACCGACAGGGTAGCGTTACTAATGTGGTTATTGGTAGTGAAATAATTTATAAGATCATCCCCCGTACCTTTTATTCAAGTAGGGAAGTTGTTAGTTGCTGGTATATGTGTGTGCACTTGGAACTGGTAAAACAGCTGGACCAAGAACAGTGCGTTGGTGCACTGACCGCCGTAATATCACTAAAATAATACTGAAAACGGTTAAAAAGAACTTAACAAACAAATAAACAGGAATTTTCTCTTCAGCTAATGCTTCTGAAATATAATTAATATTATTAATAATTCAAATAGTGCATTTTTTATAAAATAGTCTTTTAGTGAGTGTATCGAAGTAACAATCTGACATTAACGGGAGCTTCATCAAACAAAGTAATTTCACAATCTATCATTCTCATATTATGTATCTCAATGTGGATGTAATGTAGGTTATAACTTAAAAAGACGGCATTCGTATACAAATAATTAATACAAATATAGAAACTATGTTTGAATGAGTCCAAAGAAACGTCCTTTTTTACTTTATATCCGGCAAAATAAGGCGCGTGCAATTGTTCATATTGGTTTAAGTCTTGAAGTATTTATAATTCAATTCCGAATTGCCAATCTCTTCTCCAGACATTTTATGTGTGTATCGTCATTAACGAATACTACTGTTTCTGTCATGTGAGACTTTAATTAATTAAAATTTGTCTCGCCACTTTAGTGATGATATTATTATCATTTTATTCACCTAAATGTAATAAGATGAATTATATAAAAATTAATGATACAATCGGCAAATCGAAGTTTAATATTTGTGTGTGAATCCAAATCCGTATCCAACGGCTGAAAAAAGCCGTCTACTTTTCACTTAGTAAATTAAACGTCCATTTAAATACAAACGACCTTTGCAAACACAAAGCGTTTATCACCACATCTGTATTACAAGTACGAGTTAGGCAATTAAATCCAAACGTCCACCTTCTTTCATTAAAGCAAGATGAAATGACGTATTGTAAATAATATTTTCATTTAGTTTCATGTTCGGCCTTCATATTATTGAAATAAATAACCATTATACTAAATTGCTGCTTTAGATTAAATGGAATCTTTAAGTATTAAAGTAACGCGCAATGGGCGGCAAAGATACATCCATTACAGATGACCTACATGCGTCAGAGTAAACGTTATTTAGGGGTGACGTAATAAGATCCCGCGCATGGCTTGACATCCGATGACTTCATAATTTTAAAACGCAATACACTTTAAAGCTACAATCGCAACGTAATTAAAAAGCTGTGATTGGGGACTTTAAAAGTCATTTGTGGTCAATTATTTGTTAAAGAAATATTGTTTTGTATTGTGATGTCAAATGTTTCAAATGTGTTATACTATGCAAATATTGCTTGCAAACTACGTACGGTGCGGAGTGGGGTACCCTCGACTCTCACATCTATTGTGTGTATTCTAATGTAAAAACCATTGATGATCAAATGTTTAAAAATATGCGTACATTGTTAGTAAACTATGAACGGTGTGAAGTGGGATGCTCTCGACCCTCACACATCTATTTACGAGGATAATAAAATATATTGGTCGGACAAAAAAAATATAAAAAATAAGTTATGTCTGAAAGAAATTTAGAATCTCGTTATTGTGGCCTATAAAACATGTAAATATCGGGGGTGTGGAATAACCATATACTTTAATCAAATGAAAGTTTAAGACCTAGTTTAAGGAATGTCTGGTTGTTTGATGGGGTCTTTCACTCACTAAGTTTGTCCACCATAACAAATTCATCTTAATCTGTAATCGTTGCCCTAAGCAGGCGTCCAATGTTTACTTCACTATTTCATCTGCCTCTGTGTGCTTATCAGCTCTGATTAGGATCACTACACAGTGTCAACTTAAATTATGCTTTAAGAACGTTGGAACACGACTTTGAAAAAACATGAACAATAATAGAAAATAGTGACATGTTGTTCATAAGATAACTGATACAATAGTGTTAATAATTTAAGTAGTAAATTGAAGAATAAACGATATAATTCCAATTTCAGTGTTGTCGAAGACGACCGGATCCTAAAAATGACTTGTTTAGCTAATGAAGGTTAGAAGTACAACTTTTCAGGTGAACTTGTAAAATCGCCATACTAGTAAGTAAACAAAGCCACTGTTTATAAACAGTTTTACATTGAGGACAGTGTTTATAATTTTAGAGGCTACTACAAAATGTAATACGTTCATCTCAAAGTTGATTAAAGATCCGTTAACCGACATTATACATTTAAACCAAGCATTTACAAGAATGATATATATTTGTTTATTCTAAGTTTGATCGTTTTCACTTGTATAGGAACTTAATTATTTTGAATAAACTCGTATATCCAATATAGTAATGTAATCTGACAATTACGGCGTTCCGGGATGCATTACGATGATCTTAAATTGTCACATATGATGCTGGGTTATGATATCTTGTCTACAAAACTGGGGTTAGCTTATAAGTGTATTTACTTCATTGCATCTTGTCTCTGGTGTGCATCTGTTCATCTGGTGAATATTTAACCATCGAGGAACTACGAGTTAATGCAATTAAGTCTTAGTGATATATTCCTTTCCATTGCTTAAATTGCAATGTTATCGGGGCTTGGTTGCTCAACACTTTAACGGCCACTTAAGCTAACAGCCGTAAATTTTATTTATGTTACTTACTTGTAAACCCTTTAATTCATGTGTTAATTGTAAACAAATTTGTATGCCATAATACTGAACATATGTTTATTAATATTATATTAAAATTAATGTTATTTGGGTCTGAAGTTAACAGACTGTTACCTTATCTGGCTGTTAACGTTTTGAGCAACCGGGCCCAAGTTAATAATTCTTTGCACGTGTGTATTTTTATATACTGAATGTAGCCAACCGGTTAAACCCCCAAATGGTTTGCAATGACCGTGCCAATGTAGGGAGAATGAATCTTCAGAGACATAACGTTACGGTGGTGACGCCAACCACAATAATGTAAATGTCATGTATTGTAAAGGTCATTGGACGCTTGCCTTGAATAACAGATTAGCGGATGGTAACAAGAGGTTCTCCGCAGTAAGCGTCTCTGGAATTCGATAATTCCTGTTTGTTATCTTTAAATAGGCATACATATTTTGATTTTGAATATTACAACCGGAACACCACAATTATGTGTTAGTCTCTATAAGAAAACATCGATGAGTACCCATTAACGCATTGATCGTAAAGCCTTTTTATTTATTTTACTTACATATATTATATAATACGACAATAATACTTTGCAAAATGGGTTGCACAATTATTTATCGTTTCTGCTTTTTGTGCAAGAAAAGAATAAATATAAATTAATACAACTGACCATATGTCCTATTTGTAGCCGTTAATACAGTCTGTCCGAATAACTTAACGATGTTAAAAATTATTTCATGTAATTGATTAAAAGTTGCTACATTCTAAATTGCTTGCAATTTGACATTTTTTAATCGAGTGATGAAGAAAGTCTTCTGTTAGGGCATCAGCTTTTTCATTTCCAACAAAAGATGACTGTATGGGTTTGAAAAATATCATGCAATTTAAAAAAGCTGAATTTAATAACACAGTATACACGCATGAAGATGTTTTTTTAAAGTTACATGTGACACTTCGATTATGTTTCGAATTGAATTATGCAACTACAACATTGTCATAAAATAGTAAAACTTCACATATGGTCAGCATTTATAACACAGTTATAGACTTCTTACGACTTCGTCAGATAGTATATATAAATACATATACATTGACACTGTCTTATTCCTTGGAGATATTCGTCTTGGAAAATCGTTTTCCACTTTGCCTTATTAAATATTTACATGCATACGAAATTTACATATACAGTCCATGACTAGTGGGGAAATCACATATATTTTGTAATAACCGTTTTTAATGTTTAGGTATCCAATCATGGATTAGGATCATTGATCACCATGTTGGATGATTACAGCAATCTGCCTGTACTACGATCTTATACTCGACAAACTTCATTCTCAAAATTTGTTATACACACAAGCACACTCACACGCATGCACACCAACAAAACACACACACATCTTGTTTACAATTGGACAAATCATACACACATTATTAAGTGTGTGTATGAAAACCGTTTGATTATGTGGTAAATTAACGTGATATTTTTTTTTTTAATCTGATGGTTATAACATTTATGTCGTAAAATGAGTATTTAATAACTGAATTCATTTTCTGTAACCTGTGTACCCATCGAGATCAGATTCAGGGCGGAAGTCAAACAAATAACTAAACTAGGCCATCAACAAACGTGACTTATTTATAGCGGTTTATCAGGCAATATAACAAACACTCCACGTGTAGGCTTATAGTTTACTATTTACGGAAATGACTGAACGCACACAGTCATCCGCAATCACATAGCTAATATGCAGATACATTCGTAATAGAAAGTATAAGGTATGTGTAAATTAATAGGCCAATTTTTTTATTTATTTTTTTATTATCGTTTTAAAGTCTATTCACGAATAAACATGTTAATGCATTTCTAAATATATTAGCGTTGATGTATATTGTCTTGAGAAACCTTATTGAAAGCACAATACAAAATAAGGACACATGGTAATTACATTAGTTGTTGCGATATTAGCGAACCAGAAGTGTTTGTTTTCGTGATGAGTTTGTGAACTGTGCTCAATTATTGGGCAACTAGTCATTTGACGTACATGTGTATATAAAGGACTTCCATATGGAGGTAAAAGTTCTGCTGGTTCTACTGGGGATTCATTTTGTTTATATTTGACCACATTTCTCCTTCGTATGTGTTCTTTAATGAACACTGTCGACCACGGATTTGTCTTCAAACCGCTGTATTCTTCGCACGCAATCCTGATGATAATCGACGTTGTGACCTATATGTCAGTACCACTATGTTATACTAAGTAAATGTGCTGTTGTATTTTTCTATATTCATGTGAATGTTAGTGTATGGACTCGCATTATGTTTCCAATTCAATTCAATTTTTATTTTAACATTTAAAGTCACAAGCCCATACACAGAATATAAAATATGTGTATGTCGTGCAGTCGTTGAGTACAGTTTGCAGTAAATCCCGTAATATTATTGTTTCTAACAGCAATGATAGAAGTTATTATTCAAGGAATAACGAAAATATTTAAATATTCATATAATAATACAAAAAAATCATATCAAATAAAGACATAGAGAAAAAAGATGTATATATCAGGAATATGAACCGGTAAAACGCTGATCTACGAATCCACGGATTGCGGGTTCGATCCCAAGCGCGGCCACACAATTTTTCATGTGATTGGTCATACAATCCTTTTCTTTGGGCATTATCCCACTACATTTGATACAAGTAGGGCAGTTGTCAGCTTAATATGTACACTTGGTACTGGTAACCTTGTTATCCATGGACCAGTTTGAGATGGTAAACTGAACGCCTTGATATGACTGAAATGCTTTTGAAACGGCGATACATCCGATAACAAATTTGTAAAGGACAACAAAATAAGTTGGGAACAAATGGTATATGAATGTTTAACATGAGGTTATTCGTTTTATGCATATGTTGATAAAATGAACAGACTATTTCATATGTTTGCCTGTCACATATATATTAATCAACTAAAAGCTATACTGCTTGTAGTGTAAAGATTCACGAACTAAATATATGTACTAATTATTTATTCAAGACACACGGTATTTCAATCTCCAGCAGGCGATATTAATTCAGTTAAGGCAACTCGCCCTTGGGTAGTACAGGTAACCGGTATAATCTATAATAACAAGCTCTTCGATCAAGCCGGGACTCAGCTGGTGCAGGCTTTTAGTATCATATCTTATTAATCTATTTTTCAAATAACTAGTTGGTTCCCAGCTAGTTTTCATTCAAAAAAGTTGATTATCAAGTATATCAATTTGTCAACATGTTAACGAAAACACGTTTTTTTTAAAGATGACAAATGACATGATCACTTCTCATGTATATTCGAACTTCACAACAACAGAACCATTTGTAGTAACAGGGATGACAGTAAAATACGTAAATATAAACATTAAACAATTATGTGATTCTTGTTTTTTTTATCAGCTAAGGGATTTGTTATAAAGCGAGTCATGTTAATATGAATGAATATGTGGTTAATTCTCATCCGTATGCCTCTATCAGTTGGTCAATTCATGTTCGCCAAAAGGGCAAATTGCGTTCGCCTAAATGGCTAATGGAGTTGTAACATATTTTACTCTGGGGGCCGTTCCATCAGTATTTACGATTTTTATACGAGTATTTGATGTTAAAGATGATAAGCATTAAACTTAGTTCAACCTTTTAGGGTATTTCACTGCTTTATTATTTAATTGTATGAGAATGTAATGAATCATAATACTGTATTTACATTTACCTCATGTTGGCGTCAACGACATCCTGCCCATTAATGGCATGGAACCCTTTCCTGCATATGTATGATTATTCGGACTCCGTTCTGTAATTTTATTTTTCAACTTTTGACGTCTATGATATAAATTTGTTGAAAATAGCAAACACAAACAGTATTTTGATGTCATATGCATTTTCATGATCATGATGGTATTATTAGGAATAATAAAATAGGGATTTTAACATAGATAATTTTATTTGCTACACAGAAAAGCTGCACAATTCAATTTTGTTTTGTGAGCCTCGCTTGATAAACATGTGATTTTCAACACTTTCGGGGTGAAGTATTGTCAATCACAACTTGTAGAAGTATTACAAGTTCGACATTAGCGGGTGGGGTAAATCAGTCTTCATATATTAACATCGATAAATACACGTCGACCAAAATAGAATGAGTCAAACATTAATCATTTACAAAGCAAACACAAAAGTTTACGATAAACTTAATTATCATCGTAAGCATGTATTCATAATAGATTAAACACTCCTCGTTCAAATGATTTGCTGAAACCAAGTCGAGTGTTGTCAAATGCTATATAAACAAAGGGCAACTACTCTAAATTTGTTGGGTTAAATTCTACTTATTTGCCGTCTAAAAATCAGTACAATTTTATAATTATAATGGTGTAAAACAAAGGTTTCTTCGCCCAATTTACATACCTGCGTGACGGGAACAATGGCATGAGATCGTCGGAAAGTGGATGCTATTTCTTCCCCGCTTAAAACTAACAAACGCTCGATTCCGTCCCTACTTAGACGATATCTTGAAACAATGTCCTCATCTCATAGGTTTTCGAGAACAATTCTCTCCCTAAAAAGCCTTTGAATTGGTATTTTACGTCTCCTGTCATCGTCGATGAGAAAAACGACCGCCATTTCGTTTATTTACGGGTGCCCTTACCCAGTCGTATATTTATGTATGAAATTTATGTTATCGTAATTAACGTTTTGCTTGATAAAACGCAATTTACCCGGAGCGTCGGTATTTACATAAGTCGTAGCGTACGACTAGTCGTAAATCGTTGATGAAACGGCCTCCTGAATCTATCAAATAGAACGAACCACTAAAAACAGCCTTCCGTTATTGCATAATACGGTCATGTTTTCAATATAAATTCATTGGTGAATGCTGTGACATATATCTGCCAAAAATGCCGATGTTATAAATCAGATAAGTGGAATTTCTGAAGAAAATATTTGATAACATTTATTTAAAAATTGTTTTGATTTGAGGACCAAGGTTACATGGGTTTGTTACAATGTATCACATCAAGTCAAACAAAACTCAGTTTTTCAAACTACAAAGGTGAAAATGTCCGACTCAAGGGCACAATAGTCTCAAGGGCGAGTTACCCTAATGTGATAACGACTAAGCGAGTCCGCATTATTAGACTACAATTTGTGTTATCTCAGAGGGGCAAAATTAAGTGTTAGATATATTGATACAATAATCAACTTTTTAAGTTGATCTATCCTCTCAGAATAGCGTCTATTAAAGAAAACAAAAACAAACAAAAAGAGGTGCAATCGAAGAACAGCAGCAGTAGTAAAGTTTTTTCGTATATGCGTAAACGTAAGATATCAATTAATCGTTAGTATATGACGCTATGCCTATGTAATTACATTTACATTGCCTGTTTATGTAGAGAGATAATAATAAACTATGCCCACTAAGACGGAAATTCGCCACTCGAGAACAGTTTGTTTCAAAGTTCAAGTTAAACGGGTATAACATGATATGAACCATAGATACTATGCTGTAGATAAACTACCACCACTTGATATATTGATATTGAACATTTTATAGAATCAAGGATCTCGTGTTTAGTTATTTCTAAGTGAAAATTGTATTCTCAAAATCACTGACACAAACATTGTCATTTAAAATTTGTATGGGTTTATTTTTATGAAGAATATTTTATCAATCAAATCTTTTAATGATTATGCCAATAAATCGGGCCAATATTTAGCGCTGCCTTAACTTGTTTATTTTCGTTCCAAAAAGGCTTAGCAATATCAATCTTTTGTTCCATAAACGTGGTTGCGTTTTGCGAAATACGCCATTTGCGACAAGCGTAATTTCAAACCAGTCTGCTCAATCGAGCAATCTGGTCAGAGTAGCTCCTAAACAGACTGCACGACTGCGAAGGCTGGTGTGGAACTACGCTTCCCGTATACGGCATAAGAAACATGTTTGCATGACGCGACTCCAATTTATTTTAACTTGTTTATTATCGGGTGTAACATTTGTCCATGTGTTTATTTGCCTAAGATGTGAAATGTCCTTAATGTACACACGAACGATAAAACTTCAAACGTTTTTAAAGGCTAAAGGGAACAAATCTTTAAAGCATGTTATAATACTTAAAAAACAATGACGGAAATATACGTGTAAAATCACTTTATACTATTAAAGAACGAAGTGAACACCTAATGGGCATGTATCAAATTATTGGCTAATAGTGAAGAATCAACTTGATTTTTATTATAAGTGTTTAAGGCTATGCCTTACATGTTGCAAAATAAGCCTTTTGGCAAGAGAGTGTGTTGATGGCCTATATATTTGATTAATGTTTGCATTTATTTCACACATGAAGATAATATGAAACTTGTTCGTAGTAAATGTTTAAACACAACCAATTTGTGTTTAACCCCTGCTGATTCAACTGGAGTTTCACAGTTTAGACTAGTACTTGAAAAACAAAACACAATATTAAACAATTACCCATGTGAACTTTCTTTTTGTTTGGCTACATTTTGCGCTAATTGTTTCGTAAACTATTAAATTTATATAAACACTTCCCGTAACATATCTGAAGAATTTCAAATCCATTTAAAATTCTTTGTATATGCGGGACTACACAAAAGGATCGCTTAAAGAACCACTTAAATGCCTGCAAAGGAAATATTTTTCGTATTGGGGTACATTTAATGAAAAAGAGAGAATAACATAAATTGACAATTAAGCTGCATTTTGTTCGAAATTTTAACATTCTGTTTGGTTGTGTTTTATAGTTTTTTTCTTTTCTTATCCTAAATATGGATTCAGCAATGGATTAAACGCTGGTATCAACTATAAATCTAAATATATCAGTCCAAAACAGTACTTATATTGTCTTCCAACATCATCCGAGGGATAACATGACAAGTTTTAATCATATCCTATTGAAAAATGGATTCAAAATATAAACACACTTTCGAATAATGAAATTTTGAAATGTTCGTAAAGCATGTGTTTGTTCATTCTTTTGTGAGCTTTAATGTAACAATAATTATTTATCCAGCATGCCCCGATAATAAGGTTTATTAATAACATGAATATCATCTGGTCTATATAATTTCTATATTCCTATACCTATCACATTCGGTTCCTAAAGCGCATTTTGGGAATCAAATGGTAGGATCGTATCCTGCACAGTGATATACGTGAACGTGCTGGGATCCCAAACATGTTTTCCCTTCTAACCCAACGTCGCCCCCGCGGCTTGGTCACGTACGCCGAATGGAGGATGGACGACTACCAAAGGATGTTATGTACGGCCAGCTTGCAACTGGAACGCGACCCGTGGGTCGCCCAGCCCTCAGGTTCAAGGATGTCTGCAAGAGGGATTTTAAAGCCTGCGCCATCACAACAGACACATGGGAGACTCTGGCCGGGGATCGCACCGCCTGGCAAAAGTTCATACATTACGATATCGAAGTAGCTGAGACAAGCAGATCCGAGCAGGCAACACGAAAGAGAAGCCTGAGAAAAGCGCGCGCCACCCTTACCCCGACTACAAGCCCTCATGTGTGCGCAATGAGTAACAAGGACTGCAACTGACGCATCGGCCTGCTTAGTCATAGCAGGCGTTGCCCCCCCCCCCTTGCCCGAAATTACAAACTCAAGTGCGCATGAGCTTATTCTCCCGAGACTCAGCTCTGCCAACAACGACAATATAATTTCTAACTGTTACTGGCATTGGGCCAGTTTTCTGGTAGTGTCATACATTTCTCAGGGCATGTCAATCGCAATGGGTCTTTTGACGACCATTAAAGATATATGTGTAACGACGCGTCTATTCAAAGCTTTGTCAAACCAATATATAATCATACATGTATATATTTATAAGTAATTATTCATGTATCGGGCAACTTGTCGGAGTTGAAATGAAGTTATATAAAGTTACACATGGATATACAGCTGAACAACACAGTATTGAGTGCAAAGAGTTTTATAACCAATTGTCAGCCATTGCCAAATGGCATTCACTGTTCAAACGATGAAATTTACAAGATAAACACGTTTTAACGTTAAAAATTCAATAATCCGAACAATTATATAAAATGTTCAATGGCAAACGCATGGTGATCGCACCGTTGGTAAATGAGCTGAAATTGTTAAAATGTTAATTGTTAAGTGGCCGATTCTTTTAGAAGATGCATGTGCATGAATTGGTCTTACCTATACATTTGTTGTGAAAACGATCTGTATCTGCGATTTATATATTTTCTAAGACCCAAATCGATTTGTGATCTAACATTTAGTATGTATTTAAGTTATTTAAACAGTTATTTTGTTAACAGAAGTAAAATATATTTAATCCATGTATTACAAAGTATTTAGTGAAGACTTGATTTATGGGAACTTTTTGTTTTCCAATTATTATATCTTTAGATCTACAGAATGTTAAATTTAAACAAAGAATTGATGCAGGGGAAAACGTATGTGTATACCTTTTACACAACTTCGATAATAAAAATAGCTTCAACAACTAATACTGCAAATGCATTTAGTATGTATTCCAATGTTATGCCTGTAGTGTGATACTTACCACATACTAAGCAGAACTCAAAGAATATCCACGTTGATGGGAAATTTTATAACATGTAGAGAAACATTGACCAATATGTTTGTACTGAAATTGACAAAATCCACTTTAACTTAAACTTATTAACTTAAATTTCATTAGTGTAACTGTACATTTGTGTACATTATAATTATAAAGCATCACTATATTTTAAGAAAAAAATGCATTAAACCGGGGCATCAAACTATATACCAGTAATATAATGTGTAATACACATGTACCAATAATTGATCCGCAAAGGTCGCCCGGATATTCCACCGACGTAATTC
This sequence comes from Dreissena rostriformis, assembly GCA_007657795.1. NCBI lineage: Eukaryota > Metazoa > Mollusca > Bivalvia > Myida > Dreissenidae > Dreissena > Dreissena rostriformis. The sequence goes on along the minus strand of VMBQ01000037.1, from coordinate 405,170 downwards.
TTCAAAAAAAATCGACATTGTGCAATGACCTGAACTGGAATAATATTATTAAGTTTCTCAACAAACCGTAGCAAATCGACGTTGAAAGTAATAAATTTGAAATGACTTTACAAGACTCAAAAGTTTGGTTGCTCTATACATCCGTGCCATGGTGTAATGTTATGTTTTGATTACGAATTTAATGTTAGTGAAATCGGCTAGACTGGCTTTGCTATAACATCGGGTAATACTATAAACGAATTAAAACTACCGTTGCACAATCGAACAAATAAAAAGTGTAGTACCGTTGTTGCATTGGAGTAATGATTGCAAATCGGAGCTCTCTCTATCCGGTTTTATATGGCTTCTTAGAATAGAATCCTAATGAAACATACATTGTGTTATTTTAATGAAAGATGTTTAAATTAAAATAAATATTTAACTTCTCAATTGTTGGATGCAAATCAGAGCAACATAATTGAACTTTTTTGAAGCACTATTTTCAACCACTTTCCCCTTATAACAATATGCATTGACATGGTATTTGATACAATATTCAGATCAATTTCAGGACAATGCATGTATTAAAAGTATGAATACTTCAAACATTTTATCAAACGCTTGAATTACTTGTAAACACAGTAAACACAATTAATCCTAAACAATGTGATTAGGGCCCATCACTCAAACAATTATTTGCATTGTAAATGAAAATGAAACCGGATACCGCAAAGTCGGTAGAGTGCAGGACTAAAATTTCGTGGATTCGATTCCCTTCTCGGCCATATAACTGGCTTTGTGTTAAAATATATCATTACGTCAATAAGTACAGTAATCATTTACTCACATTGTTAACATTTGAATAATGAATGTAATGACAGCGTGCCACGACCCACTGCGTATTTACTAAATTGGTATATTGAATGTGAATAGGATTTTTGGAAACATTTACACATATTTTCTTTTATTCTGTTTTACTATTTTTCGTTTTTTCTATGTTGTTTATGTTTTGTTGGCATTCTTTTTTATAAATTGGATACGTTTATCAACATTGCAGTATCGCCTTTTTTATACAAGCAAATGTTTCATTATGTTATACTACTATTTTGTGCTCGCGTAAGCTGGAGACCAGATAATATCGATCATGTACATATACCTTTTGTTTTTCTGCCAAGTGTTCATATTCTATTCAACACATACATACGAGAAATCGTTTTCGATACTAACGTTTTCTCTATCAGTACCAAAATAAAAGCTTGTCTACTTTAAATGTTATTCAAACGTTCGGCCGGCCTCGGAAATTATCGTATTCCGCGAAGCGTATGGTGTACTTGATGACCTGAGGACATGAATCAGTGTCATTGGTTAAGTCAAGTAGCATTGGCATTCGGTTGCGCTTCGTTAAGTATGATCATAGCCAGCACAACGAGCACATGTTGTCATAACACCACACCATCCGCATATGTTATTATTATATCTTTATGTATCATACAAGTTCACCGTGAAATTATTACGACTTACATATTGTTGAAATATATTTATCGGTCGCCATTTATTGTTAAAGACTTATATGTTCATGAACACACATTCTTAATATCTTTATTGAGCAAATTTAAGTTATGCCATGTCTCAAAAGACTGAAATCAGTCTAACTCAATGCAACACATAACAGCAACGCGTATTTATTGCATTTCGAAATATAACAACGTAAATTGCAAGCACCATTGATTGTTATTTACGATCAAGAATTGAGATTAATGAGCCTTGTAGCGATCCTGTGTTATGGTGTGCAAATAATTGGAGTTAAGTGTATCGTTTTATACGAAGATCATATAATTTATGTTGGGAGAAAATATCACAGGAAATCGCTTGTCAAATCTTTAAGAAAAATGCATTTACAATTTACTATAACAGTTCTATGTTCATGTTTAACGTGTTCAGTCACTTCTAATTTATATGGATATTTTATGTTATGGTCTAACAATTGTTTTTGTTGTTTTCACATTTAGAATAAATACTTGTTTGTATATATGTTGCGAAAGATTGGCATTCACACACCCAGTGCAGATATTTGTGATTTAAGTTCTTAATTTAAGCATAATGCCTATTTAAATGATAACGTCCGAAAAGTGTCGATATTTGTCTATCCGATTTTTTTCGAGTCCAAGACCAAATAACGTTCATTATGAAAAAACACATAATATTATTTTAAAAAGGAAATATATATGGTGTTGTTTATGTTCAGTATTTTATAGTTTAATACAACGACCCGAAAAATAAACTATCAGATAAAATAAGATAAAAGTAAACATATGTCTGCAACAGAATGGATATTATTGTATTCAAGACGTTAATTTAAATGCTGAAATGAAAGGTTTTTCACGTTTTTTGTGTAAATGTTAACTGTTTCAACACACTTAAGCGTGTAACTTTTTGCGTGTCTCATACTTTAAATGAGGAACAGAAACACGTAACATTTAAACAGAAGAAATTTGACTTCAATGGAACACTTGATATTATGTTTTAAATCATCTCGTATAATACAAACTATGATCCTAGACCATTTCAACATTTCGCCGAGGTACAACTTTCAGAGAAAATAACAAACGCATTCCGAATGATTTTCCTGTACTTGTTTTTGCTAATCTTATCTCGACCCAGATGTCAAAATAATCACAATTTAACGAGCAGGCAGTATCAGGTGATTATAATTAAAGAGGGGTGTGATACATGTTATGCTCAGAAAAACGTAGATGTAATTACAGTATACTAAAACCAAAAAACATTAAGTGGGTGTGTTACCCTTTTAAAAATTGTAAAAACATCATACCTTCCTGAATTTTATCCGTTACTTGAACATACATTGCATTTAGTATGTTATTGAACCTGATCAAAAACCATACCCACGTAAATGTGCCTTTTTAACAGGCCATACATCTTATGTATAGGTTAAAATATATGGTATATGTGTGTTTGATTTTTATAACATCCAATGCACTACTGACGGTTTCATTGTTTTATATGACCCGTCATTAAATAGTGTGATTATAATTTCGGTGGTATTTAAACTGAATAAAGCAATACTATGGAATGCACATGGTTGGAATAATTATTTATGTTTAAGTCGTGTTAATTGGTTGCACATAATTACGGTTATAAATGTACATGTCGTCCTCATTATTAGCAAACTTAACACGTACGATATCAATTATATGAACAATTATAATTGCCAGTTGATGATATTTTACAGCTTGTAAATCGAATGAAATAACCTCGACATGCGTATTTGTGTATGCTCCAAATATACCACAGTATTTTCGATTTTCCGTTGCTTTCATGTTGCACTATTAACATATGAACATTCGTACTCAATTATAACGATTATGTAAACAAATGCCTCTGAATATCCACAGCCATCAAGCCGTTGGCCGAATACTCTTCTGTAATTTATATTATTTCGTATGTATGATGGTGTTTCCATTTCCTTGCACAGTTTGCCTCGAGAAAATACGCTTTAAAAGAACATACGATTTGGTCGTCATGACGTTGTTATGTTTATGCTTACATCGGAAGTTTTCTTTTTGGTACGTACATGTCCACGTTAATAGGGCTATGAACTTCTTTGCGCGGAAATCGATAATTGCCACACGGAAAATAATATTGCATATATTCTATCATGTATATTATTCCTTCTATATGATGGTTTTCCCGTTTCCTTGCACAGTTTGCCTAGAGCAACTAAGCTTTAAGAGAACATACGATGTATTCGTCAAACAGATATGAAGTAGTTCATTCTAACATCGGAAGTATTCTTTTTGGTTTGTACATGTCCACGTTAATAGGGCTTTGAACTTCTTTGCGTGGAAATCGATACGTGTCACGCGGATAATAATATTGCATACATTTAAATTATAAATATAATTTATGGCTGTAATGTATAATGATTGCGCATATAATGTGCTACATGTACCTTTACTGATGGAAACTTCTGAAGACACATTTAATTACTTTAAATGCGATGGGACAGGTAACATTTAAAGACATAGTTACTTGTTTTAGTGATGTTTATATAGCTATTAAAGAGTGTTTTATCAAAACAAATGCTTCACGAATAAACCAATTTCAAGAATGAGAAATATCGTCTTGTCTAATTAATAATGGCCTATTATATCCCATAAACATTGTAAATGTCTGACGACATTTGTGATGTGATGTGATATTACTGAGAACGTATAATTTCACGCATTTTTATAATTATTTGCTCTTGATTCACCAGAAACAGAACGCAATCACATACGGCTCATGATTGTGCGGACATCGAGTATTGGTAAATGTATTGGTGGTGATTTAACTATTGTACTTTATATTGTTCAGAATTCCCGATTCTTCAACCGATTCTGCAACCTGAAATAATTGTTAACAATTACATTCAAAAGCAGTGAAACTATACAATGTTCTCATCTATTTACTTTTAATAAGCACTAAAAATGTGACGCTTTTGTCGAAATTCAAATTCTGGTTTCACCAAAACAAAAACAAGCTGCGGAAATGAACATGATGAATTGGATTTAACTTCCAAGTCTACAAACAATTCTCAATAGAATCAAACGAAAGTCGCTTGACACAATTTTTCTTTCGGGCAAAAAAACATGTGAACAACGCAGATCTCTATTGGCCCTAGTTCTACGCATGAATAAAAATATCATATCGATTGTTTTGCACGAAAACAAATATCGCGTCGATTAATGTCAAGTTTCTTAATATATTGAATGAGTCTAGCTTGAATAAATAAGATGTCAAAACACGACAAAGTCGATACAAATTTTACAACATGAACCTCGTTGGAGGCGGGATATTCTTTGTGGATACCAAGTTTTTTAGGAACGATCTAAGAAACGACTTTTTATAAAAGAAAACACCCTTTAATGTTTCTTTAATTTCCTTCAAAACGAAAACTGAACAAAAAATAAAAGTTAAAATTAAAACATTGTTCTAGGCACTTATTGCAGAGCTCTGATCAATAATACTAAGCGCATGTTTGTACATATTCTAACATTGCCTAACGAGAATTCATACAAAAATATAGTTTCACTAAATTCTCGTCCAGCGTCTCAGACATTAGACTAACCTTCAACGGTGACCTTGACAGCAAATGTTTTAAGTTCAATACCTTAGTGCTTAACATCAACGATTGAAATACGACCATGGGTGGTATAGCTAAATTTAAAAAAGGCGATAAATATCTGTATTTATACGTTAATAGTACATATGTTTTACTTCTTATTAGTGTTGAAGTAAGTATAACTTAATCCCATTTGTTTCTCAGTTTAAACGTATATATTTTAGCAAGATTGCATGGAGAGCCTTTATCGTATTTAGACACTGTTTTATGAAATAATTGAAATAAACGAAACGAATTGCCATGACATCACCATTGATTGTGCACCACATGTTTACCTTTTTTTGTTTCACATTGAAACGGTTTACAAATAACAGAGTGCACGTGCATACATGTACAGTAACTCTAGCCGGATTATAGAGTCTAATCTTTTGCAATTCTTTACAAACCTGCATAAAGCCTGGTTTTCTCACAGACCGGCCGATTTTTTTATTCGTGTAAATCGAGACGACTAATTGTAATATACGAATAGCGAGCGCTTTTAAGGGCAAAATAATTAAGCGCACATCTTATTTTAAAAAGCGGGAAACGCCATCGAAATACGAGCTACATATATGGGAAAACAAATTAATTACTAATAAAACCAATACGATCGGAGTTTATGAGCGAAATGAAACCTCTTGACAAAGCAATAACTCTTGCAGAGACCCATTAAATTCCGAAAGCTGTTATTTTTAATAGGGTTAGGACGAACAATTTTTCGTTTACTTTTGTCCATGAATCCTTAGAACACAATTATTTCAGAAATATTATTCAATAACTGATGAACGAGGAAGCGTTCCCAAATGTTTGATTCCATTTGCTTTTGATTTACTAATACCCATTTTGCAATCTCAGTATACCACTCTTTATGTACATGGTTTGTTTTGAGAAGGCCACAGTCCCCACCATATTTGCTATCTTTATAAGAACCATTGACAAAAAACTTGTGAATACATTAATTTTAATTATTTAAATGAGACATTCACAATTAATGAATTCAATTTATAAAAGGTTCTGAAATATAACTGCCTAATCTAATAAGGATTATAAACTTTCGATAGCATATCTCTTAAATTAGGTTCGACCGAACATTTTATTCTGAGACATTGTCAATGTATCCTTGCAAACATTCGTTTCCAAAGCGATATTCAATGAGTTATCAACGAGATAGTTTTGTCCGACTAAATGTGATTACCATTGCTATTGATTTCCGGATACCAAGTATTCCTTCGTATCTTATGCTGATGCATGAAGCCATTATTTCTTTGTCTCCTTCCCAGCATTATTTTACCACACATTTGCTGTGTATTTGATGTACGTATTAAACATGTATATTACTCCCTGAAAAAATAAGGAAGTTGCAATTGTATTTATATTGACTTATATAAATAACTATTTTAATACCGCCACTTTTAATATGGATAAATGGCATACACAATTTGCGTATAATATGAAAAAAAGTGATTTATAATTTTTTATTCGACAACTTGTTAAGAATGATGTCACTTTATCACCTTTTTCGCAGCAAAATATTTTTTAATAATGAGTGTACATACATTATAAAATTGAAAGCTGGTCTATGATGCCACGTACAAAACTAGACTCATACG
>VMBQ01000037.1:285920-393420 GCA_007657795.1 Dreissena rostriformis | reverse complement strand
CAAAATTGATGTCACACGAACCACTCATAATTGCTTCCGAATTTAAAATAGTAATACTATTTGAGCCAGTTTCGGGTAGAATATATATGTTTTTTTTTAATAGTGTACTAATTCTATTTGCTTATGGAACAGACGGAAGTTGCACTGTACACTCAGCGACTGAAAAGGAATATATTGTATAGCTCATCACATTACGTAAATGAAACTTTAATATGTATACACTTTTGTCAGGTTAAGAAGTAATCGACGATACAGGCGATGATGGAGTTTGTTATGAAAGTGTACACTTTTCAGAAATAATCATTTTAACGATTACAAATGCAGTAACTAAAGAATATCTGTATAGGACAAAAACACTTTAGCATCAAAATACATAAGGAACACTTTTTTACTGAGTCTGCTGTAAATGTTGAGTGCAGATGCCGTCTTTAGATTCAATTTGATGGTGAACAGATGATAGATGGTATGTTAAGTAATTCAAATCGATTTGTCTAGACCTAGACTGTTTACGATGTAATGTTAGACGTATGCGATAAATATGCTGTAAAATGTCTGCCTTAAGGATGTTGTAGACATTATAGATCCTTTGTATTGCTTTATAACATTTATTTTGCATATTTATGTTATTTTTATTGTAGGAAAATGTTCATCTATAACGATGGTCATTTAGTCAATCGCCTTTAGTGAAAGCCAAGCGTGGGTTAACAAGAATGAATCTCCTTAAAATGTGTATGGAGTTTCATTATTCCTAAATATGGTGTTATGTAGCCAACAGAAGAATCCAACTAGAAAAATGCGTATTGTTGTCTACTATTGAACAATAATTATACAAACCTTAACTGCGCGATTATAGTCATTGACGCTTCTTTTGCGGATAACCAACCTATAGAGTCCATTTCAAACCGCGTGTTTTATTTATTATTTGTAAATACATTCAGTATGACAAACAGCAACAAAACAGCTTATCACCAACACATATGCATATTATTTTAAACCTTGATGTTTCTTACGCAACAGACAGTTACGAACACAAATATTCCTTAAAATAAAGCAAATCAGTATCAGGCATTGAGAAAAATAATACTTAAAAACTATATAGAGAGCAATGTTTGTTAGAATTTGTTGGTATTATACAACACTGGACAATACAAAACATTATAAATAAATATGATTGAAGCTGAGTTCTTGCAATTGACAATGCAAAAAGAATGTATGGTTACAAGCGGTTTAAAAGATAGCATAGCCTTATATTTAGCCAAATATTAATCACGGAACATACACGTGTCGTCCTTCATATCGGAAATATGCCGTTACATTAACTCAGACAACATCGAAAAGGTAACTATTCCACTACAAATGCCTTTAACCTCATTTAGTTTAGTTAAATACTTTAAATTATATCTCGTTCAAAGTTGATATTGTTTACAATTGAGGAATGCATAGTTGAATATAAATACGGGTTTTCAAAAGAAGAAGAAAACCTTCTGCTATACCATGTTTGTGAATTCCGTATATTCATATATATTAACACATTCCATGGGAAAGACCTCATTATTTGTCAATGCGGTTTAATATATAAGCTATCGAAAGTGATCTTTATTTTAAGACGGTTCTCATAATATATTGAATTTGCAACGTAGGAGACACATTTTCATGGAGACATTTCGCATCCAGTAATCGGCTGCTATTCAGAATTTGATTATGTAACAATAAAAAACGATATTGTCAGGCGGGAAAGGGAAGGAAAACTTTGCAGTGAACAAGATATCGACCGTATTTTACCCTCTAAGACTAGAGTACAATTCCAATACTCTGGTAAAAGACGTTTTTTTTGTGTCAGGAGTAAGGAAAAAAGTTTCATTCTATGTATAAATAAAACACACTTTTATGAATTATTTTACCACTATGTAAATTGCATTCTCTTACAATGAACAACACGGTCATTGTTACATTACAAATAAAATAATATATATAATTAAAACTAGATAAGAATACAGTTCATATATTCATAAAATAAAGAATTAATTAAGGACAAACAACACGTAGTAATAATTAATATCAATATTGTATAAAATGATACAAAACAAAATGAAAACTAAACAACCGCCTTGATAATGCAAAGAAAATATAAACGTTCATTTTAAAATACACATATCACATCACAATTTCGCAACAACGAAATGAGTTTTCAAAGATTTTTCAAAACCGTCTATCGATTAAGACAGTTCCGCGCATTGTGTTACTATAACTAAAATAAGCAAAACAGGAAACGTGTAATTGTTAATTCCTTATATTGTTCGATATAATGAATATATTTGAGAAACAACAATAACGATGGTGCATATGGGAAACATATATTTAGCCTTTTACTTGTATATTCATGTATTGGTCTAAGATGGTGATAATTAAATTTCGACATTAAAATCGTATATACTCGTTTCACGTACATGTTTTTTTTTAAAAAAACAAGCAAATACAGGATCAATGAAACTTCTTTCTCATTAAAAGCAAGTACATGCTATGTTAACATCAAAGTTGTGTTTTTCTCAAACATGAACCAAGACTTGAATATAAACTTGAAATGTTTACTTAAATATTTTAACTATATTGTTATAGTACCATCTATCAGATATTGTTTATTTTTAATGAAGCGACCAATTTTACCCTGATACAGAACTGTCCACCCGTGTTTGTTGTAGATCCAAAAACTGTGTCGTATGAACAAATCTACATAGACAAGGGGTCCACATATTATATGCATCCGTACATTAGAAAATATTTTGTTGTACAGCAGAAAATAATGTCACTTGAATACAACTCTTCTATCGTTTATTACCTGTAACTTCTTTCTCTCAACTTTAATCTAGTTTTTTTTTTAATCAATTGTGAATTACATCAATCGAAATCTTCGTCATTATCAGTATATGCTCATTATTCAGTGATGCTTAAGTGAAGCAGAAGTGAGGTACTTTGTTTATTTATCATCCGAGACGACTATTGGTTTAAATGTTTAGAACAAATAAATTATTCTATTCTGCCAATATTAACGTACAGTCTCATTGATTCGCCTGATTTAGCCTTGGGAGAAATCGTCTCATTAATAATGCAGTTTAATTATCTTTATAGGACACTAACTGTTAAAAAGAATCAATAACGCCCCCGGTGAAAAATGTTTTAAACGTTTAATGTACTTAATTATTAAACTGACAAAAACGTATGCGTATTGTGAATTTTCTTTTATTTAACCTATATTTATACCATACATATTATTTTAATTTTAGTTTTATAATACTTTTCTGTAGACAATGCGCATATATTTCGCATGCATGCTTAACATTTTAAACTACGTTTCTTGCTTAACGGTACACATCTTTATGCAACAACATATATTATGCATAATTCGTCGATCAAAGGTAAATGATATGTCAGTGAATGGAAAAAACAAATATAGCATTCAACCAACAGCATCTGCTTACACAGTTGTTGTTTTTTAAGCTGCAAATCACTTCATAACTGAAACCTCATAACATAACTAACAGCAAAGGGCATCTACATTTTAGTCACCCTTGTTGGAATATTACCCATACTCTCGGATTGTTTTTTATAGAGAATGCACTACATTCCCACGTCTCCCCCTCTCGATTCAGTTTTATTATTGGGTACCTGTGTACCTAACAACACAACAAACGAATTTTTAAAAGTGCGGCAAAGCTTAAAGTAATAGTGATAATGGTCCATTAGGTAATATGATTGTACGGACCGATTGGAAAACAATAAAACACAATTATCTAATGTGTTAATTGATATCAATCAGACCACGAGCGAAATAACACGCAACGTAGCACATAAGAAAAACTGTTACTGTATTACTATAATTCCCATAAGAAAACTCAGTTATAACTCATACAATGATACATCGTGAATCTCCTTGTTTTCTAGAATAAACAGAGGATTTAGTTTCTACACGTCCTTGCGCTGTTTACAATTAATACAGCATTTGCAGAGACTATTCATCCTACTAGTATGGTGCATTAGCCGTGCCGCTTTTTGTCCATTTGGACCGGAGTGTGACTGATGATTATGTTACAATTACAACACGTTGAAAAGCAAATACGAAATAAACCTATAAATCTATTATTATACACGACGTACTTCCCAATACCTTTCAGACAATGCCGTAATTTTTATTACTCACAATTATACAGTGGAATTCTTATCACGCAAGCTCACTGACTAGAGCTCTGTTTTTCAAGGGTACATAATTATTTCTGTAATTACTTGCACTATGATGAAGCTGTCAGGAACATCCTGAAATGTTCTGTTTACACCTTCAATGCAATAACAATTCGAACGACAGACACTCCATTACATTTTAACGACTCAGTTTCATTAATGCGATTTGCAATATTCTCACGCAATGATCTTTTTTTGTGCAGAAATGTGACCCAACAAATTTCGCATTTTGCGTATGACTCAAAGAGTGAAATATGTATGAAAGATCCAACGGTGAACCCAGCTTTTATGTTTATTTTTGTATTGAATGTATTGTCCTGTGATGAAAAGGCAATATAAAACTTGTCCTAAATAAAATACTAGTGGATGGTTACTTGATTGTTTCTTACAATGTGGATTTTCAAAATTGCAATATTGACACTAAGATGAATCTCGTTGTCAAGCTATAGTTTAAAGTACGCACACATTCTCGCAGAAAAAATTGACACTATTCATAAAACACGTTACCAAGTCTATGTTAATAGTAATGCTTCCTCAATCCATTTAGATTTCACTATATATTTGTATAGCTTTGTTCGACTCTTTATAATAAATACAGTTTACATTTATAGATTGTATTCATTTATTTTGTTCTCAGAAGTTGTATAATATTAAAGTATAATGCGAATTTCCTACTTTCCTTTAAAACCAAATCTATTTCGAAGTAAAATGATTCTTTATTATAAGATTGGTTTTCGAAGCGCCGACTATATTATACGCTTCGTGTGATACCAAATTAAACAATAATACCAAATATATATGACAGCCTGGATATGCTGGCCAAACCAGCAATACGTTATATCACGTAAATGCCAAGTTAACGCTGTGGACGAAGCAAATATATTCTTGAACCTGGCTCCGAATAACAAAATAATCTGATTTAGGAATTTAGGTGAGATGTACGTGGTATTTACACGTCTTTACAATCGTCTAATGAATGTATGTAATGTAAGTCAAGAATATGTGTATTTTTGTTATGATTCACAATAATCAAATTGGCAATGTGATGTAGTGGATGATGCATTCACACATGGCGGTAGTTATTTATGTTAACTTAAACATATTTACAGCCGACAGATATTGGCTTAACTATATAGTTGATAATAAACAGATGCAAGATTCGCCTGTTGTGTCTTTCAAAATAGCGAATATTCTAGAACTGGACTGTTGATTTGTACGAAATACCGGATACTTACACTTTACAACATCTCCTTATAGGACTGTTCATTTTATTGACATTGCATATGCGGTTTATAAACGAAAATGTTTTTGTAATGAAGTTTATTTGATCGGAAAAGCTCCTGCAACGAAGTTATTATCTGATTGAATGTGTACTGTGTTCAAAAAGTTCATCGTAGACTGCCGATGCGTCAACTAAGCAGAACCAAAACGCGAATTCAAACTGGTTAAAAAACTGACTTTGAGATATACGCTGTTTTCGGCGACTTTCAATAAAAGAATTACAAAAGTAGGTTAATTCAACGTTATTTAATCTGATATGCAAAAAAATAAGTATCATTTATACCATCATTTTCCATTAAAGTAACGTATTCATATTTTGACAAAACGACAATTTTCAACATAATAAACATAGATTCTAAAAAAAATATATACGTTATGTTCAAAGAAGCGAAATAACACCCCTTACTAAGGAAAACTTATATAAGTATCGGTTCATTAATGGCTTATCCTCAGTCATTCAAAATCGGCAACATAATAAAGTGCATGAAGCGCCTTTCATGGATAGTATGTAAAATGTGCGTACATACCTTCTTTAAAATTCACACAATAAATAAAAACCCTGAATTTTGCAGTGGTAACGAGTAGATTTTTGCCTCCAGATATCCAGATATAGGCTATTTATGTTATTTAACGTTTTTTCCTACATTACAATTATGTCAGGCTTTTTCGAATATTAATTATTTGTTTGAGCATTTATTCACATTTTTCACACGTACGAAAATCTGTGATCTTTAACAACAACGCTTCGTTTGAAAACGTATATGTAACCACGTCGCTTTTCTCCGACATTAGACGAACTACGCCAGAAGGCAAAGAAAATACAGTTATAATGCATCTAAATGGAGTTTATATGTAACACATATAAAAGGAGGCGAAATTACGTTCTTCTAATATTTTCGTGACTGCCTCCTCCAATCCAGCCATATTATTGTTGATATAAAACAAGAATAAAGAAGAGCATAATTTTGGTTTTCGGTTTCGGTCGCACAATAATTTTGAGATGACATTAATCAACGGAAAATAACACCATTAATATATATGGGAAAGCCTTGAAAAGAACACGTTAGTATTTCGTTGCCAATTTGTCATAAATAACGGACATCATAGTGATGAGATTTCTCTCATACTGAAAATGCAATGATTTAACCGTTTTTATATTTCATAAGAACGTCAAATATTTAGAAAAATACGTTAATAAGCCAAAGTTTGTGTTATATGGATTTCATGGCGATTTCCATTCTACGTTTGCCTGCATCGTGTTTCAACATAGTTGGGTATTATTACATTCATTCATTTTCATTTTGTTAGAATGCTCTTGTGGGCATATATATTGAATGGCACCGTTAATAACATAAAACATCAACGACCCTTTGTCTTCCAAATTTGCAAGAAAAGCTTTCAAAATATTTTACTTTTTAGAGTGTATAAAAGAGGGTTAATAAACTTAATGATTTGCATCGACCGTTTCAAGGCGGTAACCTCAGCTTTGACCATTGTATGTTTGGTGCTGTGTTGAATGTACTACCCTTTGTTCTATCGGCAATTGGCCCAATGCCGAAATAATCGACTAGCGTATAGCCACACGAATTTCGCGTGTTCGATCACCGGCAGGGTAACGTAACTTATGTGGTGATTGGTTATGAAATAATTTGTAATACCATCCTCCCCTTACCTTCAAGTAGGTCAGTGGTCAGTTGCTGGCATATTATGTGCTCTTAGTATTGTTTAATTAGATTGCCCACTAAAAGTGCGAGTTTGTGCGCTGACCGCGTGATATCACTGAAATACTGTTGTAAACGTCTAAAAAGAACTAAACAAACACATAAACAAGAATGTTCTCTCCAGCTAATCCTTCTGGAATGTGATTATTCCTATGAATAATACAAACATGTGCATATTTTATAAAATAGTCTGGTATTATCTGTATTGCAGTAACTGTCGTACATTAATCGGAGCTTGATCAAACAAAGTAATTTCACAAACTCATTCTCATTTATGTATCTCGGTGTGGTGGATATAATGTAGGTTCCTACTTCTACAGACGACATTCGTATAAAAATGTTTATACAAAAATAGAAACTATGTTTCAATGAGTGCAAAGGAAAGTCTTTTGTATAACTTTATATCCGGCAAACCATGGCCCGTGTAATAAACACTGGGTGTAAATCATCGATACATCCACTCATTATTTAACTAAATATGTCAGTTTATGATATTCCCTTTGTGATATTAACCCGTATTGATTCACAACACCGGTTTTAATGTATGCGATCCATTTACATGTGTTTGTCGTTTATTGTTGTTTATATCATCTTCGGTAATCCGTTGTCCAATACTTTCTTTGAGAAAAAAAATCATTAAAATGAACCCGATAGTCTATTGTGTTAACATGCGTTAACACTGAGTGCCTAACTGATATGCTGAGTGGCAAATAGGTAATATGTAAGTGTAAACTTGTATTTGATGGGCTTGTTTAAATGTATGCAAAAGTGAATGTCAGAGCAATCTTTATCTTTATGTTGTTTAAATCATTCCATTTTGGAGCTTGAATTTTATATTCACGTGTACTATAATTAAGTTAAATGTATGTCTTATTTATGTCGTTAGATGCTTTTGATTGAGGTTTTATTCATGATACAATAACTACTCAAACGTGTTTGTATTTGGTAAGGTTGTATCGTACAATGTCTTTCAACCGTAGTATATTGATATGAGCCGCGTCATGTGTCTTTTGCCATATGCGGCCGACGTAGGTCAAGCCCAGCCTGCGCATCCGCTGACCAGAATGCGCGGATACTCGGGCTTTCCTGGAGCTACTCTTTCCGCATATGACATATTACCTCTTTTCACATGATGCTGACAGGTATTTACAACAAAATGTTATGATACAGTTAACCATAGTTTTTATGTTCGGTAGTTATTATCAGCCGTTGTATTATTGTAGACTATTAATATTCATATTAGCTATTTCAACGCAATATATACATACGTAATACAAAACAAAAATATTGAACATAATCACTTATCAGTTATTTTTTATTTTTATAAAGTGTAACAAACATACACGATTGACAAGTCAACATAAGTTACAGAGAGAACACATACACACACATGTGCATACCTTTTACAAACATGCATGCATGTTGTTCATCGAGAGTTTTACATACATACAACAACTGTGAAGGTAAAATTCATCGATTAATTATTTCACAGACGCTCAATAAGCGTCTAGACAATCTAATTATTCATTACTAGTAAAATAACCAGTATGGACTTTGGTAAAACAAGCATTGAATGTATCGTATTGGCAAAACAGATAGCAAACTATGGGAAAATACGCCTTGGGTGTCATTACTAATGAAAACGTAGTTTTATGAGTTTTCATAAAGATTAATGACACAATAGACTCAATATTTATATTATTTCAACACGCATGTTCATTTATTTAAGTTGTTTTCAATTCGGCCAGTTATCAAATCGGTTTTGATCTTATGATTGATTTACACAAAGGAATAACGTAAATCGGGGAAGATCATCAAGACTGAAACTCTCGCAACCATACGACAACCTTTAGCCAAGGCAAGATACCCTCTGCCTATACAATGATACAATACATAATAACGTTATTTGTACAAGAACGGTCTAAATGCTGCACGGTACCATGACGATAATACATAGATGTGTTTGTTGCCACTGCCAACGCTAACACATCACGATCACCACAATTGCTTCGGAAGGTAAATCGATATGGGCATTATGTGCTCTAATTTTCCTGGAACGATAGTTCGCTGTATTTAAGTAAAAAATGTCAGTTACTAGAAACGTGCTGCGCTCAAAAGAAAAAACAAAAACAAAGTAACAGTACTTGGCAAATAAATAGCACATTAACCATTCATAGAATTGCTTTACATGTTTGTCTAAGAATATCTCTTTTGTATGTTGGGTTATAATAAAGTTGATACCGTAGAAATGATTAAAGTCTATATGTGACCGATTTGGCTTAAAAATCCTATTTAAGGAACAAATTGCATTACGATTCCAATGCTGCTGGCAGATAACTAAAAATAATAGCTTCGCTGCTAATAATACATCTGCAAAAGATTGTTTTCTCAGTCGTAACAAATGTTAATGAAAGAAATAGTACGATATACTCATAAACAATTGAGGTAAAGGAAAACATAACCGTTTGATACCCGTGGAAGATAGTCGTATATTTAAAGTGTGGGGAGCTAAAACAAATAAGATTAAGCTCACTGATGTTCTTCTTTGCCTTATTGTTTAACTAATACACAGTACATCTTACTTTAAAAACTAGCCCAGCTTGTTCAAACCTCCAGTCAACCGAAATAATTCAAAGTATTTTAAAAAATCATCCGTTCTAATGAAACTTGACGTTTATTTCACTGAAAAGTATTTTCTTTGAAAGAAATATATTGATGTATGTTCTTTTTCGAATAGGACCTAATAATACAGCCTAATATAATCTAACGATCGTTATCAATGCGAGTTTTCTAGCAGGCAGAACACACTTATAAAATGAAAAATCCCCTTTAGACACAAATCTCAATTATAAAATGTATGTGGAAAGTGTTTAATGGAGATTCCGATGAAGTTGTTTCTTGTCCTGCACACACGTAAGCTCGCATAAGTAAAATAAATAATGCATCGGTGGTTCCCATAATAAATATTGGAACTATATTTAGGGCTTGGTTTTGTGATACACATTATAAAAAGCAGTTACTCGATGTAAGCATAACGATTTGTGAGGTAAATGTAGACATGTGCTGATGCATAATTAGTTTTCAAAGTGTTTTGTTATGATTGCAAACGTTTAGAAAGCGGTGTTATATTTGGATATTTCATTTCTAAGATTTATATGGATAGATCGACATAGTTGTAATGTGGGGTATGGCAGTATATTTGTTTCATTTCATCCAGTGAACAGATATTCAACATGGGGTTGTCGCTTCAAACATATTTCTTACACTAAATGTCATCCCGTAATACGTATCAATTACTCTCATCGTAGTTACCTGGGGACTCACCTGTCTTTGACTTTGAAGATTCACAAAACATGTTTNACCTTTTCTCAGTCGATATCATGTTGACACGATTCGAGATCGTAATAATTATATCGCGATCTCGCATAATGATTTCGCTTTTTCACATCGCATTCTCGCTATATCGCTACGTCTCATGCCTCCGCATCGTGTTTCCGCGTTCTTGTTCTTGTAGTTCAAAGGTTAATAGTACGAAACCACGATGCGATGCGAGGTTGCGATTCGAATTAGAAGGTGCTAGATCACGATGAGAGAAACTAAAAATACGATCTCGCATCATGTTATTGTGTTTTTTAACTTTTGAACAAAAAAGAACTATATTTCGGAACCACGATGCGAAGACACGAGATTACGATGCGAGATTGCGATATTACCATTGCCATCTCGCATCGTGATCGTGTGTTCTTTCAACGTTATCTTGTGTTATTGCATCGTGATTACTTTCCTTTTTTTTAGAATAATTGTGTTCTCATTGTTGCAATTCAGAGGTCGACGATGCGAAACTACGAGTGGCCCTAACGGAACACCACATGAATCAGCTGCACACCATCCGCACGCATGGTATTAAAATGATTATCATCTTTTATTCTTTGTTTTATTAATATAAACATAATTAAATAAAGGTATCTTGTTATTTAAGTCTGAATTGCATTTGTGTTCTTTCCGCTGATACAGGTTTCGGCAGCTAATTATGTTATTGCTTGATTGCATTTAATTACAATTGAGTATTATAATAATCTCCTAATATCAAATCCATATAAAGTAAACATGAGCCATTTTTCCCCTGAGAAAATAATCCACGTTCACACAATGTCTATTTCAGACCATCAGAAGATCAATAACGTATAGGAACAAAATCAACCAAGCGGATCTTGCAATTAAGGTTATCCGAAAATATACATATTGTATGGTGAATGTAATACTGTCCTTTAAAATTACGTTTTGAACAACAAACGCCTGTTTTAGGGAATATACATTTATACGGTTTTATTATTAAATGCAACTTATTTTCATTCCTTATAACATAACGCCATCTCTCTACAATTGGTATGAATATGCTGTCATAAGCATTTAATAAAACATTTTGGAATTGTATATGTCTTGTCTATAATTCCTTACAGAATGAATTTCATTTACGTAGTGTGAATTTGTTCTAAAAATGAAGTAAATTACGTCTGATAATTCAAACTGGACATTCTATATACTCTGGTAGAACAATGAGTTCTCTAAGACGGCCACAAAATATGAAATAAAGGTTGACTTGTGACATCTTATCACATACCTGATAAGATTTGCTTTTGATTTGCTTCACCACTGAGGCTGCAATCCCATGCAGTTAATGATGATGAAGTGAGTGGATATTTGTTATGACAGTGTCTCGTGGATATTTGCTATCAAGGTGTCTCTTATTAA
Organism: Dreissena rostriformis; assembly: GCA_007657795.1. NCBI lineage: Eukaryota > Metazoa > Mollusca > Bivalvia > Myida > Dreissenidae > Dreissena > Dreissena rostriformis. Next base: position 381,433 of record VMBQ01000037.1, on the reverse strand, counting down.
TGATTTCGCTGGGATTCATGACGATTAATTTTATCGACATTTTCATTACGACTTTTTTGTATGTCGTGACTTGGAAACAAAGGCCGATGGAATCCACAAAGAACAATATGTTCGTTAAATTATTGTTTGTATTGGACTTTGAGCAAGTTAAATATATATCAGATTCATCACAAAAAAGATATAATGGCCTAAAGATATAAATAAAACTGAAACATCATCAAACAAAGTAATTTCACAAACTCATTCTCATATTATGTTTCTCGTTGTGGTGGATATGATGTAGGTGCATACTTCTACAGACGGACTTTTTAATAAAATAATTAATACAAAATAGAAACTATGTTTCAATGACTGAACAGGAACGTCATTAATATTACTTTATATCCGTCAAAACAAGGCCCGTGTAATTGTTCTTTTGTATTAAGTATTATATATTTATCATCATCATCATTCCACAATTATAAAAAGGGATTCACATGAAACTACCAATAATAATAAAATACCTCAAGATGAAGAGTGAAATACAATCATCGCCACTCTTCATAATTGTGTTACTTATCAATTAAGCCTTTAAAAGAAACCTCTTTGAGGTGATAAACTTTTTCCCAGGTTCTATCAACCTTTAAAAATGTTGTTTAATTCAACATTTGTAACACATTCTCCTCAAATTACTTGTTTCGAAACATCACGCCCTGATATGAAACATTAACGTTGCATGTGCGAACGGCAAATGGAGATTCGACGCTTCCTTCGTTTTGCTCGAAAAGAGCATCGGTAAAACGAAATCATGTGAACGTATTGTACCGTGTTGTGTGTAGTGATCTATTATGTATATAAGCTGAAGTCTGGGAAAAACGGGGCAGTCAGCACTTTCCGCCTAGACTGTTCGTTTGGGAGAGACTTCCTTCAAAAGCAAAAATCCCATACAATCGGAAAATTACAAGAATAACTATTTGTATAATGTTATTTCAAATCCAATGTATAAAGCATACGTTAATAAACGTATATACTCGTACCATAACTAATCTTAAAAGTATAAAACATTGTCTTAGCAGTGCATTATCAGAAAGCTAAATCAGTAAAACCGATTTCTCGCAGACGCTTCTAACAAATGTAATTTGTCTTTATAAGACAGTGACCGCAGATTCTAGGTTTGTTTTTGTCATGGGTTTTTGTGATTTGCTCAGGGCAACTGTTCACTTGCCGTTTATGCAGGACTTCCCTTTTCAGGCGAAATTTCTGATTCTACTGGGGATTCATTTTGTTTCCATTTTGTAACTTATTTCTTACTGACACATTTCTCCTGCGTACACGTTCTTAATTTAAAACTGTCGACCACGATTTTTCTTCATAACTGTTGTATGATCCGCACGCAATCCTTCTGAAAATACTGAAGTATTCCCTAAAGACAATCGACTTTGTGAACTATATATAAGTAACACTCTGTAATACAGAGTAAAAGTTGTTGTTTGTTAAATATGCATTTGAATGATAGTGTATGGACTTTTACTGTGTGTTCAATGCAATTCAATTTTTTTCAACATTTAAAGTCACCAGCCCATACACAGAATATGCAACATAATTTGTACGCAGTGCAGTCGGTTAGAACAGTTTGCAATTAATTCCGTAATATTACTATGTCTAACATCAATTATACATGTAATGATTCTAATAGTAACGAGAATATTAAAATATTCATAATAGTACAGGAAATAATTATATCAAATTCAGACATAGATAAAACAGGTGAATATATAAAAAAAAATATGAACTGCTAAAGCGCTGCTCTACAAATCCAATGATTGCGGTCGCATAACTTGTCTTGGGAAATGTCATAAAATCTTTACTATGGCCACTATCCCACTACATTATATTCAAGAAGTCAGTATTTGGCATAAGTATGTGCATTAAGTACTGGTAACACTGTTATCCCAGGACAAGTTTGAGATGGTTGACTGAACGCATTGATATGACTGAAATACTTTTGAAAACGGCGAACAGTCCTATAGAAAACAGGTACATAACATCAAAATAAGTTAAAAACAAATGGTATATAAATGTATAACATGAACTTATTCGCGTTATGCATTCGTTGGCAAATGAACAGACTAGTTCAGACGATTGCCAGTTACATATATATTGATCAACTATAAGCTATACTTTTTGCAGTACAACGAGTCACGAAATACATATATGGAATTAGCATCTATTCAAGACACTCGGTTTTACAATCTCCTGGCCCCGTGTTCACAAAACGATTTTGCAATCGAAAATCGATTTTAACTGACATTGATTTTCATGTTTGCCTTTCAACTTCAATGGAAATCCATTTTCAATTCCAAGCAAAGTCGATTTTCGATTACAAAAAAATGTTTTGTGAACACGGACGGGGCCAGAAGGCGATAGTAATTCAGTAAATGTGATAAAGACTAAATAGACAACAACTTGTGTTTTGTCAGAGGGACAAAATGTAATTTTATATAAATATTAATACAATGATCAACTTGTTAAGTTGATCTTTCCCCTCAGAAAAATGTCTATTTAAGTAAACGAAAACTAAACAATATGTGCCATCGAAGAACAGTTGCAATAGAAAGAAATTCCTGTACACAGTCAATAAGGTTTTTTTCTTATCAGCACACACATAAGATATCAATCTATTCGTGAGTATAGACATGTTAATACAATATATCTTATAACGCTATGTCAATGTAATTATAAGGGACTTTTATATTGCCGTTTTATATAGAGAGATTATAACAAGCTATGCCTACTAAGACGGAAATTCGCCCCTCGAGAATAGTCTGTTCCAAAGTTCATGTAAAACGGGTGTTAAATCGTTTCTACCATAGATGCTATGCATAAGATAACCTACCACTACTTGATTTATTGATGTTGGACATTTTGATAGCGTCAAGGGTCTCGTGTTTAGTTATATCTGAGTGAAAATTGTATTCTCAAAATCATTGACACAAACAGGGTCATTTAAAATCTATGTGGGATCATTTTCATGAATAATATGTTCGCAATTGAATACTATCTGTGAATAATTATACTAATAAAACGGGCCAATATATGGCGTTGACTTGGATTGTTAAAAGAGTTTATCTTCGTTCCAAAAATGCTTAGCGAATGATTCTTGAACAACATAACGATGTTTCCTTATTAAAAGAAGTTCACAAAAACCTGGAACGTGCAACCTTATGGAAAGTCCGCTGAAATCCACACATACAGCCTTTCGCTCACAAAATTCCTGTCTCGTCTGTGATCCAAAAAAAAACCTGAAGAACCCAACTTTTGTTCAAAGTGCACACACCAGCACATGCACAGCGAAGTGATACGCGCACTTTTTGAGTATCCCCTTATCGACTCGCCGACACGTATACCAACTTTCCTAGAAACAGAACGGCCATTATGCGCACCACTGCACTCTTAAAACAAACGCAGAACCCGCAACACCGGTGATGAACCTCATGGGAACGATTGATGACGTCATAGCAGATTGGATGCCTATAGAACTCTTCCCATAGCTCCTGATTAACTGCGCCAATTTCTTGCATCGTTACTCGCGGACTAGTTATCACAAGACATTCACTTCCGACAAGCATGTCGAGGAATCCTTTACCTGGCAATTCCGCATTGTTTCATCGCGAATTGCGCAAGACTCTGATTAGGGTATAACGACGTGATCAAGGATAAGATATTAATTTAAACGTTCGTGAAGGCTAAAGGGAACAAATCTTTAAAGAATGTTACTTATTTATTTTTAAATCGTGTCTCAAATATACGCTTTAAATCCCTTCATACCATCAAATAGATTTGCATGATAAGTGTATAAATAAGACTATGCATTACATGTTACAAAATACGCCTTTTGTCAAGAGAATGTGTTGATGGCCTATAGATTTGATAAATGCATGCATTTAGCTCACTTATAAAGATAATATGCCATAAGTGCGTGGTTGAAGTTAAAACAACACCATTATGTGTTAATCCCCTGAAGATTTACCTAGAGTTTCACAGTTTATACTAGTACTTGATAAAATAAATATATGCAAGCCTCTATAACGCTAAAAATCAACGAAAAGTGGTCTGGTAACAAAGATTTAACACGATACAAATTCTCTTTTGTGTTTGCGTGTGGAACAATATATCTAACACATGTCCATGTCCATGTCCCATTTTAGTGTGTGCGTGTCGTATGAATAGATATCGTTGCGGGAAATTAAAATGAAATATATTGTGTCACACAAAAATAAAAAGGGGCATGTTATATCTTATTTAATCTATGTTACCTGAACACATCTGGCGTTGACAGCTTGGCTAATTCTAAAAGGAACACTGATTGTCTATGTGTTAACTTAATTTTACGAAATATTTTACGAAATTTCCGTTTATTTTTCGTGTATTTTTAGCGTTATTGGGGCTTTAAACGATAACCCATTTTAACTTTCTATTTGTGTGGATACATTTTGCGCTAAATGTTTTGTAAACTATTTAATTTATGTAAACAACTCTGGCTACATATCTGAACAATTTCAAATCCATTTAATATTCTTTGTTCATGCGAGACTACACAATAGGCTCGCCAAAATTCAATAGAACCACTTACATGTGTCTGCATAGGAAATAGTATTCGTATCGGGGTAAATTTACTGGACAAATTACCGCAAAAAAACATATACACAAATCTACAATTAAGCTGCATTTTGTTCGAAATTTCACATTTTGTTTGTTGTTTTATATTGTAGTTTATACTTAAAGCCCATCCTTAATATCGATTAAGCAATGGATTAAACGCTGGTTTATATTTATCTTAATATTTAAGTCCATAAAAGTCATCTCGAACAAAAAATTTAAAAGAAAATTCTTTCGAATAATAAAATGCTCATTTAAACGTTCTTAAAGTGAGACTATACGATTTGTATATGTGTCAAATTTTAATATATTGATAAAAAATATGTTACAATAACACAAAATATGCAAGAAAAATAATACATTGAAGACGAATTTCATAAAATTCAGCAAAGACAAGTTTGCGCTGGTTAAAGCCGATGCCGACACTTTTAATCGTAATTGTTAGGAAACAAAATTGTGGCTTTGTGTCGTATGAACGAATCTGCACTAAAGCTAAATTAGGAGTCACATTGTACATGCATGATATATATGCTGGCGAATTTGGCTGTACAGCCATTTTCGATTTCCGATTTAAATATCTGGCTTATTTTGCATTTTTCGACACATGTTCTTTTTAACTTTTATTTTAATTTATATTGAAATATATATATAATAAGTTTTTCACACATTTATAAAAAAAAACATGAATATTTGACAAAATCGTATAGTCTCACTTTAATGCATATGTTTGTTCATTCTTATGTGAAATTGAATGTAGTAATAATTATTTATCCAGTATGCCCCGAGAATAATGATCAATAATAACATGAATATCATCTGGTCTATATAATTCTGAATTGTTACGGGAATTGGGCCAGTGTTCTGGTAGTGTCATACATTTCTCAATGCAGATCTATCACAATGGGTCTTTGGACGACCATAAAAGATCCTGATGTTACGACGCGTCCTATTAAACGTCTTGCCAAAACAATATGTTATCATAAATGTATATATAACGATATACTTGTTTAAGTGCCACCGCTGATAAGTAGTTATTAATGGATCGGACAACCTGTCGGATCTAGTTATGTGTACACGCAAGGTGTATGCATCGTTGATAAATGATCTTAAATTTTGAAAATGTTAACTGTTTATATGCCGATTTTGTTAGGGGTTACAGTGGAGACAATGCCATTTTTGAAGATGCACGTGCATGACTTTGTTTAACTTGTGCATTTGTTGTCTAAACGATCTGTATCGGCGATTTATATATTTTCTCAGAGCCAACTGAATCGATTTTTGATCTGACATTAATATGGAGTCAACAATTTATTAAATTGATTAAACTTAATTGATTAAAGTTATTAAAACAGTTACATGTATGTCGTATATACATGTATACAGAAGTAAAATTTGTTTAATCTATTTACTCGAATTTATTTAGCGAAGACTTTATTTATGAGAGCTTTTTGTTTTCAAATTGTTATATCGTAAGATCTCCAGAATGTTAAATTAAAACAAAGAATTGGTACAGAGGAAAACGTATGTGCATACCTTTAAAATGATATGTTCATATATTTTCGCATGATATGAAGTGTGTCATTAAATGCTTTAAACTGATAAATGTTAACATCGCAACTAAACATTTCCAGTGTAAAAAAGTATACAAAACAAAGACAAAGGTTAAACCCATCTGGACTCGAACAACTGACACTTGGAGTAGTCTAGCGCCGAAACCACTCGGCCATCCTTGCTCCTGTCGCTTCAACAATCAATACTACAAAACATGTACCAATACTTGATCCGCAAAGGTCCCCTGGATATTCCACCGACGTTATTCTTGAAAACAATCGAGATTGTGCTATATCCTTAACATAACAAAATATTAGTTAGTTTCTCAACAAACCATGTCAAATCGACGTCGAAAGAACATTTATTTGTAATGACTTTACCAGACTCACAATTCTGGTTGCTCTATACCTGCCTTCCAACATGTAGTGTTATGTCAGTGAAATCCATTATAATGGCTTTGCTATAACATCGGATAATACTATAAACTTGTTAATGCCACCATCGCAATAGCGAAAACGATAAAAAAAAGTATTACCGTTATTGAATTTAGTGATGAATGCAAATCGGAACTCTTTGCGTGTTTAAACCGCTTGTATATGGCTTCAAAGAATAGAATCCTAATTCAAGGGAAACATTATTTAAATGTAAGATGTTACAATAAAAAAAGCATAACTTTTCAATTATTGCATGCAAATCAGAGAAACCTAATTGAACTTTTCTGAAGCATTATTTCCAACCACATCTTTTCCCTTATTACAATATGCTACGAAATAGTAGTTGATGCAATATTCCGAACACCAGCATTCAATTTCAGGACAATTCATTTATACATTATTAAAACTATGAATACTTCAAACATTTTAACAAACGCTTACTTTACGTATGAACACAGAAAACACACAACAAAACGATTATCACGCAAACTTGTTTTTGCATTTTAAAGGAAACCGGATATGGTAGCAAAATCGGTAGATTGCTAGACTAAAATTCCGTGGATTTGATTCCCTTCTTGGCCTTAAAACTTGTGTGGTATTAAAACAATATTATTACGTCAAGTAGGGCAGTAATAATTTACTCACACTAATAAGATTTAAATAATGAATGTAAATACAGCGTGCAACGACCCACCACCGCGTATTTCATACATTTGTTTATTGAATTTGAATATGTTTTTCGAAACAAATACAGATCTATAATTTTATTCTTGTTAACTATTTGTTTATTTTCTTTGTTGGCCTTCTTGTTTTTTATTGGAGACGGTATATAACAACATTGAATTATCGTATGTTTTGTACAGAACAATGTTAATTATGTTATACTACTATTTAATTCTCGTGTAAGCTGGAGACCAGATAATATCGATTATGTACTTATTCCTATTTTTTTCTGTCATTAGTGCATATTCTATTCAACACATACAAACGAGAAACCGTATTCGCTACTTACGTTTTCTTTATCGGTATCATTATGAAAGCCGGACTTGTTTTAATGCCATCCAAACGTTTGACCGGCTTCGGATTTTTTTATTCAGCTTAACACGTCGTTTACTTGATCTGAAAACATCAATATGCCTCATTTGTTACATCAAGTAGCAATCAGGCTGCGCTGCGAAACGTATTCCTATAGCCAATTCAACTTACACGTGGTCTCAGAACACCTAGCCCGTATAATATATAATCGTATACCTTTATTTAGCGTACACATAATCCGTTAAATTATTATGCTAAACACAGTGTTGACATATAGTATTGGATCGCAGTTTATTGTTTTATTGTTGACTTGTTCATGAACCAATATATTTTTTATCTCTATTGTGCAAATTGAAGTTTCGCTGGGTCTCAAAACACGAAAATCAGTCTTACTCACTGTAACACACTACAGCAACGCATATTTATTGCATTTCGAAATAGAAAACCGTAAATCGCAAGTCTCCATGATTGTAATTTACGATCAAGCTTTCAGATAAATAATCCTTGTAGCGATTCTGTGTTATGGTGTGCGAATCATTGAAGTTAATTGTTTTGTTTTATAGGAGGGGTCATATAAATAAATTAATTTGGGCAGAAAATATCCCAGAAACTAGATTGTCTAATCTTTTAGAAAAATGCACTTACAATTTACTATAACAGTTTTATGTTCAGGTTTTAGGTATTCAGTTATTACACCATGTGTATGGATGTTTTTATTTAAATTGTGCATATTTATGTTATGGGTTAACACTTGTTATTGATTTTCAAATTGAGAATAAATACTTTCTATATGTATGTTGCGAAAGATTTGCATGCACACGCACTTTGCAGATATTTGTTATGTGAGTCCTTTAGTTTAGAAGTGTGTACATCTTAATGGCAAGGTCCGACAAGTGTCGATATTTTTCTATCCGATTTTATTTTCGAGACCAAGACCAAATAACGTTTGTCATAAAAGTACAGATAATTTATATTCAAAGGGAAGTAAATACGTCATTTGTTATATTCGGTATTTCAGATTTCAATATAACGACTTGTTAAATAAACTATAAGATAAAAAAAGGTAAAAAATAATCATATGTTAGCAGAATGGATATGCTTGTATTCGACACGTTAATTGCAATGCTGAAATGAAAGTTAAACTGGCTCAATACACTTGAATATCACGGCCGGTAATCACGGGCGCCACCTCTTTTTTGCGATGCATTAATATATTAGCCAATGCTACTTCCGAGGTGGCGCTAAGGACCGGATGTTTTGAATGTTCACGGATAATTCTTCAGTGTGAGTAGGTTTTATAAGTTTTTTTCAACACATTTCGAATTATTTAAAAAATCGGACAATGTAGTGCGATTCAGCGAAGATAAATTCGTCCACAAATGTACAGAAACATACAATCACAGCCCATTTGGAAACGTGAGGACCTATATAAGTTGTGGCATGGTGGAGTTTTGGAAAGCAAATCGATGTATTTTGCCTGTGTGACGAGCAAATGTCCACCCGATTAATTCGTGAACGACATGAAACGTTTTCGTTCAACATATTCTAGTTGCTGCATTTACAAACAAATTGGCTGCCTTCAGATTTAATAGAACAATTTATATTTTTTCCAAAAGAGATGGAGCTAATGCCAAGGAGGTGGCGTTAATGACATGAGGTGGCGCCAATGCACGATATATGAATCATATCATGATTTACATTTGAAAGATTTTCCTTTTTCCCTTTTTTTATGTTTTCAACGTAAATACGTTAACCCAAAACTATAAAGAACATAAACGCATTCTAAAATAAAACGCAAAATTTAAATCTGTAAATAAGACTAAATATATAAGTAACCAACTCAATTAAGAAGTCAGCGATCTGAATAAAACATATTGTTCGCTTTAAACCCAAAATACTCAATAAAGCCAATAAATACATTCTCAACAAAATATTTCTTCTAGAACAAATGTGTATATACAGTAAAATAATTCACGAAATAGTTAAAAGATTTTACTTCTGCTTGAGGCGATGAGTTTTGTTCCCTAATCAGAATGCCTAATTCGCGAAAAGGCAAAGGTCAACGAATCTTAATTATCTCCACAAATTTAGGATAGCTCGGTCTTAAATCGTTAACCTGTTTTTTTTTATAATCAAATTACTTTCCAGTTTTATAGTATATGCAATGACAGAAATCTTCTGTTCAAAATCTCTTTGCAACACATGTTTCTTCATAATTATGTAGACTTTACTTTTTTCGATTATATGTCATTATGATCGAATTGAGTAAAAAGATCGAATACTCAACCTGGAATACCACACAAAAAGTGTAGGGTCGGTACCGAAAATTAAAATAGTTGAACATGTGCATTGGCGCCACCTCCTGTCATTAGCGCCACCTCCTTGGTATAGGCTCCATCTCTTTTGGAAGAATGTAAAATTATATATTAGATCTACAAGAAGCCAATGTTTTGTGCATGCAACAATTTGTACATGTTCAAAGCAATGGTTTGATGTCGTAAGCGATTTAATTGGGTGAAAATTTGCTCGTCACACATTTGCATCGATTTTCTTTAAAATCTTCACCATGCCTCAACTTATAAAGGTCATCACGTTTCCAATTTGGTTGTTATTATATGTTTCTGTACTGTTGTGGATGAATAAATATTCGCCGAATCGTACTACATTGCCCGATTTTTAAAATAATGATAAATATTTTGAAAAAGCATATAAAACCTACTCACCCTGTAAAATTATCAGTTAAATTTCAAAACGCCACCTCGGAAGTAGCATTGGCTCATTTATTAATGCATCGCAAAAAAAGAGGTGGCGCCCGTGATTACCGGCCGTATGTTACTTTTTTGTTTATATCATATATAAAATGAGGAACAGAAACACTTCACTTTTAAAACCGAAGACATTTGACTACTTTGTAAAGCTTGATTTTATGTTGAAAATTATCTATTATAATCTACACTATGACGCACATTTAATACGTATGGACCATTTCAAGATTTCACCGAGGTACAACTTTCAGAAACAAAAATAATAAACCCATTACGAATGATAGTTTTTGCCATTCTTATTTCGACCCAGATGCCAAAATAATCACAATTTAACGAGCAGGCAGTAACAGATGATTATAATTAAAAGAGTAGTGTGATATATTTATGATCGGCAATACGTAGATTTAATTACAGCTAAGTGTGTGTGTATCCCTTTAATTAATCGTAAAGACACAATTCCTTCCTGAATTTTATCCGAAACATGAAAATGCATTTACTTAAGTATGTTATTGAACCTGATTCAAAACCATACCTACGTCAATGTGCCGTTTTAACAGGCCATACATCTCATGTATAGGTTAAAATATATGGTATATGTGTGTTTGGTTTTTAAAACATCCAATGCACTACTAACGGTGTCATGGTTTTATTGTACCCGTCATTCAAAAGTGTGGTTATAATTGTGGTGATATGATATGTAAACCGAATAAAACAATACTATTGAATGCACACGGTTGGAATAATTATTTATGTTTCAGTCATGTAAATAAGTTGCACATTATTACGGTTATAAATGTACATGTCGTCCTCATTACTAGCAAACTTAACACGTTAGATTTAAATTATATCAACAATTACAATCGGTACTCGATGATATTTTACAGCTTGGAAATCGAAGGAAATAAACTCGATATGTTTATTTTCGTTTGCCCCCAAAATACCCCAGTATTTAAAATTTGAAGTACATGTTGCACTATTGACATGTAAACATTCGTGTTCAATGATGATGATTCTGTAAAACAAATTCCTCTGAATATCCATATCTATCTAGCCTTTGGCCGTATACTCTGCTATTATGTATATTATTCCTTCTCTATGATGGTGTTTCCATTTCCTTGCGCAGTTTGCCTCGAGCAACTAAGCTTTAAGAGAACATACGATGTATATGCCAAACAGATATAACGTAGTTATTTTCATGCTTACATCGGAAGTTTTATTTTTTGCTTGTACATGTCCACGTTAATAGGGCTATGAACTTCTTTGAGTTGAAATTGATATTTGTCACACGGAAAAAAATAGTGCATACATTTAAATAAAAACGATAATTTATGGCTGGAACGTATAATGATTACGCATATCATGTGTTTCGTGTACCTTTACTCATGGAAACTTCTGAAGAAACATTTAATTACGATACATATGATGGGGCAGGTAACATCTTAGTACATACTTTCTTGTTTCAGTGATGTCTGTAAAGCTACTAAAGAGTGTTTTTTTTCAATACAAATGATTCCCAAATATACCAATTTTAAGAATAAGAAATATCGTCTAGACTAATTAATGATGCTTTCCTTGCAATGGCCTATTATATCTCATAAATATTGCCAAGGTGGGACGCTGTCGACGTTTGCACGATATTTGTGATGTGATATAAGAAAGGTAAGGACGTATACGTTAACGCATGGTAAACACGCATATGTAACATGTATGTTTCAGATTATTTTTAATTTATTTAGTTCAATAGCTTAAATAATTTAGACTCATAAACCAAATGCGGCGCATATCTTCTTTTAAAACGCGGAAACGCCATCGTAAAACGAGCTACAACTAGGAGAAAACAAACTAATAACGAATTAAAGCGATACAATCTGAATGTATGAGCGAAATAAAACCTCTTTGAACAGCAATAATTCTTTCAAAGACTCATTAACTTCCGAAAGCTGCTCTTTTTAATACGGTTAGGGCAAACATTTTTTCGTTTACTTTCGTCCATGAATCCTTAGAACCCAATTATTTCAGAAATATTATTCAATTACTGATGGGTGAGGAAGCGTTCCCAAATGTTTGATTACATTTGCTATTGATTTACTAATACCCATTTTGCAATCTGAGTATAGCACTCTTCACGAACATGGTTTATTTTGCGAATACCAGAGTTCCCACCATATGTGCTATCTTCCAAAAGCCTATTGCCAAAACCTTGTGAATACATTCGTTTTTTATTATTTAAATGAGACATTCACAATCAACAAATTCAATTTATAAAAGGTTCTGAAATACAACTGCTTAATCTAACAAGGATTTTTAACTTCCGTTAGCACATCTCTAAAGTTAGGTTCAACCGAACATTTTATTCTTAGAAATTGTCAATGAAACATTCGTTTCCGAATCGGTATTCAATTAGTTATCAGCGAGGACGTTTTCTCCTACTGAATGTCTGTACAGAGCAAGTAAGCCACTATTTTTGTGCTCCTCCCCAGCATTATTTGACCACACATTTGCTGTGTATTTGATGTAATATTTAACATTTAAATTAATCCCTGAAAAAATTATAAATATAAAAAAATATTGACTTACATGGAGTATAGTATGGTTAAATGGAATACAAAATGTGCGTATAATACAAACAAAAGTGAGTTAAAATTGTTCATGCAACAACTTGTTAAGATCATTATGTCACTACATCACTTTTGTCCCAGCAAAATAACTTTAAATAATGAGGGTACATAAATTAATTAATTGAAAGCTGGTCTATGAGGACAAATGTAAAACTATACTTGCATACAAGCCAACTAATATATTGTTATATATAAAGTTCTATCTTACTAGATAAATTATTACCGAGATGTGAAATAAGAAAATTTGATTAACATATATTTACAAATTTAGAAATATAATATTATTTCTAAGATATGAATACATGTTTTTATTTGTGACTTATTGTTCAATTATTCTTAATGTGTTGATACTTTGTTTATATGACATGCAACTCGCATTTTCCTTAACAGTACAAATACCAGTTTAAATGGAATATAAATACACTATCACATTTTAAACTGTTTTTGTGTCCATTAAATTGGATAGCAATGGCAGAGCAAGTTCGCCAAAACCTGTATTCTCTGAAACCACGAGACAGAGATGTTTGATATGCTGTATATAACATACTATGTTAGTCATTTACAAAGGGCGTTTAACCGGGCCACTTACCAGGATTCACATTGTCATTATTGACTTTTTAACACATAATTTAGACAATTTTCAAATTTGAAACCTCAACGCCCAAATGTATTAAATTTGGTATATACCATCGTATATTATTTATCTAATAACGTCGTCAAAAAACAAACCCCTGGGGTTAAAACTTGCCACCCGGGATAATATGATAAGACCTTCAAGCAGTACAACTTGTCTGATCTCAAAAATGTATACAGATGAGCAATCATATTGGACCCTATGTCTTCAGAAGCAGATTGTTTAGTTCAGACAATAAATTGCTATCATTTGGAGAAACATGCCATTAGTATAAGAATTGCGTGCAATCATTGTTCAGCAGAGAAAATTGCACATACTACTTTTCGTTTTTAAAAGTAATACGAATGTTCTTTCAAGACAATAGTTATCCTCTGGTACTTATTTATAGTTTGAGACACATTCTCATGTGGGTGAATAGTTTTCTAACATACTGTAAACAATGATATGTACAGACGGCTTCCCACTGTTTTCACGACATATTGTGATGAGGGATGATTTAGGACGTATATCCACACCTATTATTTCATTTGATCTAGATTTACCAGCGATGAGAATTCGAGATTCCTATCACTTCGGGTTAATAATTTAAAGCCATGTTTGTATATACATGATTTAATTACGGAAGTCGTCTGGCATCGAGTTATTATATTATCTAGGATGTTAACAAGGTTTAATATAATGAAAGAAAGTCATTATTTAAGAATAACATGAATCTATAATTGTGAACTTGTTAGTCATATGATTATTTTCACCATCTTAATATATGAACTATGTTTGAATTGTTGACTAAATAAACTAAAATTGTTTTTATTTAAGAACACAATTCAATATTGAGAATGTCTTTGAATGAAATGTGTGAAAAGCAAATAGTGTGTTGTTTCTCGTGGGACACACATTCTGTTTAGGGTCAAGCTGGTATTTTGAGCAATATAGCGGATTAAAAAAAAATACGTTTGGCAAAAGACAACCTTATCAAATTGGCTTTATGCTGTATTGCCATTTTAGGAATGGTGGTCTTCTTGTGCATTGAAGCGGAACCATGTGCACTTGGAGCGAAACCGTTTGAATACATTTGTCAAGAGACCACTACATGCTTAATTATCATTATGTTCAATAATGTGCTGATCATAGGGTCTGAAAACTGGTGATTTATACATATTTCTATTTTTGCTATGAGGGCCATAGTTTGCATTGAAGCGTTTCAATATGCACATGTTTGGTAGAGGACTCATGAAGATTGGCTAATAAATAATGCAAATAAATAATGCAAATACGAGAGGAATACAAATCTTTCGCGCACATTGTTAATGGCATCGTACTGCGCGTCCGCCCGATCTCCCACCTTTTTTTTCTTTCATTGTGAATGGCATCGTGATGCGCGCCCGCCCGATCTCCCACCTTTTGTTTCTATCATTCTTATATGATTTGTGTATCCGTGTTTGCAAGTCAATTAGCGTTACTTCACTTCTCGATCAGCAACATTGTCCTCAAAAACTAATACAATGATTTGATTGTCGCAGACATTATCGTGTTATTTACGTCTCATGGGTGCGTGCTTACATTATAGCATTGTCAGTTTCCGATATTTCTAAAAGCGCACTACAATAGATGACATAAATAAATTAGGTTCGGTGATTGTGCAAGTCTGTCAACAAACACGTAGGGTAATTTATCTGAATAGTGGAGAACATGTATTATTGATAGTTTTTTTTTACAGAATTGAATGGGAATGTGTTTTCTGTTAGAAACCTTGGTGTTGATGTTGTTTCGAAAAAAGCGCAAATATAAATGAAAATAGTTTATACCTTGACTTTAAATCTTAACAAGTTCATGAAAGTGAATATAATATAGTGTATTGAACGCGAAAACGTATGCTCTCTGAAATAACTAAAACTACTGTGACGAATAAAACAAATATGATCTTACACCAAATTAATAAGAAATAATTATTATTTATTCCCAGTGTTGCCTGAGCTACATGTTCTTCAAAGTTTGTATGATTGTGAATATTGTAACACATTTTTGCTTTATCACAAAAGTGTGAGGTTTGGCGTGGTTGTAATGGGGTTTACTACTTATTGAAATGTATTGCAAGTTTCCAGAAGGTTGAACCAGTTTAAATTGATGTAATGCGTGTTGTCGCATTGCATGTTTTGTAATGTCAAATATTGGTAATTAGTCATTTAAAATAAATGAAAATCCAACGAACGGTAACATACATGTACCGCCTACAGTTATTTATGTCCGATATAATTTGTAAAATATTTAAATTGGTTGTATGTTATTGTTGGGTTGTGACATGAATTGTCTTAAATAGAAGTCGGTCAATGTGCTTGAATAATTGACTTTAAAATATTGACTGCAGTCTTTCTCCAAACGATGTACATGGATTGTGATATCTTTATTCACATTACAACCGTAATTATACCAACATAGTTGAGTTCTTATCTAAAAACTAAAAAGAAAAACATAACGGCGGTAAGTCAATTCGTCTTGTACCAATATTATTGAAACTTGTTTTATATCCAATCGATATATTATTCCAGCGTAGATAGACGCGTCCAAATATCTTCAGGCAAAATCGATAAAAAGAAACGATGCCATATATTAATCACTTAAGATTATTAACTAAACATGAGATACAGATGTTTAATAAAAATGAAACTAATTTAAACACACGGGAATCTTATTTTTTCACTCAGATATCATTTATGCGTTTCATAAAATAGGAATGGTCCGCGTTCCAGCAGTGAAACTGTCAGACGTTTTCCAATTACAAGCATATCAGACCGCACGTTTAATGATTTTGTCCGTATTGTCTTAATTATTGATATCAGGTTGTGCGTGTTTATGAGTGTCAGTTAGTACAATATTAATTTACGGCAACCTAACAATGAGTGTACCGGATAGACCGTGGACAAACAGGTCTTTTTTACGCTTTCTTGTTTTATAAAGTTTCATAAACAAAACGTTAACCTTAAATCATTGCATAAATTGACATTATGAGATTACATCATTCATTAATTTTATGTTAAATACAATGGTTTTCCAACAAATCTTACGATATATATGTACCACATTTCATAAAAAGTAATAAACATCTATAATTTATACCCTTATAATACAAGGGACAAATTTGTTGAATGTGGAAAGCTAAACAGGCCATTTATTTTTATTAAAAATCGATCCACATGATAATTGGGCAGCTCTTGTAACGGTTCTCATAATAAATTAAATTAGTAAAGTACGAGACAAATTTGAATGGGCCATTTCTGCACCCATAAATCGCCTTGCATTGGGAATTGAATTATTTAACAGTGAATAACGAAAGTGTCATCCGAGAAAAGCGAATGACATATTTTGAGTCCACCTCATCACTTGTTTTGTTACGTTGTTATTGCAACATTCTATGTTATAAAAAAGTATTTGATAATTTTGTTGATACAATTAGAGTGGAGTGAAATTGTTTGTACAAAGGAAAAGAAAATATGTTCATCCTTTATTCAAGAATAGCATTTAAACAAACAACAGCAACAATACATGCTCTTTTAAACATGCCATTTCTGTGCACAGACCCGTTTTTGTACCACGTACTATAATAAGGTTTATCTGATATTTCTTAAATTGTGTCAAATCGCAATTCTTCAAATAATGTACAATTGACGACTGGTATTTATAGGATTCTATGCATCGAACAACAGCTGGCTCTTGTGACATCAAGGAAACAAATATGATGCGTGAAACACGTTAAAGGTAGTATCTCCATCTGAAACATATAAATGGTCTTTCTACATCAAGCTGTAAAATAATGCGTCCATTCATGAATGCAACACTGTGTTAGCAACATCTTCACAGTAATAATCTTGGTTCAGGAAGCGTAACACTTAAACTTGTATTTATCCAAATGATGTTATAGTATAGCGATCAGAGAGTGTCGAGTGCAAGTATGCTTTTGCAATAGGTTTGGCGTGGTTGTAATAGGAAACGGGAAACGGGAAAAGGAAACACCAATATCAATGGTATGTTTGCAAACTAGCGTATTAACCAACATTTTTAAAATATACTATGTAACTACCTTTTTTAAAATAAAAGTACTTACATACTAACACATATTACACATGTCATAGCATTTGATGGGTAGAGTAAATGTTTCCCTGAATGGGGAGTGATGTCAACGAATGTAAACATTGAAGCTGGTTTTTCTCGGAGAGGGGTAAATCACTATACTTATACTTAATTGTAAAGTACGCAAAAGTCGTAATCATACGTTTTGTTTTTCTAAGAAAATCAGGATCTCATTAAATGATCATAACAATATTCTAATATTTGGAAGAACGTCTTTGATCTGTCAATTAACATCGTGTGTTGTTTTATCCTATTTTAAAGTCTTAGTACCTAATAATTTACCCATTTGTGGAAAATATACTTGGCCTTACACTTGACCCAATACTAAAAGAGCGAAGTTATTGTTCTATTTTCGATCATTCACCTAAAATACTTAAATAGCCTCATAACAAAAAAATGATTTTGAAACCTCGAGATAGTCGTCTCATCAATTATTCATTTACATTATCTTAAACAACTCACTGTTAAATTGAAAACATTGATGTGGCCCTTTGATTTATTTTGAAAAAGAAAAAGCTAGTATAAAAAATACATGTACACACGAATGGTTAAGAATGTAAATACACCCAGGACAAAATACAGCAAACATTCACGTTATTAGCAATCAAATATTCAATTTGATATTTGCACATGAATAATTATTATATCGTTTACACAGTTTAACTACTGGGACCAATATGGGCTTTGTAAATGTTCTCCATGTTACCTTAATTTATGTAATGAATTATAATTTTAGAACAAATATTGTGCTTCAATTGTATACAATATTCAATCGACATTTGAACGTTGTAATTATAACAAAACGCTACATGCAAAACGGCAGTAATTCTAATGTATTGGCATATACATGTTATACTTTGTTCAGCAGCGTTGTGTATACCAGAGCCGAACGCAGCAACAATATAACATTGCAAGTTCCGATTTATAACTCTTTTTTTCTGTTTAGTCCATAAAATACCTGAATTATATTGAATTTGTTTTTTGAACATGTTATTGACCTGGACAAGAAGAAACGTACATACATTGTTTCAATTTCCAAACTCTTGTCACTATCCGAAATTTCCTTTTTAACACAAAAACCTTTTCTGGCATTACAAGGGAATGTTACGCATTTGAATTTGAATTTGTTTGCGATTTTGAAAAAAAAAATGTGTTATTCCCAGACACTCGGACTATACAGTTCTCTGTATGCAATAATTTGTTGTTATAATAAAACAAATAGAATAACAGTCACTATACGATGGAATATGTCAATGTATTTCAAAACGCTGTATTTCGACTGTCAACATCGAGCCGGATCTAAATAAATTTCGTTAAAATGACTGATGAGAGGTCCGACGATGAAATATATTCGTGTATTTCAAAGTACTTGATGTTATAACGTATTGAAAATATCGAGCCGGATCTGAATAAATTACGTTAATTGTGCCCCATTTGAGGTCCCACGAACAACGCATTGTTGCCCCTGTGTGTTTTTTTAAAGAGGGTATTCATTCTATTTGCTGATGGGAAAGACAGAAGTGTCACTACAAAAGCAGCCACTAAAAAGAAGTATTCAAATTATGTAAATAAACATTAAATATGTCTGCAATTTTATCAAGTTTAGAAGTAATAGACGATGCATGCGATGATGGAATTTGTTATTTTTGAAAGTGTACAATTTTCAGAAATTGTCATTTTAACGATTCCAAATGTAGTACCTAACTCACTCTTTGTAGGAGACGAAATCAATTTAGCATCAAAATACAATAGGAACTCGTGTTATTTAGTCTGCTGTTGATGCTTCGTATTCACAGATCACGTTCTTAGATTCAACTTGATGGTGAATAGATGATAGATAGTCTGTTAAGTTATTCAAATCGATTCGTCTAGACCTAGACTGTTAATGATGTCAAGTCTGACGTAAGCGATAACTATACTTTAAAATATCTGCCTAAAGGACCTGGAATGCCTCAATAATTTTTTATTGCACTACAGATTCTTCGTATCTCCATATAACCTATATAGTGCATATTCATGTTATTTGTATTGTATGAAAATGTTGATATATAACGACGGTCATTTCGTCACGTGCCTTTAATAAAAGCCAAGCGTGGGTTAACAAGAATTTGTCTCCTAAAATGATTATGGAGTTTCATTATTCCTATATATTGAGTAATGTGACCAACAGAAGAGTCCAACTAGGCAATAGCTTAGCTGTTGTATACTTTTGAACAATTATTATACAAACCGTAACTGCACGAGTATAGTCTGTGACGCTTCTGTTGCAGATAACTAACCTATTTAGCATATTTTAACCACGTGTTAAAGTTATGATATTTAAACACATTCAGTATGGCAAAAAGCAAACAAAACAGCCGATTACTCAATTATATGTGATATATCATTTTAACAAACCGAGTATCCTATGTCAATCACAATAGTTGTGTTAAAAACTTATATCAAATATAACATAAATCATATAACATATAACAAATCTTAACCTTTGGCGCGTTGTTGAGTCGGGCGTAGTATTATCTATAAACCACACCATTGCTCACCAACACATATAATGAGGCGTTTCTTCCGTTGTGTACAAAATACCAACCCAAAAATTGCAATTGTTCATTGTACAATTATGTTTCTACATTAATATTATGTCTTTCCATCTAAAAAAGCATTTCTATAGTTAACACAATCAGAACGGGGCTACACAACACAATTAAAAATATGGAAAACATCGAAAAGGTCACTGTTCCACTTTAATTGCCTTTACAAATAAACGATCATTATTAGTTAAGTTCAATACGTAACATTATATGCCGTTCATAGTTGATATAGTTAACAATTGGGGGATCTATTGAGTGAAACGCTAGTTTTCCAAAGTAGACGAAACACTTCGGCTATATCATTTTTGTAAAGTTTGTATAACGCGCGCATATTTACTCATATAATAGATTCAATGGGAAAGACCTCACGATTTGTTAAATGCGGTTTAATCTACAGGCCATCGACATTGATCTTTATGCTAAGACAAATAAGTGTAACGGTTCTCAAAATATATTAAATTTGTAACGTAGAAGGAATATTTTCATGGAAACATTTTGCATCCTGTAATCGGCTGCTAGTCAGAAATGAATTATGTAACAGGAAATAACGATATTGTCAGGCGGGAAAAGGGAAGGACAGATTTGCAGTGAACAAAATATCGACCGTATTTGACCTTCTAAGAACTTAAAATATAACACAGGAAACGTGTAATTGTTAACTCCTTATATTATTCGATATAATGAATATATTTGAGAGGCAACAATATCTATTTTGTTCGTTTTCCATATGGAAAACATGGCGAAAGCATGGCGTTTAACATTCAGACGTAGATTTTTACCCGCGCAAATAAATAAGCAAGCAATTAAAATTTTTAAACGAAAGTGAAATTAAAAAATAACAGAGGAGACACATTAATAACATCACATACACAAACACTATTAGATTATTTAATATGGAAACCCTAACTTAAGTTATGAAATTGTATTCTACTATTCTTATTTTTTTATTAATTGCTGCAAATTATATCACTTTAATACAACTCTTCTATTGATCGTTATCCGACAATTCAACTATTGAACTTGTTTTCTATTTAATTGTCAATTACATTAATCGAAATCACCGTCATTATCAGTGTATGCTCCTTATTTAGTGGTGCTCAAGTGAAGCGGTCGGGAAATACTTTGTTTATTTATCATCTGACACGACTATTGGTTGCAATGTTCAGAACAAATAAATTATTCTATTTGGTCAATATTAACGTACACAGTCTTATTGATACGCCTGATTTAGCCTTAGGAGAAATCGTCTCATTAATAATGCAGTTAAATTATCTTTAAAGGACACTCACTGTTAAATTGAATCAATAACGCCCCGGGTTAAACTAAATATTTTAAACGTTTAATGTAATTAAATAGTAAACAGAAATAAAATGTATGCGTATTGTGAATGTTCTCTTTTTTACCTAAACTTATACCATACACTTTTGTATTTAAGTAATATAAGACTTTAATGTAGACAATTCACATACATTTCTGTGAACGTATGCATGATTATTTTTTTTTAATACGTGTCTTTGCTAAACCGTGCATATGCTTATGCATCAACAATAAATGAGCTGTAAATGCTTAGCATAAACAAATATAACATTCAACCAACATACATCTTACACAGTTGTTGCTTTTTTAAAGTTAGAAATCACTTCATAACTGCAACCTTATAACATAATTAGCAGCAAAGGGCATCTTTGTTTTAGTCACCCTTGTTGGAATCTTACCCAGACTCTCGGAATTATCTAGAGTAAGCACTTAATTCCACGTGCCCTCCTCTCCATTCAGTTTTATTATTTGGGCACCTATGAGGGTTATAAAACAATACGAAGTATTGACATAGTGATCGGTGTATGATTAAATATATAGAGAATAATAGGT
This sequence comes from Dreissena rostriformis, assembly GCA_007657795.1. Taxonomy (NCBI): domain Eukaryota; kingdom Metazoa; phylum Mollusca; class Bivalvia; order Myida; family Dreissenidae; genus Dreissena; species Dreissena rostriformis. Next base: position 359,176 of record VMBQ01000037.1, on the reverse strand, counting down.
TGGTGACGTTGATGGAGAATGGTTATCTGGCAAGGCGGAGGAATTTATCGGGTGAGCCGGAGGCGAACCCGATAAGATCCTCCGCCGAGCCAGATNACAGCGAATTCGGTTGATTAAAGCCCCGTTGATTAAATTTCTGCTATAATACACGGCACGAAATGACGTCATTTTTTCGACAAAATGACGTCATAAATCCAGCGAAATTATCCAGTTAAACTAATTTTGTTTTAATAAAAAGGTTTACTGAATAAAAAGTGGGATAAATAGAATAATAGGTTAGTGTTGATTATAGATCAGGTTTATCATTCTCGGCACGAAAACGAAAAAGCACTCGCCAAGGCTCGTGCTTTTTGTTTTCTAAGCCTCGCATGATAAACCTGATCGATCTATTATCAACACTAACCTATTATTCTCTATATAAGTCATCGGACATGCAACATAAAAAAGGATCTTTTAAATTTGAAAAAATTTAGTCTATCGTTCGGTATTTGGATCAGTACTTGAATGTGGTATGTAATTCCGAACACTATCGATTCCTTCTTTTCATAACCCTACATCTTGATCATGAGTGTCACACATGATCAGAACATGTTTCTAGATTATTATTTTTCATAGAACGCTACTGAAACGAAATTATGTGTTTTGATATAACCTTAGCAAAAAAGTGTAAAAAATTAGCGATCAAATAATTTCACTTACCGGAAAGCTGTGTATATCGGCAAATGTATTTTTCAGAAAAACTGGCTGCACCTTTAACTCAAAAATAGCACCGACAAGAAAGAGAAATGAACTGATGTCAAAATAATAACGTCATATTGTTGATATCTTTTACGTCATAAGATTGGATAAGACATTTATATTTTGTTCGGAATCAGGAACATGGTCGGATTTCGGAGCACCCGCTCTATATATATATATATATATATCCACTACGTCCCAAACGTTACTCAACGTTTAGTATGTGTCATTTATGTGAAACCTTCCTCGCTCGCAGAAGAGAAACTCATCTTTGATATTTGAACTACAGCATGACATTCTGAATATTGTTTAACGGTCTCTCAAATAGTTTTTATTCCTTCAAACAAAATACACCATTTTTATATAATGCAACTTATCAACGCCGCAAAAGAATTATGGCAAGTACGGCAAAGCTCAAAGTAATAATGGTCGATTAGGTAATATGATTGTACGGACCGATTGGACAACAATAAAACACAATTATCTAATGTGTATTTTGGCATCAATCAAACCACGAGGAAACTAACACGTAACGTAGCACATATATAACACCCAACTGTATCACCATAATTCCCATAAAATAACTCCGTTGAAACTCATACAATGAGCCATCGTGAATCTCCTTGTTTTCGAGAATAAACAGAGGATTTAGTTTCTAAACGTCCTTGATTTTTTTTAACATTTGATACAGCATTTGCAGACACTAACCAACCTACTAGTATGGTGCATCACTTGTTTTGAGTCCATTCGGACGGGTGGTTGAAGGATTTTATCGCATTAAGGAACTTGATAATCCAACCATAGCTAATAACAAACACATAATAAAGTAATTGTACACAATAAATACGGCAATATGAATTTTGTTTTATGAACTATTCAGCATAGTATTCTTAAGTCTATTTTATAAAATACCGATCCAGTTAGTGCCAGAAGACTGTCATAGTGTATGTTACCTCGTTAGGGAGGGATTTTAATCACAATGTAAAGTGAATATTTTAGAAAACGAACGTTTGTATTTTTACTGCTATAAATGTTGATTTACCGAGGCTTCATTGTATTGTTTTTTGATAAGTACTTTGCATGCATAGAATTATACGTATAATTTAAGCTTTACGAATACTCCTGTGCCCGATTGTATCAACGCTGGTTAAAGTTACCCCTCGTTATAATGTGAGAATGAACAGATATCGTTTTCACATGTATGTTTTTCCTTTATTTTCCTATGGTAAACTAAACAATTTTACGACCACTAATTTTACAAGCTGATGAGCCATTACTTATTCAGTTTATATATCTTTAAAAGACTCTTTATGAGGCGCAAAGACGCCAACTGTTATATTATTAAAGTGTTTGTTTTTTTAAGATTACACTCATTGTTTTAATGTATCGTAGCAGCCCTATTACGTTTCCGATAAAGCATGTGAATGCAGCAGTGATCATCAAATACAAAATTAAACTACTGCATAATATCGTTTATTTTATTTTTTAAATTCATTTATATTAAAAGAATATAAAATGTTCTTTGATAATAAGATATAAATGTGTTCAGTTATTAAAAATAAAGATATGTCAATATACTGTTTTTCTTGAAGTATACTTTTACGTTAATAATACAAATTACAGATGACTATTTGACACCTGTTAATATGTTTCAATTACTACATGTTGAAAAGAAAATACGATATAAAGCTATAAACCTATCATTGCACACGCCGTACTTTCCAATACCTATCAGACGATGTCGTAAATTGTAGTATTACCAAATACACAGTGGGATGCTTATCACGCAAACTCACTGACTAGGGCTCTGTTTTTCAAGTGTACATAATTATTTCTGTAATTACTTGCACTTTGATGTAGCTGTCAGGAACATCCTGAATTGTTTTGTTTACATCTTCTTTGCAATACCAATTCGAACGACAGACACTCCATTATGTTTTAACGACTTAGTTTCATTAATGAGATTTGCAATATTATCACGCTATGAAATAGTTATGCAGACATGTGACCCAACACATTTCGCATTTTGCGTAGGACTCAAAAAATCAATCATGTATGTAAGATCCGACTGTGAACCAATTTTGTATGTGTATTATTGTATAATATGTATTGGCATGTGATGTTACGGCAATAGACCACATGTCCTAAATAAAATACTTGTTAATAGTAATGCTTCCTCAATCCATTTTGATTTCACTATATATGTATATAGTATTTTTTCACTCTATATAACAAACATAGTTTACATTGATAGATTGTATTCATTTTTGTTGTTGTCAGAAGTGGTATAATATTAACGTATAATGAGAATTTCATACATTGAAAATGGCTTTGGTTTTCACTGTTGCTCAAAGACGTATGGTTCGTCCTAATGTTCCTGATATGATACTGAAATTTTAGACAATGGACGCAGACAGTTTACAAAGATATGCACTTTCATTGTCACTTTATCGTTATACAATGGACAGTCAATCACTTTTACTTAGGTATAAACGTTTATTTTAACCACTTTCCAAGCATTTGGTTTCTACGCATTTATATGTTAGGCTAGATTACTAGTGCATTCGAGCAGTTCTGACGTTTAAATGTCGTTATAAATGATAGGTATTGTACAGGCCATATTTATCAAAATACTACAAAAAACAGTCAAATTATTTATTATGAACGGCCAAAATAACCATAACCAATTATTGTTATTCTAAATGTGGTACATTCCAGTTCAAAAATCAGAAAACACAATTTATAAAAAGAGGTCTAAAAATATAATGGGAAAAACTGCTAAAAAGTGTCACGTAAAAGGTCGAAATTGAATCGGGAAAGAATACTATCGCCCACTTACTAATTCATTTTCAAAATACGATTGAAACACATAGCGTACATCGGCTATTTTGCCGTTTAACGAAAACAGTTTGGTCATATATTTTTATTCTATAAAAATCAATTACACTTTATTATAAAAATGCATGTCTATCACCCTAAAATAAAACATGTCAAACGATTTTTCCCATTTATATCCGTTGAAGTGTGTTTTCTTTGACCATGTCATTGTTGCATTCCATACTTGAGTGAGAATCTGTGAAACCATGTTAACATTTTTTTTCACAAAGTTTCATTGTAACGCGACTACAGAAAATAGAGAAATTCGGTTATTTATGGTAGCGATTACAAAAGTTGGGTTTATATACAAAGATTAATTTAAACCAAACTAATTTTGAATAAATTGTCGAACTTTGTTTCTGCAATTTCTATTACAGACGAGCCTAGAGGTACTCCCTTAACGTGTCACATTGAACCACATGTGGTTAGCGTGTGGCTATGATATAAGTTAGTATAAACATCATTTTGAATGAAAAATAATCAAATTATATCAAAAAATCAACTTCTCTGAAAAATATTTCCTGGTGGACGACGAGTAGGTCTCGCGAGCTGTTTATCGTGTTATTTCTTAAAATTTGACCCAGCATTTGTAAATATATTGCAAGATATGTACATTTCCAGAAAGGAAATTCATTTCAGCGTTTAATAAGACCAAGTTCATGTAAATCGCTGCGCAATGGATGAAGTAATGGCTGTTCAAGGCGATGCACCCTTTATTCGGATCATTTTGAGTTAAATACCTTATTTTATATATATATATACATAAATATATATGTGTGTGTGTAATAGTGAAAAAAAATCAGAGAAGTTGATTTTTCGTGATAATTTTATTATTTTTCATTCAATGTGTTTACTAATTAATATCATAGCCACACGCTAACCACCTGTGCTTTGAACAGCGTTTCGCTCGTTATGTTCTTTTTGACTAAAATCAGCTTTGAAGTAAAATGAATTAATTATAAGATTTGTTTTCAAAACGCCGACCATATTATTCGCTTCATGTGATACCAAGTTGTACAATAATACCAAATATAGATGACAGTCTGGATATGATGGAATACATATCTGTATTTTATAGAAAACGTTGACCAAACGAGCAATACGTTATGTCACGTAAATGCCGAGTTAACGCTGTGGACGAAGCAAATATATTCTTGAACCTGGCTCTGAATAACAAAATAATCTAATTTAGGAATTTAGGTGAGATCTACGTGGTATTTACACTCCTTTACAATCGTCTAATGAATGTATGTAATGTAAGTCAAGAATATGTGTACTTTTGTTATGATTCACAATAATCCAATTGACAATGTGATGTACTGGATGATGCATTCACAGATGTCGATAGTTACTTATGTAAACGTAAACATACTTACAGCCGACAGATATTGGCTTAACTATCAAGTTGATAATGAACAGTTGCAATATTCGCCTGTTGTGTCTTTCAGGAAAGCGAATATTCTAGAACTGGACTATTGGTTTGTACAAAATACCGGATAATACACTTTACAATATCTCCTTATAGGACTTTTTATTTCATTGACATTGCATATGCGGTTTATAAACGAAAATGTTTTTGTAATGAAGGTTTATTTGATCGGAAAGAGCTCCAGGAACGAATTTATTAATTGCTGGAATGTGTACTGTGGTCAAAAGGTTAATCGTAGACTACCGGTGCGTCAACTAAGCAGAACCAAAACGCGAATTCAAACTGGTTAAAAACCTGACTTTGAGATATACGCTGTATTCAGCGACTTTTAATTAAAAAAAAATAATACAACAGTAGGTTATTTCGACGTTATTTAATCCGATATGCAACAAAAAAACAAGCATCATTTGAACCATACTTTTCCATTAAAGCAACTTGTTCACATTTTGACAAAACGACAATTTTCAACACAATAAACATACATTCTAAGAATAATATATACGTAATGTTCAAAGAAGCGAAATAACACCCCTTACTAAGAAAAATGATATAAGTATCGGTTCATTCATGGCTAATCCTCAATCAAAATCTGCAAAATAATAAAGTGCGTGAAGCGCTTTTCATCGATAGTCTGTAAAATGTGCATACATACCTTCTTTTAAATGCACATAATAAATTAAAGCCCTTCATTGGTAACGAGTAGATTTTTGCCTCCAGATATCCCTGGTTCAAATTCCGCTGAAGGCTATTTATGTTATTTAACTTTTTTCTTACAATTAAAATTAGGTCAGGCTATTTATTTGTTATGCATTTATTCACATTTTTCACAAGAACGATAATATGTGATATTAAACAACAACGCTTCGTTAAAAACGTATTTGTAGCCACGTCGCTTTTCTCCGACATAAAACGAACTACGCCAGAAGGCATAGATAATACAGTTATAATGCAGCTGAACTGAGTTTATATGTAACACATATAAAAGGAGGCGAAATTACGTTCTTCTAATATTCTCGTGACTGCCCTCTCCAATGCAGCTATATTATTGTTGATATTAAACAAGAATAACGTGGAGCATAATTATGGTTTTCGGTTTCGGTCGCACAATAATTTTGGGATGACATTAATCAACGGAATATTACACCATTAATATATATGGTAAAGCCTTTACAAGGACAAGCTTGTATTTCGTTTCCAATTTGTCATAAATAACGGACATCACAGTGATGAGATTTCTCTCATACTGATGATGCAACTGATTTAACCGTTTTTATATTTGATAAGAACATAGAATAGTTTTCAAAAAACATAAATAAGCCAAAGTTTGCGTTATCTACTTTTTTTGGCGATTTCCATTCTACGTTTGCCTGGGTCGTGTTTCAACAAAGTTGGGTATTATTACATTAATTCATTTTCATTTTAATTAGTATTCTCTTGTGGGGATATATATTGAATGTCACCAGTGAATTACATAACATCATCAACGGCCCTTTTTCTTCCAAATTTTCAAAACAAGATTTTAAAATGGTTAACCCCTGGAAGTGTATAAAAGAGGGTTAATAAACTTAATGATTTATATCGACCGTTTCAAGGCGGTCACACTCAGCTTTGACCATTGTATGTTTGGTGCTGTGTTGAATGTACTACCCTTTGTTGTATCGGCAATTAGCCCAATGCCGAATTAATCGACTAGCGTATAGCCACACGAATTTCGTCGTGGTTTCGATCAACGGCAGGGTAACGTATTTTATGTGGTGATTGGTAATGAAATAATTTGTTATACCATCCTCCCCTTACCTCTAATTCAAGTAGGTCAGTTGGCAGTTGCTGGCATATGTATGTGCACTTAGTATTGGTTAATTGGATTGCCCACGGAAAGTGCGAGTTTGTGCACTGACCGCGTGATATCACTGAAATACTGTTGCAAACGTCTAAAAATAACTAAACAAACACATATACAGGAATGTTCTCTCCAGCTTATCCTTCTGGAATGTGATTATTCCTATGAATAATACAATCAGAACAGTGCATATTTTATAAAAAGAGTCTGGTATTAACTGTATTGCAGTAACTGTCGTACATTTATCGGAGCTTCATCAACCAAAGTAATTCCACGATTTGTCATTCTCATAGTATTTAGCTCGGTGTGGATATAATGTAGGTTTCTACTTCTACAGACGGCATTCGTATAAAAATGTTTATACAAAAATAGAAACTATGTTTCAACGAGTGCAAAGGTCTTTTTATAACTTAATATCCGGCAAACCATGGCTCCTGCAATTGTTCCCTCTGTATTATTTATTGGAGTATTTATAATTCAATTCCAAATTGCCCAGACATTATATATTTGTCTCGTCATTAAACAAAGACTATTGTTTCTGTCAGGTGGGACTTTTATTAATTTAAATGTGTCTCGCCATTTCAATGAAGATATTATAAGTATTTGTATCCACCTAAATGTAATCAGATGTATTCATATTCAAGTAGTTGTGATACATTTCCATTATACTAAATTACTGCCTTCGATTAAATGTACTTTTTAAGCATTAAAGTAACGCGCAATGGTGGGCAAGGAAACATCCACTTTAGATGACCTAAAGGCGTCAGTAAGAGTAAAAGTTATTCAGTTGTGACATAATACGATCCAGCGCTTGGCTTGTAATCCGATGAATTCAAACATGTAAAAAATGCAATCAACTTTAAAGCTACATGCGCAGCGTAGTTTTAAATCATATCTGTGTTGTATGAATGAAATGCAGATTCTTGTTATTGCGGTCCATAAAACATGTTGTTTTCGGAGGTTGTCTAATGAACATGAATATTCATCAAATAATAGTTAAAGACCTAGTTTAAGGAATGTCTGGCCGTTTGATGGGGTTTTTCACTCAGTGTGTGTGTCCACCATAACATATCCATCTTAATATGTAATCGTTGTATTAAGCAGACGTCAAATGTTTACTGCATTGTTTTTTCTGCTTCTGTGTATTTATCAGCTCTTATAAGGATCGCTACACAGTGGTAAATGAACGTTTATAAACAGTTTTACTTTGAGGACAGTGTTCATATTTTAACAGGATACTACACAATTTAATTGTTTCTCATTGAAGTCGGATACAAAATCCGTAAACCAAAATTATACATTTTAACAAGGCATTAAAAAGTATGGTGTATTTGCTTCTTCTTAGTTTGATCATTTTCACTTTTATAGCAGTTTTAATTATTTTGAATAAACAGGTATACCCAAGAAAGTGATTAAATCGGACATCTACAATTAAAGCTTCTCTTGAGATGCTTTGCGATGATCTAATATTGTCACATATGATGCTGGGTTTTAACGTCTTGTCAACAAGAATGGATTTAGCTAATAGGTGTAGTACTTCATGTCATCGTGTCGCTGGTGTGCATCTGTTCATCTGGTGAATGTCTGACAATTGAAAACCTAATTACAATTAAGTCGAATTGATATATTCTTTTCAGTTGCATAACTGGCAAATCTATCCGGACAATAATTGTTTACACGTTTGTGTTTTGTGTTAGTTAGATATTGAATGTAGCCAACCGGTTTAACCCCCAAATGGTTTGCATTAAACCTACCAATGAAGGGAGACTGAAACTTTAGAGACATTACGTTTTGCTGGTGACGCCAACTTCAATCATATTTATGTTTTGTATTGTATTGGTCGCGATCTTAGAGAATAGCGGATGATAACAAGAATTTCTCTGCAGAAAACGTCTCTGGAATTGGATGATTCATTTTGTTTTAAGTAACACAGTATATACGCATGTAGATGTTTTCTTTTAAGCAACATGTGCCACTTCGATGATGTTTCAAATTGAATTATGCGAATGCAAATTGTCAAATAATAAAACTTCACATATGGTAATATAAATTGACATTGTCCAATTCCTAGGAGATATGTTTTGGCAAAACGTTATCCACTTTGCCTTATTGAATATTTGCATGAATAAGAAATTAACAATGACAAGTCAATGACTAGTTTGATAATCACATATACTGTTTGATAACCTTTTTCGTGTTTAGGTGCCCATACCATGTACATGTGCTTCGATGTTCAATCCCTGTTGCGGATCATTGATCAACACGTTTGATGATTAGATCAATCGGCAAATATTACGATCTAATACCTGACAAAATACATCTCAAACATGTGATTAATACACACATGCACGTTTAAAAACACACACGCACACACATCTTTTCAATAATTGGACAAATCAAACACACATTCTTTGGTGTGTTTGGATGAAAACCGTTTAATTATGTGGTAAATTAACGTAATAAATTGAAACAAATCTGATAGTTATAACATGTATGTCGTAAAATGAGTATTTAATAACTGACTGAACTTTCTGTAACCTGTGTCCCCAAAGATATCAGATTCAGGACGGACGTCAAACAAATAACTAAACGAAGCCGTCAACAAACGTGACTTATTTATAGCGGTTTATCATGCAATAGTATACACACTCCATGTATAGGCTTATAGTTTACTATTTACAGAAATGACTCGACGCACGCATTTATCCTCAATCACATAGCTTATATGTAGATAAACTCGTAATAGAAAGTATATGGTATGTGTAAATGAACAGCCTAATCTTTGTATTGTGTATTATTATCGTTTAAAAAATTATTCACGAATTAACATGTTGATGCATGTCTAAATCTATTAGTATTGATGCATATTGTCTTGTGAAACCTTATTGAAAGCACACACACAAATAATAACACATGGTAAATACATTTGTTGTTGCTATATTAGCGAACCAGTAATGTTTGTTTTCGTGATGAGTTTGTGATCTGTGCTCAGTTATTGGGCAACTGGTCATTTGTCGTATATAAATGACTTCCATATGAAGGTAAAGGTTCTGCTGGTTCTACTGGGGATTCATTTTGACCACATTTCTCCTGCGTATGCGTTCTTTAATGAAAACTGTCGACCACGGTTTTGTATTTAAAACTGCTGTATCCTCCGCACGCAATCCTTCTGAAAATGCTGAAGTATTCCCTATATATAATCGACGTTGTGAACTATATGTCAGTACCACTATGAAATACTAAGTAAATTTGCTGTTGTATTTTTCTATATTCGTTTGAATCTTAGTGTATTGACTCGCATTGTGTTTTCAATGCAATTATTTAAACATTTAAAGTCACCAGCCCCATACACAGAATATTCAATAAACAGTGTATGCAGTGAAGTCGGTTATAACAGTTTGCAATTAATCCTGTTATATTAGTGTGTCTAAAGGCAATAATAGAAGTAATAATTCTAAGAATAACTGAAATATTAAAATATTCATAAAACAAACACTTATATCAAATTAAGACATAGAGAAAAATGGTGTATATAATATGAATATGAACCGGTAAAGCGCTGATCTACAAATCCAATGATTGCTGGTTCGATCCCCTGTGCGGCCACAAAATTTGTGTTGGGATTCATCATAGGTTCTTTTACATGGGCATTACCCCACTAAATTTGATTCAAGTAAGGCAGTTGTCAGTTTCTGGCTTTAGTATGCGCACTTACTACCGGTACCCTAGATATCCCATGACAAGTATGAGATGGTAAACTGAACGCCTTGATATGACTGAAATGCTTTTGAAAACGGCGAAAAATCCGATAAAAACACGTACAGAACAACAAATGGCATATAACATGAAGTTATACGTTGAATGCATGCGTTGACATATAAACAGACTAGTTCATACGTTTGTCTTTCATATGTATATATACTTGGTGATTAAATCTCCAGGAGGCGATATTAATTCAGTAAATGTGATAAAGACTAAAGGAGCACGCATTATTAGACTACAAATTGTTTTATGTCAGAGAGGAACAATGTAATTATATAAATATTATTAAAATTATAAACCTTATAAGTATATCTGACCTGTCCCTTCAGAATAGCGTATATTTTAGCAAAGGAAAACAACAAATTAGGTGTCATCGAAAAACGGCAGCAATAAAAAAGAAAATTGTGTACACAGTGTGACTAGGTAGATTTCTTATAAGCATAAACATAAGATATCACACTATTCGTGAGTATAGAAATGTCTTTAACATATATGAATATATACCTAATAACGATATGCTAATGTAAGTGTAAGGGACATTTATATTGCCTTTTTATGTAGAGAGATAATAACAAACTATGCCCACTAAGACAGAAATTCGCCCCTCGAGAACAGTCTGTTCCAAATTTCATTTTTAACGGGTATTAAATCATAAGAACCCTAGATATTATGCTGAAGCATAATATTACCTACCACCTCTTGATATATTGTCTTGAACATTCTGATAGAAGCAATTATCTCCGGTTTACATATTTCTGAGTGAACATTGTATTCTCAAAATAATTGACACATGCATTGTCATTTAACATCTATGTGGGTTTATTTTCATTAAGAATATTATCGTAATTGAATAATATCTTTAAATGATTATACAAATAATTCGGGCCAATATGTGGCGTTACCTTAGAGTGTTTAAAGAGTTTGTAATCGTTCCAAAACGCCTTAGCAATATCAATCTATGATTCAATAAACGTGCTAGCGTTTTTGCGATTATGGGTTCTTTGCCATGTGCGACCAGCGTAGCTTCAGACCGGTCTGCGCAATCGAGCAACCTGGTCAGGAATTGGGCTGTCCGTTATAAAGTCACGCAAAGTGTCGTGGTCATATATGCGGACAGAGTAGCTCCTAAACAGACTGCACGACTGCTGAGGCTGGTCTGGAACTACGCTTCCCGTATACGGCATAAGAAGCATGTTTGCATGACGCGGCTTAAATTTCTCTTAACTATATATCGGGTGTAAATTTGAACATGTGTTTATTTGCCTAAAAATATGTGAAATGTCCGTAACGTACACACGAAAGATAATACTTCAAACGTTCTTAAAGACTTAAGGGAACACATCTTTAAAGCAGGTTAGTATAATTAAAAAAAAAACCGTCATGTCTGAAATACACGTGTAAAATCACGTCATACTATTGAAGAACGAATTGAACACCTAATGTACATGTATTAAGTTATTGGCAAATAGTGAGGAATCAACTTGATTTGTATGATAAGTGTTTAAATAAGGCTATGCCTAACATGTTGCAAAATTAGCCTGTTGGCAAGAGAATGTGTTGATGGCCTATACATTTGATTGATGCTTGCATTTATTTCACATATGCAGATAATATGAAACTAGTGCGTGGTAAATGTTTTAACATAACCAATATGTGTTTACTTCCTGCTAATTCAACTGAAGTTTCACAGTTTAGACCAGAACTTGAAAAACAAAATACAATATTAAACAATAATCCATGTGAACTTTCTTTTTTTGTAGCTACATTTTGCGCTAATTGTTTCATAAACTATACAATTTATGTAAACAATTATGGTAACATATCTGAACAATTTCAAATCCATTTACTATTCTTCGTATATGCTGTACTACACAAAAGGATCGCATAAAGAAATACATACATATCTGCAAAGGAAATATTTTTTCGTATTGGGGTACATAACTGAAAAAACAGCATTACACAAATGAAAAATTAAGCTGCATTTTGTTCGAAATTTCACATTCTGTTTGGTTGTGTTATATACTTTGTAATTTTCTTATCCTTAATATGGATTCAGCTATAAATTAAACGCTGACACAAATTTTAATATATAAGTCCTCATATTGCCTTTAAACATCATCGAGGGATAAAATGTCTAATTTTAATCATATAATATTGCAAAATGGTTTCACAATATAAGAAACTTTTGAATATAAAATTTTAAAATGTTTTTAATGCATGTGTTTGTTCACTCTTATGTTTCTTTATGCTTCAATCTAATAATAATTATTTATCCAGTATGCCCCGATAATAATAACATAAAAATCATCTGGTCTATATAATTTCTATATACCTATACCTATCCCAAGCGGTATAATAAGCGCATTTTGAGAATCAAGTTGCAGGATCGTATCGCGCACAGTGATAAATTGAACGTGCTGGGATCCCAAGCATGTTTGCCCTTCTAATCCATCGTCGCCTCCGATGGCTTGGTCACGTACGCCGAATGGAGGATGGACGACTACCAAAGGATGTCATGTACGGCAAGCTTGCAAATGGCACGCGACCCGTGGGTCGCCCAGCCCTCAGGTTCAAGTATGCCTGCAAGAGGGATTTCAAAGCCTGCGGCATCGCAACAGATACCTGGGAGACTCTGGCCGAGGATCGCATCGCCTGGCGACAGTCCATACATAAAGTCATCGAAGCAGCTGAGACAAGCAAATCCGAGCAGGCAACATGAAAGAGAAGCCTAAGAAAAGACAAGCCCCCTTTTGTGCGCAATGTGTAACAAGGACTGCCACTCACGCATCAGGTTGCTTGGCCACAGCAGCCGTTGCCCCCGAGGTAACAAACTCAAGAGCGCATTAGCATAGTCTCCCGAGACTCAGCTCTGCCAACAACAAAAATATAATGATGAATTGTTACTGGCATTGGGCCAGTTTTCTGGTAGTGTTATACATTTCTTGCAGGTCAATCGCAATTGGTCTTTTTTGATGACCATTAAAGATTTCTGTGTTACGACGCATCTATTAAAAGCTTTGCCAAGCAAATTTGTTATTATAAATGCATATATTTATATATACTTGTTAGTGCTGATTAGTAGTTATTATTGTATTGGACAACCTGTCGAATTTAGTTATGTGTACAATATCGGCTTTGACTTAAATTATACAAAGTCATACAAAGTTGCACATGCATGTGTAGCTGAATAGGTATGTGTGCACGACACATTATTAAGTGCACAGATTTGTATAACCATCAGCAAGTGTCAAATATCAATCGCATTTCAAAAGATGAAATGAACATGGTTAACACGCTTTAACTTTACAAATTCGAATCCCGAGCAAGTATATGAAATGTTTAATGACAAATGCGAACGAAGTGTACGCATCGTTGGAAAATCATCTTAAATTATTAAATTGTTGACTGTTTAGCGACCGATTCGTTTAGAGGGTATAGTGGGGACAATGCTATTGTTGAAGATACATGTGCATGAATTTATCATACCTATAAATTTGTTGTGTAAACGATCTATATCTGCGACATATTTTATTAATTTTCCTATACCCAACTTAATTGCTTTGTGATCTAACATTAAAGGGACTGTAAACCACGAATGACGAAAAAAGAAAAGTTCTAAAATACCGTATTTTTTTACAATTATTAGTTTATATTGATTAAAATATCACGACTGGTATATTATATTACTTGAAAAAACTTCATATTTTCAGTATATTCGGTAATAAAATGTCGCGATGTGAAATTGAAAGAACATCGCGAAAATATGTGACATAACGATATATANCAAAAAAAAAGTAAAAATAAAAAAACAAACTTTTTTAAAGTAATGTAATATACCAGTCGTGATATTTTAATCAATATAAACTAATAATTGTAAAAAATACGGTATTTTAGAACTTTTCTTTTTTCGTCAATCGTGGTTTACAGTCCCTTTAATCTGGAAACCCTAACTTGAGTAATGAAATTGTATTCCACTATTATTATTTTTTCAATTAATAGCAGCAAATTATTTCACTTGAATACAACTCTTCTATCGTTCATTACCTGACACTTCTTCCTAACTATTGAACTAGTTTTCTATTTAATTGCCAATTACATTAATCGAAATCACCGTCATTATCAGTATATCCTCCTTATTTAGTTGTGCTTAAGTGAAGCGGTAGTGAAATACTTTGTCTTTTTTTTATCATATGACACGACTATTGGTTGCAATGTTCAGAACAAATAAAGTATTCTAGTCTGCCAATATTAACGTACACAGTCTCATTGATTCGCCTGATTTAGCCTTGGGAGAAATCGTCTCATTAATAATGCAGTTTAATTATATTTAAAGGACACTCACTGTTAAATTGAATCAATAACGCCCCGGGTAAAACTATCTATTTTAAACGTTTAATGTAATAAAGTAGTAAACAGAATTAAAATGTTTGCGTTTTGTGAATTTTCTCGTTTTTACCTATACTTATACGATACACTTTTGGTATTTTAGTAATATAAGACTTTTCTGCAGACAATTCACATACATTTTAGTGGACGTATGCATGCTTAATTTTTTTAACTACATATGTAAACATATTTGTAAAGTAAAGTAAAAAGGAAAAGTAAAACGATCCATTATATAAATATAATGAAGTACAACGGTCGCTTAAAAATGAAACTCATTTGTGTATTTCAGTATCTTATCACATTATTTGTAAGTGTACATTCTTCATCCTGTTTAAACTGCATATATCTTATACTGCTGATTTAATCCCTGTTGACGTCATGCTTGTACAGAAAACCCAACACAGAAAATAGCCAGGCTTTGTTACTGAAAGTTAATGAAGATAATCTACATGAAGCAGTCAATGAGAAAAATATAGGTGAACTACTAGATACATTCAACAAAGAGAAAAGTGAAGTGAAGGACTTTTTTATCTGGAATTCCTACCTAAATTTGGTTGACATCCTTATGAAGTTCAATGAATAGGCGATTGGCTGTTGCATATTGAAGCCTTTTCCGAAATGCAACCGTGGCTAATGGTGTACGACCACACAAACTTTACCCGTTGGGGTCCTGTATATCTAGCAGACATAAAAGCATTAGAATATGCAGCACCTGAAGTGTTCAAAAAAATTATTGAAGGTCACTTTGTAGTCATGCTAAAGGAAAAAGCATTCAACAGAGTACCTGTCGACCAAGCTACTGAGTGGATAAACAGAATGTGTAAAACGACAGGGTGTATTATTTGAATAACAAGACAGGACCAGGCAAGAGATAGGTTTTGTATTACGCGGACAGTAAGATCTTAGGTTTTCAATAGTACCATGAAATTGTTCAATCAACATGATGATGACGAAGATATTGAAATATTCAAGAATAGAGCAGATGGAACTCGTTCGAGAGCTTCTTCAGAGGAAGAGTGCATCAAGAAAATGATGCAGCTCTTTGGTGCATATGATATATTCGGAGTGCATGAAGAGGAAAACAGACTGTTCTCAATAGCATCTAAGGATGTTGCAATGATATCAGAGATGATTAATTAACCTGTGAAAGTCGGGCTAAAACATTACTCAATGAATTTGCAGAGAAAAGGCTGAAAGAGCAGAATGTTAAATTTTATGCTACTATTCAAAAGGTACAGTCCAAAACATTTTAATATCTCTATAAAGAGACAGTCAGTAAAAAGCAGAAAGTGACAAAGATTTTAAAGGCTAACAAAAACTAATGCAGAGACTTTTCAACGCATCTAATTCAGGGAGAGCCGTAGAAACAGCATCTGTACTAGTACATGAACTTTCTGATATGTCATTATCATTTGCAAAGGCCAATGGAAAAATGCATTAAACCCAGAAATCAAACATACTCCAAGTGCTTACAAAGGACAATGATATAGTGACGCCTCAAGTTGTTCCGACAACGACTGATGCAACATGTGCAATAATTGATGGACACGCGCTAATACAGAGTTTAGGTAAGCCTAAGGACTGTCAAACATTCGGACAATATGCAGCTGTTTGTGTAACATCTGTTTTAAGGCATTTCAGCGCAAACACTACCCGAGTTAATGTGACTTTTGATCGATACTTTGGAAGTAAATCTATCAAAAAAGCAACGAGAGTTAAGAAGAAAGGAAAGCATTGACCTATTAGGAAGCTCATAACAAGTCCAAACGTTCCCCTGCCGCAAATATGGGAACAGTATATTACACACGATGACAATAAAGCAGACTTGGCTGAATTTCCCTCAAACGAATTGCTAAAACAATCAGAAAATTTTCCAGCAGGATCAACTATAGTTGTAGGAGGTGTATTTCCAGGTGATGTTGATTCAAAGTCGAGCACTTTTGTTGCGACGTTCCCTTTGTGTAAATCATGTGAGGCGGCAGATACGCGGATGATATTGCACTCAAGGGACGCTATTGATAGAGGCTACAAGCGTTTAGAAGTATATTGCAGAGACACTAACGTTCTGCTCTTGTTAACATACCACCTTGGAGCTGACGCCGAAGAATATATGATATCTCGTACAGGAAAACAAAGAAAATGTTATCCTGTGCACACAATATCTAAAAAAAATAGGTGACAATGTCAGAAGGAACATTTTGGGGTTTCACGAATTGACAGGATGCGACACCACGTCTGCCCTAAATGGAATAAGTAAGAAAACCGCCTGGGTGAAGTATATCGCACAACCTGATGTTTTGGAGGGTGTTGGTAAAGATGGTGATGCAGTTTCTAAATTTCTGTGTGTGTTGTATGGCTTCTGTCAAGACCACCCTCCAAATATTGACACATGTAGGTATCGGTTATTTTTGAAAGCCAGGAAGGGTTTTGATGTGTTACCCCGTACACATGATGCGCTTGAACTTCACATTAAAATGGCAAATTGTCAAACAAAGATATGGCTAAATGCCACATATAACGATTTTCAGCCTGATGATCCTCTTGATACTGGCGCATGGAAACTTCAATGAAACCGGTATGGATGAGGAAACCAAAGCATGTGTCCAGTTAGTATCATGTGGCTGTCAAACAAAGTGTAGTACAGCACGATGTAAGTGCTATCGATCTTACCAAGGATGCTTGTTTGAATGCGCATGTGAAGCGAATGGCTGTTTAAACCCTTAATAATTATTGTATACAATAAAAGATAAGGAGATACATATCTTGCCATATTTATTCGTGTTTTGGAACAAAACTGTGAATTAATGTAACGAATGTTAAATAAATTATCACACAAGACCGACATTATCTTCAGCATGATGATACAGTAGGTCATAATTAAGAATTGAAGTCAGATAAACATTTTTTTTTATAAACGGTACTTCAAGATTTTGAAATATATTACTAAATTTTTGGTAAAATGATTTCTGTTTTACATTATTCATATCTTTTTCAATTAATACTAATTTGGTGAAGTAAAAATAACTTATCTTGCATGTATATGACATTATAGAACGTACAGTATTAAGAACTTCATTAAAGTATACTATTTGAGCCAAAATCTTTTTTTTTAAATAGTATTTAGCATAAACGCATATAAAACAATATTTATATATTTAGACTGTAACGTTGATCACACATGTTTACTTGTAACTATACATTCATTGTTTAAAGTGTCGTAATTGTAATGTTAGGATAATGCAGACATAATGTTGGTTCTTAATATAAAAAAGTTGTTATAGAGAGCTATTATAAAACGCAATAAGTATTAAAAGTCTTAAAGGGAACATTGTTTTTTTTTTTTTTTTTTTTTTTTTAATTTAGGTAAAGTAATTAACAAAGTAAGGAACATTCACTTAAGATACAATATAGAAATACTCTTTTCATCATCAAAGAATCCATCTCTCATCGAAAAGTTACTTACAAATATATCATACTTGGATCTTTGGTTGGTTTCAACATACACTGCAATTAACGTTCTATACGGGTTATAAAAGTGCACTTGATGACCTTTGACCTACTTATGAAAAGCCAAAATCAGTTTTAAAAAGAAATTACCCTTCAAGTATCAAATATAAGTAAGTTCAGGAGTAAAATCAGTAAAAGTATCTGATATTTCACAATTGTTGCAATGTTACCGCAATTTTTAAAGCACAATGCACCCATTGACCTTTTGACTTAATTACAGGGTCGTCAAGCATCCCAGAGGGTGACATCCCCTCCAGAATTGTTTTAAATATGTTTCACTTACTACGTGTCGAAAAGCAAATACGAAATAAAACTATAAACCTCTCATTGCACACGCCGTACTTTCCAATACCTTTCAGACAATGAACATTGCAGTATTCCCAAATACACAGTGGGATCCTTATCACGCAAACTCACTGACTAGAATTCTGTTTTTCAAGTGTACATAATTATGTCTGCAATTATTTTATAGTATTTTTCCACTCTATGTAACAAGCATAGTTTACATTGATAGATTGTTTTCATTAACTTTGTTGTCAGAAGTTGTATAATATTAAAGTATAATGCGAATTTCCTACATTGAAAATGGCTTTGGTTTTCACTGTTGCCCAAAGACGTATAGTTCGTCCTAATATTCCTGATATGATACTGTAATTTTAAACAATGGACAGTTTACAAAGATTTGCACTTTCATTTTCACTATATCTTTATACAATGGACAGTTACTGTTAATCTCTTTTATTTAGGTATATACGTTTCTCAAAACCACTTTCAAAGCATTTGGTTTCTACGCATTCATGTGTTAGGCTAAATTTATAGTGCATTCGAGCAGTTCTGACGTCTAAATGTCATTATAAATGATTGGTATTGTCCAAATACATGTATCAAATACAACTACAAGAAACAGTCAAATTATTTGCTATGAACGGCAAAAATAACCATAATCAGCTGAGACATAGTGCCAAACGCCATATGTGTTAAGCTTTTATTTCAACCAATTAATGTTATTCTTAATGTGGTATATTCCAGTTCAAAAATCAGAAAACTCAATTTATAAAAAAAAGTCCAAAAATAAAATGGGAAAAAATGCTAAAAAGTGTCACGTAAAAGATTGAATCGGGAGAAGATGATATCGCCCACTTACTAATTCATTTTCAAAACATGATTGAAATACGTAGCATTCATCTGTTATTTTGCCGCTTAACGAAAACATTTTCTTTTATACCTAATGATAAAATATGACATTTCTGCAGTGAAATAACAGCAGTGAAAAGAACAAAATTGTTCTTTTCACCGGTGAAAAGAACAAATTTTCGGAATTTCTTTTTCTATTTTTAGATTATCATATCAAGATGTACTTCCCTTGTTTATATCCTTGTTTATTATTTTTTATGATCACGAGCAAAATAAAATCGATTATCCACCGAATCCAACATATTTTCTTTTAATTTTTTGCTTTTTTTACTGTTTATTTACATTGTTAAAGAGTTTAACTGAAGAATTTCCCTGGAATAATGACTTCATTCGTCAACAAAATGACGTCAAAAAAGACGTCATTTGAATGTATTGAGGCACGCCACGGTAGAGAGGGTCACTTTTCAGCGAAAGGGAAATTATAATTAATTATTTTCTTGAAAAAGGGGCATAAAAGAAACAGAAAATTTGTTCATGTCAGTGTAAGATCGTTTGTTATTTCACTCGTGATCATAGAAAAATAATATTTTCACTCGTGGCTGCGCCAGTCGTGAAAATATATTTTCTATGATCACTCGTGAAATAACAAACGATCTTACACTGACATGAACAAATATCCTCTATGTCTTCATATATTTTTATACAGAATAATTCAATTACGCTTAATTATACAAATTCATGCCTATCACACTAAAATAAAATATGTCAAACGATATTTCCCATTTATATCCGTTGAAGTGTGTTTTCTTTGACCATGTCATTGTTACATTCGATACTCGAGTGACAATCTGTGAAACCATGTTAACATATTTCTTAACAAAGTTTCATTGTAACGCGCCTTCAGAAAATTAAGAAAATTTATTATTTCTGGTAGAGATTACAAACGTCGGGCTTATATACAAAGATTAATTTAAACCAAACTAATTTTGAATAAATTATCGAACTTTTTAAAAATTATTTCGATCGCATTTCATGCATAATTGATTAAGTTTTTTTATTAAATTAATGTTGTTTTGGAATATCCTTTCGCTATAGATATGATTTGTGAATTAAAGCGTCGTGTTCTTCTTGACATACATTTACAATTTATGAACTTGTTTAGTTTCGATTAGAAAGTACTTGCAGAACGTATAAACAAAGCTAGTTGCGTCTGGGAATTTCTGTTTTCCAAGGATTTCTTTTAGCAATCTTGTATGCGCGATATCTTCCCTGTAACCAGTCGTTTGTGTTAACAACATTAAAACAATCATGCAATCATATATTTTTCAGTAATTGATTGTTGCCAAAAAATGTGCGATTACATACTACATTCGTATGAAAGGACTTGGTGCAAGATACACTTTTAGTTGCTTAATGCTCTTTTTTAAATTGTTTGACATTCTCGTTGCTTGATGACGAGTTTGAAAACTCACACTCTTTAAGGGTGTTACTTTATGTCTGCAATTCATATTACAGACAAGCCTAAAGGAACGCGCCTTAAAGGGACTTGTTCACAATTTATCAGAATGAGAATATTTCAACGTTTTGTCACAGATTCAAGAAATAAATGTACAATGTACATCAGTTTGCGAAATAACATCAATGAAGCAGACTTATACTGAAAATACACTTTCGTTTACGAAAAAAACCTCGTTAGAAATTGAAAAATTTATAAAGCGTCTCAAACGCGAAACGATTAAAAAAAAAACTTTTTTCTTTGTTATGGTTATATTTTGTAACAACACGTGGATGGTTATACAAACAATACAAGAAATGGCAACCCACTTGAAGACGGATGGTCAAATCCGCACATAATATTGTCGTAAAGAGTCAACGACGACCCGAACATAAACTCTGAATTACACACACGCACACGTGAAGACGAATGGCTGAGTGGTTTCGTCTTTTGGCTTTACTCCATGAATCAGTGATTCGAGCCCTGTTGTGGCTAACTTTTTTTTCTCTTTTTTTACTTTTATTCTTGGTTTTATGTTAGAGCTCTTTAGGTCTGATGTTTATATTTATCAATTTAAAACATTTAATGACAAACTTCAAATCACGCCAAAATCTGTGAACAAGTCCTTTTAAAGTGTCACTTTGAACAGCGTTGCACTCTTTTTGTTCTGTAAAACCAAATCAATTTTGAAGTGAAATAATTCTTTATTATAAGATTTGTTTTCGGAGCGCCGACCATATTATTCGCTTCATGTGATACCAATTTATACAATAAAACCAAATATATATGACAGTCTGGATATGCTGGCCAAACCAGCAATACGTTATGTCACGTAAATGCCGAGTTAATGATGTGGACGAAGCAAATATATTCTTGAACTTGGCTCTGAATAACAAAATAATCTAATTTAGGAATTTAGGTGAGATGTACGTGGTATTTACACGCCTTTACAATCGTCTAATGTATTTATGTAATGTTAGTCAAGAATATGTGTACTTTTGTTATGATTCACAATTGGCAATGTGATGTAGTGGATGATGCATTCACAGATGGCAATAGTTACTTATGTAAACGTAAACATACTTACAGCCGACAGATATTGGCTTAACTATCAAGTTGATAATGAACACATGCAAGATTCGCCTGTTGTGCCTTTCAGGAGAACAAATATTCTTGAACTGGACTATTAGTTTGTACGAAATACCGGATACTTACATTTAACAACATCTCATAATAGGACTTTTCATTGACATTGCATATGCGGTTTATAAACGAAAATGTTTTTGTAATGAAGGTTTATTTGATCGGAAAGTGCTCCAGGAACGAAGTTATTAACTGATGGAATGTGTACTGTGATCAAAAGGTTCATCGTAGACTGCCGGTGCGTCAACAAAGCAGAACCAAAACGCGAAATCAAACTGGTTACAAACCTGACTTTGAGATATACGCTGTATGAAGCGACTTTTCATTAAAAAAAACTAAAGTATGTAAATTTGACGTTATTTAATCAGATATGCAAAAAAAGCAAGTATCATTTCAACCATCATTTACCATTAAAGGAACGTGTTCACATTTTGACAAAACGACAATTTTCAATACAATAAACATAGATTCTAAGAATAATATATACGTTATATTCAAAGAATATTTTCGTTTTAGTTAGTATGCTTTTGTGGGCATATATATTGAATGTCACCAGTAAATAACATAACATCAGCAATGACCCTTTGTCTAACAAATTTTCAAAACAAGCTTTCAAAATGTTTTACATTTGGGAGTGTATAAAAGAGGGTTAATAAACTTAATGATTTACATCGACCGTTCCAAGGCGGTCACGTCAGCTTTGACCATTGTATGTTTGGTGCTGTGTTGAATGTACTACCATTTGTTGCATCGGCAATTGGCCCAATGCCGAATTAATCGACTAGCGTATAGCCACACGAATTTCGCGAGTCCGATCACCGGAGGGGTAACGTATTTTATGTGGTGATTGGTTATGAACTAATTTGTAATACTATCCTCCCCTACCACTTATTCAAGTAGGTCAGTTGTCAGTTGCTGGCATATGTATGTGCACTTAGTAGTGGTTAATTATTTAATTTATTTAATGCCAATCGAAAAAAGCTTCTAAAACCTTACTTTTATAAACGACCAAATACATTAAAAATCTATGAGTTACTTAACACAAAAAAAAACGAGACAACAAAATTAAATCAACTCATAAAAATAATTCTAACAACAACACAAATTTAACTTCTTCATAGTCTTGTTCCATATAAAAACTTCACTGGTTCCTAACGTCATCATGCTGCTCCCCCGTCATATGTCCCTCTTGCCTTTAATGCAGATGTACATAGTTCATCCTTTGACATACCCCAACTGAAAACAGATATTGAACAACACCTTTAGGCTTTACAATTATCACACACCTTAAAAACTACTATATAATCAGATATATGACACAGACGCTCAAATACAGCAGTACTAAACGCTTACCCTTGGTCTGATCATCTATACGCGACAAATAGGAGCAAGCAACATCAAGCATTCCCTGAAATCACAAAATAAATAAAAACAATAAAAATCGATTTAACCATACATGGAAATCACTCATGACCCAATCAGAATAAAAAATATCCATTTTAATGCAAAAGAAATGCTTCCACTTATTGCACAAAACAGGCCGACATTATGGCTGACAGAAATTCATACAAAATCCAAGCAAATAAAAACTAGACACACTTACTCGACAAGATACCGTTATATTAATTAATCCTCTTTACGCCCGTCACCTCGCCGCTTGCTATTTTTAGAGCTGATTGATTGTTTGTATCGTTTTATGTCTAAACCGGTTAAGACTTTAAGGCTACATTCCACTAAATGATAGACTCTCCGAAGATTCCTTAGCAAAAATTACATTTGTTGTGTATCTTAACGACAATTGTTCATCCTGTATTAAGTATTGAAGTATTTATAATTTTATTCCAAATTGCCTAGACATTATATATTTGTCTCGTCATTAAACAAAGACTACTGTTTCTGTCAGGTGGGACTTTTATTAATTAAAATGTGTCTCGCCATTTAATGAAGATATTTAATGTAATTGTATTCACCTACATGTTATCAGATGTAGTCATATTCAAGTAGTTGTGATACATTTCAATTAAAATAAATTACTGCCTTCGATTAAATGTACTTTTTAAGTATTAAAGTAACGCGCAATGGGCGGCAAGGAAACATCCACTCTAGATGACCTACAGGCGTTAGTAAGAGTCAAAATTATTCAGTTGTGACATAATACGATCCAGCGCTTGGCTTGTAATCCGATGAATTAAAACATTTAACAAATGCAATTAACTTTCAAGCTACATGCGCAGCGTAGTTTAACATCATATCTGTGTTGCATGAAAGAAATTCAGAATCTCGTTATTGCAGTCTATAAAAACATGTTTATTTCGGAGGTTGTCTAATGAACAACAATATTAATCAAATAATAGTTTAAGACCTAGTTTAAGGAATGTCTGGCCGTTTGATGGGGTTTTCACTCAGTGTGTATTTCCACCATAAAATATCCATCTTAATCTTTAATCGTTGTATTAAGCAGACGTCCAATGTTTACTGCATTGTTTTATCTGCTTCTGTGTATTTATCAGCTCTGACCAGGATCGCTACACAGTTTTACTTTGAGGACAATGTTCATATTTTAACAGGATACTACAAAGTTAAATTGTTTCTCCTTAAAGTCAATAAAAGATCCGTAAACCAAAATTATACATGTTAACAAGGCATTTAAAAGTATGGTGTATTTGCTTCTTCTAAGTTTGATCATTTTCACTTTTATAACAGTTTTAATTATTTTGAATAAACTAGTATACCCAAGAAAGAAATGAAATCGTACATCTACAATTAAAGCTTCTCTTTAGATGCTTTGCGATGATCTAATATTGTAACATATGATGCTGGGTTATAACGTCTTGTCAACAAGAATGGATTTAGCTAATACGTGTAGTACTTCATGTCATCGTGTCGCTGGTGTGCATCTGTTCATCTGGTGAATATCTGACAATTGAGAAACTAAATGCAATTAAGTCGAATTGATATATTCTTTTCAGTTGCTTAAATTGCAAAGAAATCAGGGCAATACTTATTTACACGTGTGTGTTTTGTATTAGTTATATATTGAATGTAACCAACCAGTTTAACCCCCAAATGTTTTGCAATGACCGTGCCAATTTAGGGAGAATGAATCTTCAGAGAAATAACGTTACGGTGTTGACGCCAACTTCAATAATGTTAATGTTATGTATTGTATAGGCCATTGGACGCTTGCCTTGAATAAAAGATTGGCGGATAGCAACACGAAGTTCTCTGCAGTAAATGTCTTTGGAATTGGATGATTCCTGCTTTTATATTTTACTGACACAGTATACACGCATGTATATGTTTTCTGTAACGTAACAAGTGCCACTTCCATGATGTTTTGAATGGAATTGTGCAAATACAATATAATCATAAGATGAAAAAACTTCACATATGGTCAGCATTTATAACAAAGTTGTGGAAATTAACGACTTGTTATAATAGTATATGTACACATATACATATAAATTGACATTGTCCAATTCCTTGGAGATATGTGTCTTGACAAAACGTTATCCACTTTGCCTAATTAAAAATTTGCATGCATACAAAATGTACAAAAAAACGTCCAGGACTTGTGTAGTAATCACGTATATTGTTGATTACTTTTTTTTCGTGTTAAGGTGTCAATACGACAGACATGTGCTTCGATATCCAATCATTGATTAGGATCATTGATAACCATGTTGGATGATTACAGCAATCTGCCTGTACTACGATCTTATACCCGAGAAAATACATTCTCAAAAAAATTAGTAATACACTCATGCACGCTCACACACACGCAAACCAACACGCTAACACACATCTTGTCAACAATTGGGCAAATCTTACACACATTATTTGGTGCTTTCGGATGAAAACCGTTTAATTATTTGGTTAAATAAGGTAATAATTTTAAACGAATCTGATAGTTATAACACTTATGGCGTAAAATGAAAGATTCAATAACTGAATGAACTTTTAATAACCTGTGTCCCCACCGAGATCAGATTCGGGACGGACGTCAAACAAATAACCAAACTAAGCATTCAACAAGCGTGACTTATTTATAGCGGTTGGTCATGCCATATAATTAACACCCCATGTGTATGCTTGCAGTTTACTACTGACGGAACTGACTCGACGCACGCAGTCATCCGCAATCACATAGCTAAAATGAAGATACACTCGTAGTATAAAGTATCTGGTAGGTGCACATGAAAAGGCCAATCTTTGTATTCGAATTATCATCACGTTAAAAACTATTCACGTATAAAACATGTTGATGCATGCTGATAATTGCCACTTATTTTCATTCCTTTTAACATAACGCTATCTCTCTCCCGACACTTGGTATGAATATTATGTCATAAGCATTTAATAAAGCATTTTGGAATTGTATACATATAGTGTGTATAATTCATTACAAAATTATATTAAAGTTACGTTGTGTGAATTTGTTTTGCAAATGCAGTCGACTACGTCTAATAATTTAACTGTCTTCATGACATTCTTAAACATATAATAACATTGCTTTCTATAAGACGTCCACACAATAAGAAACCAAGGTTGACTTGTAAAATCTATCACATACCTGATTAGATTTACTTTTGATGTACCATCATATAGACTGCATTCCCATACAGCTAATGATGATGAAGTGAGTGGAAATTCGCTATGACGGTGTATCTTATGAAAAATTTCGCTGGGATTCATGAAGATTAATATTATCGACTTTTCCAGTACGACTTTATGTAAGTCGGAGTTATATATGCAAACAAAGGCCAAGGGAATCCACAAAGAACAATTTATTTGTTTAATAAGGTTTTTTTATTGGACTCTGAGAAAGTCAAAAACATCGCAGATTCATTACAAACATAGATATATTGGCAATACGCTGACCAGTATATTTTGTTTCATTTCTACAAGCAATCTTCAGACTGGTTAGTAGGTTAAGCTGTTTGCATATAAAGAATAGCATTTTCAGTAATCATGCAATGTTTATGCTTCCTAAAGCAATTTCAACCAACTTAATACAAATACTTTTTGTGGTAACTAAATTTATTACAGCAATAAAAAACTCTGATCTGAACTAATTGTAAACTTTAATCAATAACTTCAGACTGAGTATTTTTTAAAGTGAGTAAATGCTTAAATTTAGCTAGTAATAATCGCCACTGAATTTGTTCCAAATATGATTTGTGTAATAAAATTATCAATTATTGATGACCAAGAAGCTTTCACAAAGTTTGATTACTACTGGTAATCACATTTAATATTAACTTAAAAAGTACGCAATCGGTCAATAATCAAAATTGCAAGCATACTCACGTTTATCGGAAGCTTTTTGTATCGCATTCTGTATACCATGCATCGACAGTCTTTGTGATTTAATGCGGTAAGAATGGTTATTTGCAAACGTTTAAAGGTTTCCAAACACTAAATATGTTAATAGGCTTAATCAAGCAATATGCTGTCCTAAAACGGGTGAATTATGAATCATGTACGTAAACATTGTGGCAACTATTGTATACTGACAACGTTTGATCGTGTTTGTGTAATCCCCATTTGAAATTGATAAAAAATAAAGCGTTTCACACTAAAAATGATTAATGATTTGAAAAAGTTTCTGGTGTTTCGTTACGAGTGTATCGCTTCAATAAGCTTAAATACGAAATATGTACTGTTAATGGTTGGATGGTCGAGAGGTTTAAACTGAGCCTTATGATCTTTATGACCCGGTTTCGAATCCCGCAATGGTCTTTATTTATCTATGTCTATGTGAAAACTAGTATCATGGTTTTATGATTGAGCTCTTTAATTCCGTTAAATCTTTAAGATTGTGGCTTTTATTAGCAATCCGACAAATGGACAAACTCTATCAGCAAGTCTCTGTAAGGGGAAAGAGAAGAGTATAAGACCCATAACTAACACTTTTCGTGTTCGGAGCAATACTCCATTCATTTTGATAAAACTGTGTACATTTAAAGAGGACATGGAGAGAAAGGGCAGTGTGCAAGAACCACAACTCTCTTATCAGGAATTTTTAGTTATTGCCCTGAAATTTATAAGTATGATAGTCTCCAAATAAACCTTCATATATTGATTAATAACTTTAAAAAAAATGCCGAGTACAAGAAACATAACACTCTCGTCCGAATTTACAGAGTTATTGCCTAACGTTAGTTGTTGATGTGCCAAGAATAAATGCATACGTATTGAAGGGATACGTATTACAAAAACATAATTCATCGATTAAGGATATGGATCAAAAATAGCACAGTGCATGTTACCATAACTCTTTCTATACTAGTTTTGAATGTATTGCCCTAAAACAATTTATGTGCAAACCATAATATACTATAATTTTTCGCGAAAGCATAAATTGAAAAGCATTGAGTAGATTCCAATTTTACTACACATATTGGTTAAATTATTTGAGATTTAGTGAACGCACCATAATTCTTTCTCTTATATTTATTTTCCTGTGTTAATGTTTTTGTCACTGAATAACTCTTAATCCATTGATGAATTTGCACTGAGACAGCATATATCTTTATACAAAACTTCTGGGCGATAACAAAGTGAAATTACTTGTAGGATCTTGTTTCTGGAGTTTTCGCACTTGGTATGTTTCTTGTACAGAGCGCAATTACATAGTTGGGTAGAAAATCACTCCACAGTGATATAAAGGGATTTACATGGAACTTCAGATAATAATAAAAGACCTCAAGATTTAGAGTGAATTACAATAATCACCACTCTTTATAGTCAATTAAGCAGTTTTAAGAAACCTCTATGAGCTGATAAAATTTCCCAGGTTCTATCTACCTTCACGAATTTTTTTATTCGTCGTGTGTAACACATTCTCCTCAAGTTAATTGTTTCAAAACACCACGCCCTGATATGAAACATTTGCGTTGCATGTGCGATCGGAAAATGGAGATTTGACGCTTCCTTCGTTTAGCTCGAAAAGAGCATCGATCAAAAGAAATCATGCGTACGTATTGTACCGTGTTGTGTGTAGTGATCTATAATGTATATGGGCTGCGCTCTGGGAAAATCGGGGTAAAACTATGTGTGTTATATATCTTCCCAGATTAACCTTTGCAGTCTGCTCTTTCCGCCTAGAGTGGATATTGGTTTGGAAGAGACTTTCTTTAAACGCAAAATCCGATAAACTCGGAAAATTACAAAAATAACCCTTTTATAATGTAATTTAAAATCCAATGTATACAACATCCGTTAATATACGTATATACTCGTACCATAACTAATCTTTAATATAAAAACATTGTGTTAGCAGTGCATTGTCCGAAAGCAAAATCAGTAAAACCGATTTCTCGCAGACGTTTCTAATAAATCTAATAAGACAGTGACCGAAGATTGCATGTTTGTTTGTGTCATAAGTTTCTGTGATGTGCTCAGTTGTAGGGCAACTTGTCACTTGCCGCATATAAAGGACTTCCCTGTGAATGTGAACTTTCTGCTGGTTCTACCGGGGATTAATTTTGTTTATATTTGACCTAATTTCTTACTGACACATTTCTCCTGCGTACACGTTCTTATATTAAAACTGTCGACCACGGTTTTTCTTCATAACTGTTGTATGATCCGCAAGTTATCCTTCTGAAATTACTGAAGTATTCCCTAAAGACAATCGTCTTTGTGAGCTATATATCAGTAACACTATGTAATACAGAGTTAAGGGGTTGCTTTTTGTTAAATATGCATTTGAATGCTAGTGTATGGACTTTTACTGTGTGTTCAATGCAATTCATTTTTTTTTCAACATTTAAAGTCACCAGCCCATACACAGAATATGCAACATAATTTGTACGCAGTGCAGTCGGTTAGAACAGTTTGCAATAAATATCGTAATATTACTATGTCTAACATCAATTATACAAGTAATGATTCTAATAGTAACGAGAATATTAAAATATTCATAATAATTCAGGAAATAATTATATCAAATTCAGACATAGATAAAACGGGTGAATATATAAAAAAAAAAATTAACTGCTTAAGCGCTGCTCTACAAATCCAATGATTGCGGTCACATAACTTGTCATGGGAAATGTCATAAAATCTTTACTATGGCCATTATCCCACTACATCATATTGAGTCAGTTCAGTTTTGGGCATTAGTATGTGCATTTAGAACTGGTAACCCTGTTATCCCAGGACAAGTTTGAGATGGTAAACTGAACGCAATGATATGACTGAAATACTTTTGAAAACGGCGAACAGTCCTATAGAAAACAGGTACATAACAACAAAATAAATTATAAACAAATGGAATATAAATGTATAACATGAACTTATTCGCGCTATGCATACGTTGGCAAATGAACAGACTAGTTCAGACGATTGCCAGTTACATATATATTGATCAACTATAAGATATATTTTTTGCAGTATAACGAGTCACGAAATACATATATGGAATTAGCATCTATTCAAGACACTCGGTTTTCCAATCTCCAGAAGGCGATAGTAATTCAGTAAATGTGATAAAGACTAAATAGACAACAACTTGTGTTTTGTCAGAGGGACAAAATGTTATTTTATATAAATATTAATACAATTATCAACTTGTTAAGTTGATCTTTCCCCTCAGAAAAGCGTCAATTTAAGAAAACGAAAACTAAACAATATGTGCCATCGAAGAACAGTTGCAATAGAAAGAAAATCATGTACACGGTCAATCAAGTTTTTTTCTTATAAGGACACACATAAGATATCAATC
The DNA here is from genome assembly GCA_007657795.1 of Dreissena rostriformis. Lineage (NCBI taxonomy): Eukaryota > Metazoa > Mollusca > Bivalvia > Myida > Dreissenidae > Dreissena > Dreissena rostriformis. The sequence goes on along the minus strand of VMBQ01000037.1, from coordinate 328,134 downwards.
TATTCGTGAGTATAGACATGTTAATACAATATATCTTATAACGCTATGTCAATGTAATTATTAGGGACTTTTATATTGCCTTTTTATATAGAGAGATAATAACAAGCTATGCCTACTAAGACGGAAATTCGCCCCTAGAGAATAGTTTGTTCCAAAGTTAATGTGAAACGGGTATTATTGGAAGCAGTGGTCTAATGGAAGGACGCTGGCTTAGGGATCGAGAGGTCCCGGGTTCGAATCCCGCCCTGACCACTGGAATTTCCTTGAGCAAGAAATTTATCCCAAATCTGCTCCTCTCCACCCAGGTGTATAAATGGGTACCTGTGAGGGAAAGTAGCCGTGCCGTGGCTGCATACTGCGCCAAGTTAACGGACGACTATGACCCAGTGAACAGGGAAAAAATGTAAAGCGCCTTTGAACGCACATCTCGAGCGAAAAGGGCGCTTTATAAATGTGGTAAAAAAAATAAAAATAAATCAATTCTACCATGAAAGATGATATTCATAAGATAACCTACCACCACTTGATTAATTGATGTTGGACATTTTGATAGCATCAAGGGTCTCGTGTTTAGTAATATCTGAGTGAAAATTGTATTCTCAAAATCATTGACACAAACAGGGTCATTAAAAATATATGTGGGGTCATTTTCATGAATAATATGTTCGCAATTGAATAATATCTGTGAATAATTATACAAATTAAACGGGCCAATATATGGCGTTGACTTGGATTGTTAAAAGAGTTTATCTTCGTTCCAAAAAGGCTTAGCGAATGATTCTTGAACAACATAACGATGTTTCCTTATTAAAAGAAATTCACAAAAACCTGGAACGTGCAACCATATGGAAAGTCGCTGAAATCCGAACAGACAATCTTTCGCTCACAAAGTTCCTGTCTCGTCTGTGATCCAAAAACAAACCTGAACAACCCAACTTATGTTCAACGTGCACACACCAACACATGCTCAGCGAAGTGATACGCGCACTTTTTGAGTATCCCCTTATCGACTCGCCGACACGTATACAAACTTTCCTAGAAACAGAACGGCCATTATGCGCACCACTGCACGCACTCTTAAAACAAACGCAGAACTCGCAACACTGGTGATGAACCCTATGGGAACGATTGATGACGTCATAGTAGATTCTATGCCTATAGAACTCTTCCCAGAGCTCCTGATTAACTGTGCCAATTTCTTGCATCGGTACTCGCGGACTAGTAATCACAAGACATTCACTTCCGACATGCATGTCGACGAATCCTTAACCTGGCAATTCCGCATTGTTTCATCGCGAATTGCACAAAACGCTGATTAGGGTATAACGACGCGATCGAGGATAAGATATTAATTCAAACGTTCGTTAAGGCTAAAGGAAACAAATCTTTAAAGCATGTTACTTATTTATTTTTAAATCGTGTATGAAATATACGCTTAAAATCCCTTCATACCATCAACTAGATTTTTATGATAAGTGTGTAAATAAGGCTACCATTATTTGTTAATCCCCTGCTGATTCAACTAGAGTTTCACAGTTTATACTATTACATGTACTTGAAAACAAAACTATATTAAAGCCTCTATAACGCTTAAAATCAACGGAATTTTCGTTAAATATTTCGTTTAATAAAGTAAACACCTGATCAATCAGTGTTCCTTATAGCAAAAGCCAATTTTTCAACACTAGATGTGGTAGGGTAACAAAGATTTAACACGATACAAAATGCTTTTTTTTGTGGTACAATATTTTCAACACATGTTCATGTCCCATTTTAGTGTTTGCGTGTCGTATGAATAGATATCGTTGCGGGAAATTAAAATGGAATATATTGTGCCACACAAAAATAAAAAGGGGCATGTTATATCTAATTAAATCTATGTTACCAGAACACATCTGGCGTTGACATTTTGACTATTGCTATAAGGAAAACTGATTGTCGATATGTTAACTTAATTTTACGAAATATTTTACGAAATGTTAGGTTTTTTTCCGTTTAGTTTAAGAGTTATAGGGGCTTGAAACGATAACCCATTTTAACTTTCTTTTTGTGTGGATACATTTTTCGATCGATGTCTCGTAAACTATTTAATTTATGTAAACAACTCTGACAACATATCTGAACAATTTTAATCCATTAATATTCTTTGTTTTGCGAGACTACACAATAGGCTCTCTACAATTCAATAGAACTACTTAAATGTGTCTGCATACGAAATAGTTTTCGTATCAGGGTAAATCGGGGTACTTTGCTCATCCTAAATATCGATTTAGAAATGGATTAAACGCTGGGTTGATATTACTCTAAATATATAAGTCCATAAAAGTCATCTCGAGGGATAACATGTCAAATTTTAGTCATAGCATTCTGAAAACAAAATTAACAAAAGAGATTCTTTCGAATAAATAAATTTTCATTTAAATGTTCTGAATTGATGTATTTGTTCATTATTATGTGAGATTGAATGTAGTAATAATTATTTATCCAGTATGCCCCGAGAATAATGATTAATAATACCATGAATATCATCTGGTCTATATAATTCTTAATTGTTATGGATTTTTGGTCAGTTTTCTGGTAGTGCATTTCATACATTTCTCAAGGCAGATCTATCACAATGGGTCTTGGGAAGACCATTAAAGATTCTGATGTTAAGACGCGTCCTATTAAAAGCTTTGCCAAACCAATTTGTAATCATAAATGTATATATTTAGATATACTTGTTTAAGAGCCAATGCTGATAAGTAGTTATTACTGCATCAGGCAACTTGTCGGCTTTGACATAAAGTTATACAAAGGTACACATGGATAAACAGCTGAACAACACAGTATTAAATGCACAGAGTTTTATAACCAATTTTCAGCTAGTGTCAAATATTACTCGCTGTTCAAAAGATGAAATTAACATGATAAACACGTTTTAACGTTAAAAATTCTAAATTCCGAACAATTATATAAAATGTAAAATGACACACGCAAGGTGTACGCATCGTTGGTAAATGATCTTAAATTTTAAAATTGTTGACTGTGTTGCGATCGATTATTTTTAAGAGGATACAGTGGAAACAATGCTCTTTTTGAAGATACGTGTGCATGAATTCGTTATACGTATAAATTTGTTGTGTAAACGATCTGCATCGGCGACGTTATGTATTTGTTTTCTAAGACCCAACTGAATCACTTTGTGATCTTACATTAAGTATGTTTTATTTAAACAGTAAAAAAACGTAAAATGTGCTTAATCTGGGTATCAAATATATTTAGTCAAGACTTGATTAAAAGAGAACTTTTTTTTTTCAAAGTGTTATATCGTGCGATCTACATAATGTTAAATTTAAACACAGAATTGGTTCATAGGAAAACGTAGATGTATACCTTCAATGCAATGTCGATAATAAAGATAGCTTCTATTCCAATGTTATGCGTGTAGTGTGAAACTAACCAGATACTAACCAGAACTCAACACATATCCTGGTAAATGTGAAATGTCGTAACGGGTAGAAAGTCATTGACAAATATGTTGTTCTGAAATTGACAAAATGCTCTTAAACTAATACTAATTAACTAACATTTCATTGGTTTATATTTCTAGACAGTATAATGATGAAGCATCGCTGTATTTTTTTTTATAAATAACTGAATTACACCTGGACATCAAAATAAATACAGGATATATAATGTGTAATACACATGTACCAATAATTGATTCGCAAAGGTCCCCTGGATATTTCACCAATGTTATTCTTGAAAGAAAATCGTTAAAATCATCTCGTATTATCCACACTATGATGCACAGGTAATGATCATAGACCATTTCAACATTTCGCCGAAGTACAACTTTCTGAAAAAATAGCAAACGCATTCCGAATGATTTTCCGGTACTAGTTTTTGCCATTCTTATCTCGACCCAGATGTCAAAATAATCACAATTTGACGAGCAGGCAATAACAGGTGATATATTTTATGATCGGCAATACGTAGATGTTATTACAGTATACAAATAATAAAACACATTTAGTGTGTGTATCCCTTTAATCAATCATAAATACACCATAACTTCCTGCATTTCCTCCAATACATGAACATGAATTGCCTTCAGTATGTAATTGAACTTGGTTCAAAACCGTATCCACGTCAGTATGCCATTTTAACAGGTCGTAAAGCTTATATATAGGTTAAAATCTATGGTATATGTGTGTTTGATTTTAATTACATCCAATGCTCTACTAACGGTTTCAGGGTTTTATTGGACCTGTCAGTCAATAGTGTGGTTAAAAGTGATATGATCTGTAAATTGAATAAAACAATATTATTGAATGTACACGATATGGAATTATTATTTATGGTTTAGTCATGTAAATAAATGTCACATTATAACGGTTATATATTTAAAGGGCGTCCTTATTATGAGAAAATTTAACACATACGATATCAATTATATCAACACTTACAATGGCCAGTCGATGATATTGAACAGCTTGGAAATCGAATGAAATAAACTCGACATGCGTATTTTTGTTTGCCCCCAAAATACCCCAGTATTTTCAATTTGAAGTTGCGTACATGTTGCACTATTTACATATGAACATTTTTACGCAATGATAACGATTCTGTAAAACGAATTCCTCTGTAAATTCATAGTCATCAACCCGTTGGCCGAATACTCTGCTATCATGTATATTATTCCTTCTCTATTATGGCGTTTTCATTTCATTGCGCAGTTTGTCTCGAAAACTAAGCTTTAACAGAATATACGATTTATTCGTCAAAAATATATATTGTAGTTATGTAATTGTATAGTAGTTACACAGGCGGTATTCTTTTTGGTTGGTACATGTCCACGTTAATAGGACTATGAACTTCTTTGCGTAAAAATAAAACATTGTCACATGGAAAATAATATTGCATACATTAATATTGTAAATATAACTTATGGCTGAAACTATTTGGGGTAAAATGTGTTACTTGTACCTTTACTGATGGAAACATCTGAAGAAACGTTTAATTAAAATACATGTGATAAGACAGGTAACATCCAAAAACATACTTACTTGTTTAAGTGGTGTCTGTAAAGCTACTAAAGAATGCGTTATTAATACAAATGCTTCCCAAATATACCAATTTCAAAAATGCGAAATATCGTCTAGTCTAAATTATGATGTTTTCCTTGTAATGGCGTATTATATCCCATTAACATGTTCACGGTCAGACGACATCGACGTTTCCACGACAACTGTGATGTGATATGACAGAGTACGTATAATTTCACATGGTTATCATTATTTGCTCTTGATTTATCAGAAACAGAACGCAATCACATACGGCTCGTGATTGGGTGGAAATGGAGTATTGGAACATGGTTTGGTGGTGATTAAACTATGTACTTTATATGTTACAGACTTCCCGATTCTGTTATCTTAAATAGTTGGTAACAATAACATACACAAGCTTTGAGCCTAGGCAATGTTTACTTCTATTCATATTAAATGAGCACGCATAATATTACACACTGACGTAGAAATACAAGCTTTTGTCGAACTTCAAATTCTCGTTTTACCAAAACAAAAAGATGCGGTGAATGTAGATGATGAATCTGATATAACGTCGCCGATATTGTTATTCTAAGTCTAAAAACAATTCTTCTTAGAACAAAACGAAAGTCGCTCGACACAGGTTTTCTTTAGGGCATAAACATATGAACAACTCAGATCTCTACTGGCTCTAGTTTAACGCATGAATGCAAATATCACATCGAGTGTTTTTGCACAAATAAAAAAATCACGTCGATTGTTGTCAAGTTTCTTTACATATTGAATAAGTCGAGCTTAATTAATGAGTTTTAAAAACACACCACAAAGTCGACACATTTTTACAACATCAACCTCCTTTTTGTTTAAAAAATGTTGTAGGAAGGAAATCCTTTGTGGATATCAAGTTTTTGATCAACGATCAAAGAAACGATTTATTTATAAAAGAAATAACACTTGATTTTTTTTCTTCGATCACGTTCCAAATGAAAACTGATCAAAAACTTAAACACAAAATTAAATCAAAATATTTTCTAAGCACTACTAGCAGGGCTCTCGTCAACAATATTAAGCGTATGTTTTTTTGTTGTTTTTTTTGTTTTTTTTTTTGAATTTATAGCGTTTATTCATCTCCATACATTACACAGTGTATCATTAGTTTTCATGTTATTCTGTTAGTATATAATATAGTTGTTTAACAATTCAAGTGAATAATATAATAGAGATAAATAAAATCTATGCATTCCATTATATAGATACAATCATACAGTTCACACCCACACAGACACATACATGCGATGTTATGATACAAAAAAGACAAATGTTTGTACTTTAGAAAATCATAAGCTTTAATCAAATGTTTGGACTTCAGACAATTAAAAACATTAATCAAACGACCATGGTATTAAATATTTTAAGTAAACAACACAATTTACAATAACGCTGTTCTATTGTCTACAAAAAGTTTTACAATTGACCAGTTAAGTAGTTTCTTTTCTTTACATTTAGTATTAGATTGAATCTCCCATGCTACGCAAAGATAATTATTCAGCCCCCTTATTGAAGGTAATAGACCCTTTCTCTGGCATACAAATATATACTTTTTAATTTCAAGAATAAGAATATTAATATCAGTCATGTTAATACTTGTACAACCAAATAACATTGTTTGACATGAAATATCAGTACATTTTTGCACATTATGGGATCTTAAAAAATCTACAACATAATTAACAATTCTCTTTGTGAAAATGCAGTCCCAGAATATATGTAATAGGGTTTCTTCATTTTCTTTACAGAAAGAACATAAATTGTCATGAACAATGTTCATTTTAAATAACAAAGATTTGGTTCCTAGGATTCTGTGAACAATTCTTGTCTGGAACCACTGAGTGTATGTGTCTTTAGATATAATAAAAACAAGTGCATGCACTTTTGTCCATTCAACGTTATTAAAAAGTGTATTCCATTTTAAATGGCAAGTGGGTATATCTGTATTATAGCTAAAACATTTATAGACAAGTTTGTTTTGATTATATCCAAATACAATGTTATTCAAGTAAAATGATATAAATGCACATTGTATATTTGGCTTTTTAATAAATGGAAGTCCTGATAGCCTGATAAATGCATTCACAGTTCTAATTAAACCTTCATAAAAAAGAAAGTTAATTTTAACGCCAATGAGAGTTTCTAATACAGATTGTTTTAAAAATTCTCCAGAAGTGCACATTATATCTCTTACATATCTAATTCCCCTATCATACATATTTTTGTTATATATAATATTCACACCTATCTTAAAATTGTGGTTATAAAATAACGGCATATCAAGGATATCTTCACACTTACTGACATTTTGTTTGTTAATATACTCAATGTAACATGTAAGGACATCTCTCCAAAAACAATTTTTTAAACTTATCATAATTTTTTCTATGTAATTTTTTCCTAAATTAAACATTTTCTTCACATCAAACATAGAATATACAAGTTGGAAACATTTTCCATTACTTGATACAATTTTCCTTAACCATGTCATTTTCATAGTTTTTTCAAAAGCATATATATCAGTCATGGCAACTCCTCCATCATCATATGATTTAATAGCAATAGTTTGTTTAATTTTTGCTGGTCCATCCCATATAAAATTGGAAAAAAGGCTATTTATTTGTTTTAAAACTTTTTCTCCTGGGCTAGGAAGAGCTACAAACAGGTGTGTAAAAAGGGGAAGTAGTAGTGATTTAACAACTGTTATCTTTCCTAGGGGTGTTAAATTTCTTCTTTTCCAAAAATTTATGATATTGTGCAGCTTTTCTAGTTTACTCGTGAAGTTTATTTCTATTATTTTCTTTAAATCAACATCAAATAATATTCCTAAAACTTTAAAGTTTGTTGTGCCCCAGACTAGTTTATATTTAGTTTTTATTGATTGTATGCTAAACTTTTTGGAGCCAATCCATATAAGGTTTGTTTTGTCATAATTGATTTTCAATCCAGAACATAAGGCAAAGTTATTTAAAAGATCAAGGGTAGCATTAAGGGAAACATCTGTGCCATCCAGAAAGAGAGATGTATCATCAGCAAACTGAGAAATTTTATATTCAATATTTTCTATCACTATTCCTTTAATTTCATTACAATTTCTTATTTTAATTGCCAAAATTTCAGCACACAGAATAAAAATATAGGAACTTATTGGATCTCCTTGTCTGCAACCTCTTTGAATTGTTATAAATTCTGATAAAAACCCATTGATTTGAATTGCCGTCAAGGTATTATGTAGGAAAAGTGAAATCCATTTTTTCAATGTTGTACCAAAATTAAAATAATCTAATGTTTTTTCTATAAAATCAAATTCAAGGGTATCGAACGCCTTTTCAAAGTCGATGGTCATCAAGAGTCCAGGGATATTGTTATCTTCTGTATATTGCATAATGTCATATAAAAGTCTGGTATTCTCACCAATATATCTGCCTTTAATAAATCCTGTCTGATCTTTAGAAATAAGAGTATCAAGGATAGTTTTTAATCTGTTAGCAATAGTCCCAGATGCAAGCTTGTAAACTACATTTAAAAGTGTTAATGGCCTTAGGTTTTTCAAAAAATGTCTGGGTTTATTATCTTTGGGTATACATGTGATTATACCTTGTTTTTGAGTAACTGACATGGTTCCAGAGGTAAAACCATAGTTGAGGCTTCTCACTATAAAGTGGCCTAAATCTTTCCAAAAAACTTTAAAAAATTCTGCTGTAAAACCATCTGATCCTGGGCTTTTGTCATGCTTCATATTTTTTAAAGTAATTAATATTTCCTTAAGTGTAAGAAGGCCTTCTAATGATTGAGATTGTTCAGTGTTTAATTTAATTGTGTTTATGCCTTTAAGGTCATCATGTACATTATAAGAGTCATTAAAAACAGACTTTGTATACAATGTTTTGTAAAATTGGGCAGCTTCTTTTAAAATACCAGGATTATCAAATAGCCGTTGACCTTCATCGTTTTCAATGAAAGGAATGTTTTTATTAGATGCATATTGTGCTTCCAAGTTACAAAAATATTTTGAGGGTTTTTCGCCTTCATCAATCCACTTCGCCTTAGCTCTAATGAAAGCGCCTTTCATTTTCAAGTTTCGAATGCCTATGAGTTCTTGTTGCAAAATATTGAGCTCTTCAATGTTTTCATTTGTTAACTGTTTTTCAATGTCCTCAATTGCTTTTAAAATATAATATTCTCTTTCTTTTCTCTTTTTGGATTTGAAGCTCGAATATGATATGGTTTTACCTCTGATTTCCATTAATAAAGTTTCTAAAAACAGTTGATCATTTATGGTAAACTGTATTACATCATTTTCTATAGTGTTAAGATATTCAATGTTATACACAGGTAAGACATATTGTTGCTTAATTTCTTCAATTTTTTGTTTTATACATTGAATATATTCTAGGTCATAAAGTAATGAATTATTAAATTTCCACAGGCCCTTTCCATGTTCTATTTTGCTAAAATTAAATTCCAAAGTGATAGGGGAGTGATCTGATTTGTAGCTAGCATGTATATCAGATTTCCTAATATACTGACTAAAATCATTAGTTGTTAAAAAAAAGTCCAATCTAGCTTGTTGGGCAGTGTTAGGCTTTCGCCAAGTGAAACATTTTGTATCCCCGTTTATAACTCTAAAAGTGTCTATTAGATTTTTATCATTGATTACAGAAGATAACAATTCCCTTGACTTCTTATTATTATTCAAAGTTTTATAGTTGGCATAATCAATATTCACGTCAAGTACTAGATTAAAATCTCCACATAAAATATAAGACTCATTACCTATGGTCTCTATTATATTAAAAAGTTTACTATAAAACAAAGGAGTATCAGTATTTGGTCCATAAAGAGTGCACAGAGTAAATCTATGGTTATCTATTGTTAAGTCTAGAATTAATAAATTTCCCTTTATATCTTGTTCTTGATTGTGCACTTTAACATTCAGATTTGTCAAACATTTATTAAATAAAATGCATACTCCTCTTGAATTAGAAGTGCCAAAACTAAAATAGCATTCACCATCCCAATTTGAGTAAATTTGTTTTTCCATTGAAGAAGTGAAATGGCAATCCTGTAAACAATATATATGGGCATTTAGACTTTTTAGATATTTAAAAACATCAGCTCTTTTTGAAACATCATTAAGACCACGACAGTTGTATGAAACAATCTTTAAATTATCCATTTTCAATACAAAGGATGACATTTTTGTTAACATACCATAGACAGCAACAGCCATTATCAATTACCACAGTCAATACACAATACACAATTGCAGTAGATACACAATACATTTTATCTTCGTCAAAACAAATAAATAGTCAATACAAAAATGCTGAAGTTCGCACACAGGTTCTACTGGACACAAACAATGTACACAATACATTATATATTCATTCAAACAAACAAGAAGGCATACAAACAGAGCAACTATAAAATGCAACATGTGAACAAAAACAAAGCCAATGTGCTTATGCATAATACTCATGTATATAATTATACAACACAAATTGTGCAGACAAAAAAAACACAAGCCAGTGAGCTTATGAATGATACTCATGTATTAAGCGTATGTTACATATTGTAAAATTGCCTAACGAGAATTAAGCAAAAAAAAAGGTTTCACTAAATTCTCGTCCAGCGTCTCAGACATTATACTTCCCTTCAATTGTGACCTTAACGGTATATTTCTTTAGTTCAATAGATTTAGGGTTGTATTACTTCTAACGACTGAAATGCGAACATGGGTTTTATAGCAGGATTTCAACAAAAATGCGAAATATATTTTAATTTATACGTTAATAGAACATAGTTTTTACTTATTTTTTAGTGTTGAACTATGTACTTTTTTTCTTCACACTACAACTTACAAAAACAGAGTGCACGTGAATAAATATACAGTAACTCTTTTGTCATGATTGTCTAGAGTGTGAACTTTGGCAATACTGTACGAACCTACATTAAGCCCGGTTTTCTAAGAGACCGGCTGATTTATTTTATTCTTGCAAATAGGGACGACTAATTGTAATATACGAATAGTAATCGCATTTAAGATATTTTATCAAGACACAGCAAAATAATGCAGGGCACATCTTATTTTAGAGCGCGGAAACGCCATCGTTATACGAGCTAAAAGTAGGGGAAAACAAATTAATAACTAATTAAAGCAATACCATCTGAATTTATGAGCGAAATAAAACCTCTTTGCAAAGCAATAATTCTCTCAAAGACCCATTAACTTCCGAAAGCTTCTTTTTTTACTAAGGTTTAGGCGAACAATTTTTCGTTTACAATCGTCCACGAATCCATAGGACACAGTTATTTCAGAAATAGTATTCAATTACTGATGAACGAGGAAGCGTTCTCAAATGTTTGATTACATTTGCTATTAATTTACTAATACCCATTTTGCAATCTGAGTATAGCACTCTTCATGTACATGGTTTATTTTGGTAAGGACAGAGTCCCAACCATATTTGCTATCTTCCTAAGTAACCATTGACAAAAATCTTTTGAATACATTCGTTTTAATTAATTAAATGAGACATTCACAATCAATGAATTCAATTTATAAAAGGTTCTAAAATACAACTGCCTAATCTAACAATGATTATTAACTACCGATAGCAGATTTTTTAAATTAGGTTCAACCGAACATTTTATTCTTATACATTGTCAATTAATCCTTGCAAAATTTTGTTTCCGAAACGATATTCAATTAGTAATCAGCGAGGTAGTTTTCTCCGACTGAATGTGATTACCATTGCTATTGATTTCCGGATACCAAGTATTCCTTCGTATCTTATGCAAATGTATGTGTTCTGTACATGGCAAGTAAGCCACTGTTTCTTGTTCTCCTTACAAGCATTATTTGACAACATATTTGCGTTGTATTTGATGTAAGTATTTAACGTTTAAATAAATTTCTGAAAACAAATAACGTAGTTCCAAATGTATTTGTATTGACTAACATGAATAACTATGTTAATACAGCCATGTTTAGTATGGATAACTGGAATACAGAATGTTCGTATAATATGAACAAAAGTGATGCATACTTGTTAATTCGACAACTTGTTAAGAATTATGTCACTATATCACCTTTTTTGCAGCAAAATAATTTTGAATAATTAGTGTACATACATTATAAAATTAAAAGCTGGTCTATGATGACACATGTAAAACTATACTTTCATGAAGGACAACTGTCAATTCATGATATATTGCACTGCATGTACTATATAAAAGATCCACCTAACTAGGAAAATATTAACCGAGATGTGAAATTATAAAATTTGATTAACATGTATCGTCGACTCACCTAAATTCGCGACTAACCTAGATTCGCGAATTTTGTTTTCGTCACGTGACCGGTACCGACATTTGTTTCTGCGCATGCGTGATCGTGGCGATATGCAAATGGATGTTAACTCGATTGGAACGATTGAAGATTTGTGAAAAAGAATGCGGTTTAAACAGGTAAAAAGTGTGAATTACAATCAATTAGCCAAAAATACATATTTTCTTAACACCAATAATATCCGACCATTGAATTTCATATATTTTAAGAAAAAAAAACAGATATCATGATATTTTGTTGTCGTCTGCTGTTGTAGTAGCACTGCCATATATGGAAATGTTACGTTTCAAACATGAATAAGGCCAACAAATTATTTATTGTGCGTTTCATAGACCATGAAAATTAAGCTCATTTGTATTTCTTTTTTGTTTTTAAGGCCACCCCTAAGCATGTTCGCAAGAAATAAAGGCTGTATTCACCGACTGCCTTGATTAGAGCTTACAGAGCTGTTAAGGAGGAGAATGTTTCCGTTCTTAAGGCCTCAAAATTATTCAGAGTGCATGAAAATACATTACGTGACAGGGTCTTGGGGAAAATCCACCCAGACACAGTTGTTATGGGAGCTGCTCCCATTGTTTCACAACTGGAAGAGGCCAACTTGGTAAAACATTTCCAGACCATGGCCAACTACGGGTATGGCTATTCATGTCAGGAAAGCATCAATGTAGCTACTGAGTATGATATTAGTATTGGTAAGAGAACCCCAGACAAGTCCTTGTCCTTTCATTGGTTAGAGGGTTTCAGAAGCAGATGGCCCGAAATAAAGAAATTTAACCCCAGGTCTGTGGAGATGGCCCGAGCAAAAATGACCAAAGAGTCAGTAGTTATGGACTATTTTGGTTACCTGGAGTCGTGCCTTAACATGCACAAACTTCTCGACAAGCCACATTTAGTGTTTAACGTGGATGAAAAGGGCATCACTCGTGACCACAAACCGCCAAGTATTATCGCAAAAGCTGATCATTGTCCACCTGCAGTGACCTCGGGTAAAGGCAAAACGGTGACACTTATCGGTTGCGGAAGCGCTGCGGGCCAGGCTCTACCACCATATTTTGTTTTCCCTGGAAAACAGCTCATGCCAGAGTTGTTGGTCGGTTGTTCACCTGGTACGGCTGCTGTCATGACTGAAACTGGTTAGTCGAATTCATTGGTCTTCAGGGACTTTTTGGAAAACCATTTCATCAAGTAAATACCTGGTCGCTCTGAGGAGAAGGTTCTCATAATTCTCGATGGACACCGCTCACATGTATCAGTGGGCCTAGTTGACTGGGCAAAAGCAAACAACATTGTGCTGTTCATTCTTCCAGCCCATACAAGCCATATTCTGCAGCCCCTTGATATATCATGTAATGGACCTTTTCAGCGTATGTATAATGCGGCATGTCTTAAACTAATGCGCCAAACTGCTACTGTAATTACAAGACATAACATTTGTGGACTGGCCTGCAAGGTTTACTATTAGGCTCTAAGAGCTGACAAGGAGAGAAACTATATAAGATGTATTTCTTTCGTTTCAATCCTTTTCTTATACTGATTTTATTGTGAATGTTTTGATGTACACTGTGTTTGCCAAAAAAAAATTAATATGTTTAAACTAAGAGCTGACAATCTCCAGGCTGTATTCAAGCGAGCTGGAATTTACCCTCTCAACGGGGACACCATTCCAAAAGAGAATTTCATTCCTGCTGAACTGTATGACCGTATGGACAGTGACAGTGATGCAACTATTGAAGGTGGGTTACGCACACTGGCGGAAGATTATGACATGTTTGCTTGCAAAGAAAAAGAATTAAAAGAAATCAAAACAAAATCTACATTGTATAAATAACAAAGCAAACAGAAGAAACATCAGTAAAATCATTGCAGGTAAGGATGCCACTGACTCAGTTGTATATGACAAATTAACTGCGTATGAAAATGAGCAATCAAAGTCTAAACACTCAAGTGGAAAAGGAAAACAACTAAAAACACCCAAAACAAATATGAAAAACAACCCAAGAAGCTGGCCCCTCTCGCGAAACTGGAGTCTGCAGCTCTGATAATGAATTCATTGATGATGAAGAAAAATGCTGCGTGTGCAATTTGTTCACACCACAGGAATAGTCTGGTGCAACGTCACTCATCTTCACAAAATGGGCCCAGTGTGATGGTGTAAGAAATGGGAGACCATGTCTGCAATGGACCCATTTAAGCTACTGTACTCATGTCAGAGTGGTCAGGAGACAGGAGAAATTTCTTCTGTCCACATTGTATTGAAGAGTAGTGGATTTTTCAATGCAATTTACACTGTTCATATGTTAATATTGAATTGTTATTACATGTTTGACTTTTTTTTAAATGTTTCATTTGCACTAGAAACAAATTAAAACTGTTAAAAATAAGTAAGCTTGGCCTAATTGCTCTACAATGCAATGAATGGTTGTATGAAGTCATACGCGCGAATCAATGGTAGTAAAACAAAATGGCTGACGCTTTAAACTTGTGTCAACAATATTGACATTTAATGCATTTAAAAACACTGTTTGGAATTCATAATGGAACAAATCAGCGAGGGATGAATTTATTTTAAAATGTTAGTGTTTGTTATAGTTGTTATGTATTTGTTATTATTAAAATATCGACATTAGCAATGGCAGAGCTTGTTCGCCTGACATGCCTACATGCATATATAATGTTGGCGATATTGTTGAATTCTCTTCTTAATGTTAATACAATTAAACACGAAGAGATCAATGCGATGTTCCTAAGAGCACGGTGGCGCCAAAGTTATTTGAACACAAAGCTGCACCTTTGTCATTACTATAGCTGAATGTGTCTGAAATATCATACCACATTTAGGGGAAATGAAACGCTAGAGGAATTATTAAGAGAGACAGTCTTGTTACTGTTATTAAAGTAACACATACTACACGTGCAACACTCTTGATAAGTAGTTACTTTTTAAGTGTTGAAACATGTGTTTTAATTATGCAAAAACGTCCATAAACAAGTTAAACAATGCAGTTGTGCAAGTCATGTATTTTGGAATGATGTAGTACAGACGTTCAAAGGTTGTATTTGTTTAGTAATGTATACCCCAAAGCAGGTTGTATTTGTTTATAAATGTATACCCCGAAGCAATTTAGACGATCGGTGAGCATCAAGTGCTTGAATTATCCCTCGCTCGGATAACATTGGGTTTAATGTATTTTCGTAGAGTGTCGTCCCAGATTAGCCTGTGCAGTCTTCACATGCAGATCAGTGACGACACTTTCCGCCTAAACTGGATTTTTGCTAAGAAGATGCTTCCTTTAAACTAAAATTATCATAAAAGCGAAAAGTGACATCCCTGATTACCCAGTGTGGACTGCATAGGATAATCTGAGACGGAATTTAACTCACATGCATAAAGTCCCGTTTTCCTTTAGCGCGGCTCATATATTGTAATTCGCAATATTGTCCATTGTCTAAGCAAGGCGAAACCTTAGTTAATCAATGCGCTGAAGGCACTGAAGTTGTTCGCTATTGCTTTATCTTAGACGCAACTCAGTTTTCAAAATTATGTTATAGCTTTTTATATCGCAAGTTTGAAATGAACACAACCCATTCAAATTTATAAAGAGTGTGTCTACTGTTTATCCTCATATTTATGTTATAGAGATAACTTAGACAAAATAACAACAACATTTCTCTTTATTTCGCAATTGGTTGCTGCACTGGCAACCATCTTTATAATTTTGGTTGCCTTGCTAAAGAATAACAAGCCTAAAATCATGTACATGTTGTGTTTTGTGTATCTAATACTTTATTTATTTTCTTTAAATTATTGAGCAACAATTTTGCCGACATGACAGAGTTTCAATGCATTATGTCTTGTTGTGAGCCGGAATTGAATCATTTCCTATGCCTTATTGATCCACAGCTAATTTGTATTCTATGTTAAATTGGATTGAGTTGTTTCAAGCTTTGAAAAAGCTAGTAGCCCTGCTTTTTAGTGCCAACTGTAACCAACTTTTAAAATTGAGTTTCCTGTGCTTAAATCTACTGGCCCCAGGCTAACAGGTAACCACTAAACCTGTAAGTTGTACATGATGTAAGATGCGACAGTGTATTGAACTCATTCAATTTGCAAGTTTGAAGACATTAAAGGACCTTTTCACGTTTTGGTAAATTGACAACATCAAACAATTTAATAATTTGGAGAGTTCTGTTGTTGTCGTTATATTTTTTCATACTACGAGGATTGCTTATATAAAGTATAAAATACATCTGTCATTGTATAAGCACGGATGGCCGAGTGGTCTAAACGATAGACTTTCATTCCAGTGGTCAGTGGTTCGAGCCCAGATGAGGGACTAATTCATTTTGTTTCTTTAATTTTATTCTTTTTTTTTTAAATGGAGCTTTTAAGATTCAATGTTTACATTAATCAATATTAAGCATTTAATGACAAACTGTGAAAAGGTCCCTTTAAGATGTTTACTAAAAAATGCCACAAGGTAAAAATTTAGAACTCATTGGTTGTTTATTTGATTTTAAAGTGATTTTGTTTAATTGCCTTGTCAGCGAGGTAACTTTGAAGTTGTTATCACTTTTATCTTTTTTTTTTTAAATCATTAATAGAAAAGATAATTTAAGCTTCATTTTGAGAACACAGGGCTAAATGCATATGCATTTATTGTCATCCCAGTACCAGAGAAGGGCTTTATGCATATGCATTTATTTTCATCCCAGTACCAGAGACTCTCTTTAAACGAAAAACACCATAAAATCAGAAAGTGTCGTCCTTGATAAGCTTGTGCGCACTGCACAGGCTAATCAATGTGCACAGGACACCACTTATGTGACATGCATTAAGCCCCGTTTTCCCTGAACGCCGCCAATATGTTCAGATTTCAATGACAAACTGGCCAATGTCGTCGCACAAGCTGTTAAACACTATTGATTACATACACACACTCACTGTAGTCTGCAGCGTACCTGTGGTGAAGTATAAAGAGGCAGATGCGGTAATCGTTCTTAGCGTAGCTAACACTAGACCGACTTGCACAACATGCTCTTAACATTAGTTGTTCTTGCGAACAACTAAAAACACGCCCTTTGGTTCCCATTGTGTACTGTTTGTTTTGTTGAACACTTGTATAAAACTCAAACTTGCGTATGGTCTTCTCACATTCGCATATATTTTGAGTCATTTATATTGAACTGTCAGTCCGATATGTTTTATAAAACCATATTTTTATCAGATATAAGTCGAATCATTGCTAGTGAATTATCATAATTTTAATCACTATATACCTCTCATGTTCTATGTTTACTTCACCTTGAAAACACTTTATCTATATGGATATATATTACACAGACAGAGCATGTCTTCATTGATGGTTTAATTATGAAGCTCAATTGTGCACAACATACTCAGTGTGGATTTAGGGATCGCCTCCCTACCGTCATTCGTTCGTGCCTTAATTTTGTAACCAACATTCCCGAAACTTCACAGGTATGATCCTCCTGTTACCCTTTTTCTGAAGTTGTTCAAAGGGTTCCGCTCCACTACATATTTAGGTCACTAGAGCTATGTATAGATTAAACGAAATATTAAAAAATGCCATGTAAAACCGGCAGGCTCAGCGGTTTAATACATGTATTAGGTATGTAACGCCATTAAGTGGACGCCTTTACAAGTTTTTCCGGTCATGCCCTAATAGTAAATACTAGCCATGTCAAAGGAATGGTAAAACTAATTTTCATGATTCTCTTCTGTGAAACCATAAGTCACAATGTTTGATATTTGGTGTTTCACATCTTAAGAAGTCCTCTACAATACTCAAGGATGCCCCTGGTGCAAAAACTGGCTTCGTCCTGCATATCACACGATTTATATAGGTATATGACTTTAAAAATCTCTGAAACCACAATTCACAAACCCAGAGCGTTGATATGTGTAGCATAATGATGTGGTATTTTACTAATTTTGTTTAAATTATGACCCATGGATCACAATTGACCGCACCCAATGGGTACTTTATATGTAAATATTTCGTACTTTGAAGCTACACATTAGGCATTGAATTCAAAACGGGTCACACTCCGGAGGTTTAAATAGACATTATTAGCAAACAAACTTCAAAAATATTATCCTACAAATTGATGAGGACTACAGGTGAAATATTTGGTATGTAATATTATATAGTATGTATCTACTAAGATTGTTTTCAAATCTTAAATCTTGATTAAAATAAATAAACTTGTATTGCAATTTTCTTTTGAGTATTCTCTGAAACCACGACACACATATATTTGATTTTTTTTTTTATAATATGATATGTTAGTATTTTACGAAGTGCGTTCAAACTGGGCAATTTGTTAACAAATAATTTACACAATTTTCAAATTTGAAACTTCAAGGCCCGAATGTTTTTTTTTGTATATACCATCGTATATTATTTATGTAATAAAGTCGTTCAAAAACAAATCCATGGGATTAAAACTATCCACCCGACGTCATATAATAAACAGACTTTAAGAGCATTAAAACTTGCCTGCTTTCAACAAATGCATACAGTTGAGCGACTTAGAGTCATATTGGCTTCTATGTCTTTAAATACAGATATATTTTTTTTCTGACAATAAATTGCTATCAATGGGAGAAACGTGTTATTAGTATAACAATTGCGTGTAATTATTGATCAGCAGCGAAAATTGCATATAATAATTTTTTTTATATAAAAGTAATCCGCTTGTTCTGTCTAGACAATATTAATCCTCGGGTTCTTATTTATTGTTTGAGAAATATCCTCGTGTTAGGTGAATAGTTTTTGAACATGCCATAAAGAATGAAATGTCCAGACGGCTTCCGATTGTATTCACGGCATGTTGTGATGAGAGTTGATTGAGGACGTATATTCACAGCTATGATTACGTTTGATGTTGATTTACCACCAATGAAAATTCGAGATTGTTATCATTTAGGGCTAATAATTTAAAGCCGTTTTGCAATATATGCGTTTTAATTACGGCAGTCGACTGGTATCGGATTATTTCTTTATCTAAGATATTAAAAAGGTCTAATATCATGAAAAAGTCTTTTTTTTACGAAACAAGTGTATCTTAAATTGTGAACTTGCTAGTCTTGTGATTAAACAAGCCATCTAAATCTCGGAATTATGTGTGAAATGTGTTTCACAATCCGTGTGCATATCATTTAAGTTCATTATCAGTTTAAATTGGCAGCCGATGCAATCATATTTGTGTTTCTGATTATTTAAATCATAAACCAGAAACTTAAGTCTTGTTATTTTTTTCTTTCATTTCATATCCACTATAGCGTTATTTCGTGAACATTGAACCATAAAAGCCGTTTTAACTAACTGTAACTAAACAAGTATCTCTTAATTAAGCAGGACTAAGTTATTGGAGTATGGAACAATACTTTAGTAAATCCGTTTCCCTTTCCCTTCTTCTAATGTATATTGCCATTCAAACCTCGAATAATGTCAATCGAACTTGAAAGCCTGACTTAGTGATGATGGCGTTGCATTAACTACAACGACTTTCATTTTAAATATATATGTAAATTATGTGCTTAAATTGCTGCGTTCAACCATAATAATATTAATTTGCTGAAGCCTATGATTTTTTGTCTGTATAACTTTTGGACATGAACATTTGTAACCTTCCTGAAACCTTGCTTAAAAACGTGACGTTCGAAAAAAACGTAAATTTGTGTCAATATATCGCTGTCGTTAATACATTAAAAGCAAAGCAGAATGTATTATCATTGACCTTATACTGTGTCTTATCTAACATAGTTACTGGTTAGTTAACACTATTGTGTAACTTGACTAAGACAGACAGACAGACTGACCGACATTTTATTCCAGACTTGTACATAGTACATAGTCTAAACACATGCATTTACAAAAAATATGTCAACATGATAAGAAGACATTCATACCACCTAATTGTGACAAGAAAAAAACCATAAACAAAACCAAGAGTTAGGGAAAAGGTGTTATATTCCCATAAATGACCATACATTTGCTGAAATGGAGATGAGCATGAGATTAAGAAAATCTTTATGGCAATATTTGGTAAATAATACTTTATGCATTTAAATATTATAGTTGAATGTAATTCCGCATGTTTATTTACAATTAAAATGTTAATAGTTATGCTCATAGTGTAAAATAATTAAATAATAAAACGCATTTTATTTCTAAATGGTTTTCAATCGAATTCAAAAAGCGACTTTCCACCGATCAATTGTAAAGAATTTTAATTTGTTTGCATGTTTTAATGTTTATGCTTTAGTTTATGTTTGAGACCGAGAGAAAAAAAGTAAAAACCGCATGAAAGCCCGATTTTTTCGCGTTACCAATTTAGGTTTATGTCAATACCGTAGAAAAAACATGGGAGATTGATAATTAGTATGTAAGAGGGATGAATATATGCAGTTTTGAAGACTTAATACATATTCGGTCAGATATAGATAACATAATTACAGACATAATATGCTTTGATACAATGTTGCATAATTGCATTGTTAAAACAGTACGTCAAATGAAGTGTTCTCCACTTGAGAGATTATCACTCGTTTCCCCAATAAAAACATAAATGGACGATGGATAATAACGTCAATTGTTAAGTCAATCGATTGGACATTGAATCTTTAAGTAAATTCATTTGTATATAAGAACCAAGTTCAATATTAAAAGTAAATAAAGTGAGTGCGAAGAAATTATTTATTTTTTTGTTTTTGTTTTTTTTTAGAACAAGTTCTGTTTAAGGTCAAGCTGGTATTTTGAGAAATATAGCGTGTGTTTTTGTAATACGTTTGGCATAAGACAACCTAAACAAATCTGCTTTATGATATATTTCCATTTTAGCAATGGTGGCCATTTTGTGCATTGAAGCTGAACCATGTGCACATGGAGCGCAATCTTTTGAATACATTTGTCAAACGGCCACTTTATGCTTAATTATCATTCATCATAATGTTCAATAATTTACTAATCTGACAATAGGGTGTTTTAAACATATTTCTATTATAGCAGTGATGGCCATTTTTTGCATTGAGGAGTTTCAATATGCACATGTTTGGTAGAGGACACATTTACATTTGCCAAAAAAACAATGACAAAAAATAATGCAAATAAATATTGTAATTAGGAGATTAATGCAAAACTTTCACACATTGTAAACGGTCGATTAACACAAGATAAGCATGGGAATTACACTTTCAGTTCATCACGTGGCCTAAGTGTAACGGATTATTTTTTAATGCAAAAAGATACGTTCGATCAGAATTTTGTTAAAGAATTTGAAGTTCTAGACTGGACAGAATTTTCTGATCATGCAGCTCTTTTTTTAAGTTTAAATATGAAACATTACACCAAAAATACACCATTGAATACTTACGAATCAAATACAACAGAAACTACAAAAATAGTGTTTGACGAAACCAAAATTAATTAATTTAATACGTTAATTAAAGAAACAAACCAAAACTTAAATACGGTAATTGATGAAAATAAAACAGTAAATGAAAAAAAAGTATTTTGACTAAGTATCTTCAGGAAAACAGTGCATGTATATTAGGAAAAGTAATAAAAACAAACCCGCACAGCAGACAACATAAAAAACCAGAATGGTTCGATTCAACCTGTAAAAATGCAAAAAAAAAACAATTTCAAACACGCAAAAAATGCTTTCAATAAAAGTAAAACTGTTGAAAATAGACACAAATTTATTCGACACAGAACAGAATATAACGATTTACGCCGAAAAGCAAAATACCGCCATAGAGTCAAAGAAGGAGCACGGTTAAGCAGTATTGCTAAAACACAGCCTAAACATTTTTGGAAAAATATAAAAAATGTCATAAACAACATATACATATTCCTGACAGCATCAATATAAACAACATGTATGAACATTTCAATAATTTATATACTAATGATTTGAACAACATGTCCAATGAAAACCTTGACAATATCAATGACAACACTAGCAACAGCAAAACAAATGACATGCTTGACTCCCCGATCACAGAAAATGAAATTCAACAAGCAGTATCAACACAACACAACGGAAAATCAAGTGGACCAGATCAGATACCCGCTGAAATATTAAAAGCTACATACACTGTCATAAAACCGCATCTGGTACATATATTCAATAGCATATTTGAATAAGATATTATTCACAAGTATTATTAAACCGAATTACTAAATGGTGCGAATTGAACAAATCAATATCTGAATTCCAATACGGATATCAAAAAAACAAAAGTACGGTAGATTGTATTTTTATACTTAACAGTCTAATAAATAAAGTACTAAATTCAGGGCAAAAACTATACTGCGTCTTCATTGATTATGCTAAATGCTATGATAGCATAAACCGCACACTATTATGGAAAAAAAAACTGATATCACAAAAAATTAGTACCAATCTAGTATTCGCGTTGCGAGCTATGTACTCTTCTGTTAAGGCAGCTGTTAAAATAAAATCACAAATATCCGATCATATAACATCCCACACAGGAGTAAAACAAGGAGACCCGTGTTCTAGCATACTTTTTTTAATGTTCGTCAATGATATTGTAGAGAATATAAATTCAAACCTCGAATGAATTATAACGATTAACGACATTAAGTTTTTCTTGTTATCATACGCAGATGATCAAGTTTTATTTTCGACATCACCAACATCATTACAATCAATGTTGAAAGACATTGAAAATTACTGCATAGCGTCTCAACTTAAAATAAATACATCTAAAACAAAGGTCATGATCTTTAAAAAAAAGTAATCGACATACAAATTACAACTTTTACCTTTACGGAGAATTATTTGAAATAGTGACATCCTTTAAATACTTAGGTATAACACTATTTAAGAATGGTAATTGGTATAGAACAGCCCACCCAAACACTAGCAGAACGCGGAAATAGAGCTCTACATAGACATTTCACTATTATAAATCAATACGAATTCTCGACACGCGGACAACTAAACCTATTTGATAAACTAGTCACACCGGCCCTACACTATTCAGCAGAAGTGTGGGGATTTGCGAAGGGTAAAGAAATCGAAAAAATACATACAAAACTACTTCGAAAAATCTTAAAAGTAAACAAATCCACAAATCTAGCCGGCATGTATGGAGAATTAGGACGATACCCGCTATTAATAACACGAAAATTACATATATTCCGGTATTGGTTACTCGAAAATACTTAGATCGAGTGATAACAGTACCACAAAAACAATATATTCTGTGATATTCAATGATGCACAACAAAACATCACATACAACCATCGAAATTGGGCGTCACACATAAAAAAAAACGCTCTTGACGAGCTTGGGTAAAGCAACATATGGGCGGATCAAACAACTATCACAAATCAAACAGATCAAACATTCATCTTAAATACAATTAAACAACGTTTATTAGATAACTTCAAGCAAAGCTGGTATAGTGAGATAAATAATTCCCCTAGACTCATGAGCTATTGTAGATTTAAATACACATTTGAGTTAGAACCATATCATGATTTTATAACAAATAAGAAATACAGAACATCACTAACACGATTTCGATTATCGTCACATAAATTGGAAATAGAAAAAGGTCGGTTTAATAACATACAACGCGAAAATAGAAAATGTAAGATGTGCAACGGAAACGCTATAGAAAACGAGTACCACTTTTTACTTGTTTCTCCTCTATATAGAGAAATTAGAAAAGAACATTTAAAACCATATTTTCAAAGGCCAACGTTAAATAAATTTGACATTCTAATGCAGTCGGCAAATAAAAAAGACATTATAAACCTCGCTAAATATATGTTTAATGCCAATGAAATTGGTAATAATATAGACAATCAGTTATAATTGTTAACTTTTGTAAAAATAAAGCCAGCCATTATATTTGATTTTTCATTGAATATGTTTGTATAAGTAAATAATTCTACAATTTCCTCGTTTTACAATTGAACTTATAACTATATTGATTACTGATGTATTACTGTCTTTTTGCAAACTTCTCTTATTAAATCAATGTATTTTTATTATTATACACACTGCGTAACTTTCTGTTTTGTGGCAAAAAAGCATTGTATTATGCTTATATGCTAATAAAAGTTATTGTTGTTGTTGTTGTTGTTAACGCCATCGTAATGCGCGCCCGCCCGATTTCCCAACTGTTGTTTGTAGCATTCTTATATATGTATGATATATGTATTTGTTTGCATGCCAATTTGCGTTATTTAACTTCTCGATCAGCAACAGTGTCATCAAAAACCAAAACAAGGCTTTGATTGTCGCAGAAATTATCGCGTTATTTACGTCTCATTGGTGCGTGCTTACATTATGCATTGTCATTTTCCGCTATTTCTAAAAGCGCACTACAATAGATGACATAAATAAATTAGGTTCAGTGATTGTGTAAGTCTGTCAACAAACACGTAGGATAATTTATCTGAATAGTGGGACACTTTCATTATTGATAGCTCTTTTATTTGTTAACAGAATTGAATGAGAATGTGTGGTCTTTTCGAAACGTTTGGTGTTGTGGTTGTATAGATAAAATCACAAATATGAAAAAAAACAGTTTATACCTTGACTTATAATATTAAAAATTTCATGAAGTAAATAGAATGCATTTTGGATTATGTACATGATTTTATATCTGTTCATTTGAGTGACATAAATAATTGTATTCGACTATTGAAAATGTTTGCTCTCTGAAATAAGTTAAACTATTATGACAAAAAAAAAACTATGATCTCACACCAAATCAATAAGCAATAATTAATATTTATTCCCAGTGTTGCCTGAGCTACATGTTCTTCAAAGTTTTTATGATTGTGAATTTTGTGGAAAAAAAAGAAGTATTGCTTTATCCCAAAAGTGTGAGGTTTGGCGTGGTTTAAATAGGGTTAACCACTTATTGAATTGCATTGCAAGTTTCAAGAAGGTTGAACCAGTTTAAATTAGTTTTATGCTTTTAGTCGCATTGCATGTTTAATAATGTAGAATATTGGTACTTAGTCATATAAAATGAATAAATACCCAGCGGATATCCGATATAATGTGTCCAATATTCAATTTGTGTCATGTTAATGTTGTGTTGTGACATGATTTATCCTACCTTATAAAAGAAGTCGGTCAATGTGATTGATTAATTGACTTTTAAATGTTGACAAGAGTTTTTCTCCAAATGATGTATATGGATTTCGATATTGATTTTCGCATTCGTATGCCAGCACCGTTTAGTCATTATCTAAAATAAATAAAAACTAAACCCAATACATAACAGAAGTAAGTCAATTCGTTTTGTACCATTACTACTGAAACTTGTTTTATATCCCACCGATTTAGTATTCCAGCGTAAATTGAAGCGTCCATACATATTCATGCACTATCAATACGAAGAAACGATGCCATACATTAATCACTAAAGACTAATCAACAAATATGAGATACGGATGTTTAATTAATGAGACTTATGTTTACAAACGGGAATCATTTTCTTTCTCTGCAATTCTTTATGATTTTCGTAAATTTAGAATGGTTCGTGTTCCAGCAATAAAACTGTCAGACGGTTTCCAAATAAAAACATATCAGACCAAAAGTTAAGTGGTTTTTACCGTATTGTCATAATTATTGATATCAGTTTGTGCGTGTGTATGAATGTCAATAAGCACAATAGTAATTTGCGCGAACCTAACACTGCTTGTACCGGGTAGACCGTAGACAAGCAGGTCTTTTGGTATGATTACATTTTTTATTGAGTTTCATAAACAAAACGTTTACCTTTAATCATATGACATTATAAGACAAAATCATTAATTCATGTATTCATAGATACAATGGTTTTCCAACAAACCGTACGATATACACGTACCACATTTCATAAAATGTTTAAAACATCTATGATCACTACCCATATAATCCAAGTAACATATTTGTTGAATGTGGTAAGCAAATCAGGTCATTCTCTTCACTAAAAATCGAACCACATGATAATTGGGCAACTCGTGTAATGGTCCTCAAAATAAATTAAATTAGTAAAGTACGAGACAAATTTGAATGGGACATTTCTGCACCCAGAAATCGACTTACATCGAGAATTGAATTATGTAACAGTAAATAACGATATTGTCAGACGGGAAAAGCGAATGACATATTTTGATTTCACCTCACCACTTGTTTAGTTACGTTGTTATTGCAACATTCTAGGTTACAAAAAGTATTTGATGATTTTTTTTATAAAATCATAGTGGACTGAAGTAGATTGTACAAAGGACAAAAATGTGTTCATCCTTTATTCAAGAATAGCATTTAAACAAACAATAGCAACACTATATGCTTTTTAAAACATACCATTATGGGCACATGCCCGTTTTATAACTCGTGCTGTTAAACAGTTAATCTGATATTTCTGAAAGTGTGTTAGATTGTTATTCTTAAAACAAAGAATGTTGATTTTGAGCGTTATAGGGGCTTTAACTGAGTTTATGTACAAATGTCAAACATGGTAAAATAATAAAAAAATACGATTAATAACTCATTTTCTGTTTAGTTCATAAATTACTTGAATTATATTGAATTTTATATTAAAAAATAGCGAAAAGGAACAT
Organism: Dreissena rostriformis; assembly: GCA_007657795.1. Classification (NCBI taxonomy): domain Eukaryota; kingdom Metazoa; phylum Mollusca; class Bivalvia; order Myida; family Dreissenidae; genus Dreissena; species Dreissena rostriformis. Next base: position 301,071 of record VMBQ01000037.1, on the reverse strand, counting down.
ATACTTGATATAGACAGGAAAAACGTACATACATGTTTTCAGTTTCAAAACTCGTGTCCACTATCCGACATTTCATTTATAACACATAACCCTTTTCTGGCTAACAAAAAGAAGTCTAATAAACAAGGCTAAACTACTCATATAATAAGAGTCACGAGTCCACGAACAAGATTATAAAAACAAATTAAAACGGCCACCGGAAAATCTTTGCGAAACCGAAATTTTGCAAACTTAAGTACCCTTTTTCTTGAAGATTTGCTTCTTTGAGATAAAGTATGCGATAGAAGGCTTATTTTTTTATTAATAATTGGTTATTTTTGCTTTAAAAATTCGTTTTTTTTCACTATGAAATTTATGAGCAAACTTGGTCCTCCCATGGGAATTTTCGAAAATCCCATTGGATTTGTCTTTTTCCAATGGGGTTTTTAGAAAATCCCATTGGGTTTTACTCCCACTTTTTTATGGGGAAAAAAATCCCACGTGATTTTCGAAAAATAATAATACGTTTGTTTATGCTAAGTTATCGATTTTAAGCATTGTATTTGTGATGATTTTCGTTCAATTTTATTTGATAGAACAAAAATCCCATTTTTGAAATGGGAGAAAATAATCCCATTGGATTTTTTCTGATTTTGAGAGAATGATTCGTGTTACTCCCAGAAACACTATATTTCATCAAATGATAAACACCAAAGCAGACGGAGATACACGTGCGGCGAATGCCCTTACATGTCATTTTCGAAAGGGAATATGTTTAGACACAAGACATGTGTTCATTCTCAGAAAAAGAAGACATGTCCTACATTTTTCAAGAAGTTTTCCCAAAAATATAACCTTTTACAACACCAGAAGAGTTTCACCAGAATACAAAGCTGATGTGTGAACTGTGTCCGAAAACATTTAAAAATATGTTTTCTTGGAGACGACACCGTCTTTTGAAGCATACAGGAAACAGCCAGTATGTTTGATGGCTGTGCGGGATAAGTTTAAAAAAAAAAAAAAAACAGTTATACTTGGCATATCAACAATCATTCAAATACTAAGGCGTATGCCTGCCAGGGATGCAAGAAAGAATGTGCCTACAAGTCATCGCTTTAGAGACATGTCGCTATATGCGAAAACAAATTTCACGATTTACCCGTTTAGGCACTCTATTTCACGTTAGTCGTAATTCAAAATAATAAAATAACCGTTGTTTTGCTAGTGAGAATTCCAAGTTCGTATTACAATATTTTCTGAATAGATAATTTACTTTTTGTAAATAAACACTCAGTGCATATCGTCATAAAATGGTTTTATGTTATTGTAAAAGACACGTGTTTAGCATACGGGTTTTGATTCCTAATGTGCACTCTTATTCATGCATTTTGATGGTTATTGATATCATTTATGTACTTGTATGTTCGTTTTTGATAGAATCGGTCATTTAATAAACATACGTTATTCCGTTCTTTTGAATGCGTCTTGTATAATCTGACCATTTTTATTTCACCGCAATATTAACGTTACAAAAATATAAACATCACGTCCACAAATCGCTGTCACGCGTTAAAGAAGCAGTTTGTATTAAAGTACACATTTCCTGATGGATCATGTCTTACTGAGAAGCTTTGTTGGATTTGGGAGAATATATATGTATATATAAAATGCCGGGTTTTATATAAACATTTATGGTATGACATGTTTCTTTTTGTTTCTATGTTAAAGTTTTAAAACTTTTTCTCCTGGACTAGGAAGAGCTATAAACAGGTGTGTAAAAAGGGGAAGTAATAGTGATTTAACAACAGTTATCTTTCCTTGGGGTGTTAAAGTTCTTCTCTTCCAAACAATTATGATATTGTGCAGCTTTTCAAGTTTACTTGAGAAGTTTATTTCTATAATTTTCTTTAATTCAACATCAAATGCTATTCCTAAAACGTTCAAGTTTGTTGTGCCCCAGACTGGTTTATATTTAGTCTTTATTGAGTGAATGCTGTACTTTTTGGAGCCAATCTATATCAGATTTGTTTTGCCATAATTGATTTTTAATCCAGAACATAAGGCAAAGTTATGTTAAAAGATCAAGGGTAGCTGTGAGGGAAATATCGGTGCCATCCAGTAAGAGAGATGTATCAGCAGCAAACTGAGAAATTTTATATTCAATATTGTCTATCACTATACCTTTAATTGCATTACAATATCTTATTTTAAATGCCAAAATTTCAACACAAAGAATAAAAATATAAGAATTAATTGGATCTCCTTGTCGGCAACCCCTTTCAATTGAAATAAATTATGATACAAACCCTTTGATTTGAATTGCCGTCAAGGTATTATGTAGGAAAGGTGTAATCCATTTTTTTCAATGTTGTACCAAAATTAAAGTAATCTAAAGTTTTTTTCTATAAAATCAAACTCAAGGGTATCGAACGCCTTTTCAAAGTCAATGGTCATCAAGAGTCCAGGGATAGTGTTATCTTCTGTGTATTTCATAATATCATATAAAAGTCTTGTATTCTCACCAATATATCTGCCTTAAATAAATCCTGTCTGATGTTTAGAAATAAATGTATCAAGGATAGTTTTTAATCTGTTAGCAATAGTCCCAGACGGAAGCCTGTAAATTACATTTTAAAGCGTTAATGGCCTTAGGTTTTTCAGAAAATGAATGGGTTTATTATCTTTAGATATTCATGTGATTATACCTTGCTTCTTTTAAAATACCATGATTGTCGAATATCCGTTGACCGTCGTCGTTTTCAATAAAAGGGATATTTTCACTAGATGCATATTGTGTTTCTTAGTTACACAAATATTTCGAGGGTGTTTCGCCTTCATCAATCCACTTTACCTTAGCTCTAATAAAAGCGCCTTTCATTTTCAAATTCCGTATGCCTGAGAGTTCGTGATGCAATAGATTGAGCTCTTCAATGTTTTTATTTGTTAATCTTTTTTAATGTCTTCAATTGCTTTTAAAATATAATATTCTCTTCCTTTTCTCTTTTTGGATTTAAAGCTCGAATATGATATGGTTTTACCTCTGATCTCCATTAATAAAGTTTCAAAAACAGTTGATCATTTATGGTAAACTGTTTTAAATCATTTGCAATAGTATTACGATATTCAATGTTATACACAGGTAAGACATACTGTTGCTTAATTTCTTCAATTGTTTGTTTTATACATTGAATATATTCTAGGTCATGAAGTAACGAATTGTTAAATTTCCTCAGGCCCTTTCCATGTTCTATTTTGCTAAAATTAAATTCCAAAGTAATAGGTGAGTAATCTGATTTGTAGCTTGCATGTATTTCCGATTTCCTGATAAACTGACTTAAATCGTTTGTTGTTAAAAAGAAGTCCAATCTGGCTTGTTGGACAGTGTTAGGCTTTCGCCAAGTGAAACATATAGCATCACCGTTTATGACTCGACAAGTGTCTATTAGGCTTGTTTTCATTGATTACAGAAGATAACAATTCCCTTAACTTCTTATTATTATTCATTGTTTTATAGTTGGCATAATCAATATGGACATCAAGTACTAAATTAAAATCCCCACATAAAATATAAGACTCATTTCCTATGGTCTCTATTAAACTAAACAGTTTACTATAAAACAAAGGAGTATCATTATTTGGTCCATAACGAGTGCACAGAGTAAATATATGGTTATCCATTGTTAAGTCTGAAATTTATAAATTTCCCTTTGTATCTTTTTCTTGATTGTGCACTATAACATTCAGATTTGCCAAACATTTATTAAATATAATACATACTCCTCTTGAATTAGAAGTGCCCAAACTAAAATAGTATCACCATCCCAAAGTGAGTAAATTTGATTTTCCATTTAAGAAGTGAAATGGCAATCCTGTAAACAATATATATGGGCATTTAGACTTTTTAAATATTTGAAAACATCAGCTCTTTTCGAGACATCATTTAGACCACGACAGTTGTACGATACAATCTTTATATTATTCATTCTCAAAACAAAGACAACAAAAGCCATTATCAATTACAGCAGTCAATACACAATACACAATTGCAGTCAATACACAATACATTTTATCTTCGTCCAAACAAACGGAAGGCAATTAAAATATGCTAAAGTTCGCAAAACATAAAATAAAGATACGAACTGATTGCATGGTTATCTCCAAAAGTGTTATTATTTCGATATAACAATAGGATATGTAATCCTACGTCATATTATATAAGAAAAAATAGAATAACATCCGCTATACGGTGTTCTTTATTGCACAACACATGCATTGCCCGGTCAATACTCGTCAGAACCATCTTCCTAGACACATTCATCCGAACTGCTGGAAACCTGTGCTAAATATGCAAAGAAATAGAGGCTAATTATTAAATTCGGTGTATGGTATATCTACATCTACATCTACACGTTTACGTCCCAACAATCGATTACCGATTATCACTGGGCGGCGCTGTCAGAGAGACAGTTGTTACATAGGAAAAATTACAGTGGGTTAGTAAGTAAAAGGAAAAAACAGTATTTTACAGTTAAAATAGGACAGCAGATACAAGATTACATATTGACCACCGCCAGCCTCTCTGCAAAGATATCGAGGCTGGGGCTAGATTGGACAAAGGTTGGTAGGGTATTCCAGAGTCTTATGGTCCTAGGGAAGTAAGAGTTAGAATGGTACTGAGTGTGGGACTGAGGGATAAGATAGTTCATGTTTCTAGTGGGGATAAGATGATATTGATCGACTGCTACAGTTTGGGCCCTTACTTTGTAGAACATGACCAGGGAGTTGTATGACCTTCTATAATGGAGAGTTTTCCATTCTAATGTTTGTAGCATGAGGGTGACACTACTGGTGTAACTGTAGTTATTGAGGACGTATCTAGCTGCTGACCTTTGGACCCCTTCTAATTTGTTGGTAAGGGTTTTCTGCCATGGATGCCAGACGCTGGCGCAGTACTCCAGTTGGGGGCGGACGTAAGTATTGTATGCAGCAGTTTTAACCTTTTGATTGTTAGTTTTGACATTACGTTGGATGAATCGGAGGGTGGAGGTTGCTTTAGAGGTGATACTATCTATGTGTTTTGACCAGTTTAAATCTTTGGTGATGGTGACGCCTAAATATTTTGCAGCTTCGGTGGATTTTAACTCAGTGTTGTGAAGTTTGTAAGGGAAGATGATTGGGTTCTTTTTCCTAGTAATTCTGAGGATTTCGCATTTGTCCGGGTTAAACTCCATTGACCAAGTTTTTTCCCAGGTTTCTAAGTGTTTGAGGTCATCTTGGAGGGATAGGCTGTCAGAGTTGGAATTAATGGTAAGATATATAATGGTGTCATCTGCGAACATCCTTACGTTGCATTTGACGGAGTCGGGTAAGTCGTTTATGTAGACTAGGAATAGACATGGCCCGAGGACAGAACCCTGGGGGACTCCAGAGAGAACTGGCAGTTCGTCGGAGAAGTGACCTTCAACGGCAACTTTCTGCGAGCGGTTTGAAAGGAAAGATTTGACCCAGTTAGTGGTTTGGGGGTTGACTCCAAGGCTTTGGAGTTTATGGTTTAACCTGATGTGATCGACCTTGTCGAACGCCTTGGAGAAATCCATGACCACTACGTCTGTTTGTTGACCTTGTTCAGTGTTGTTGAAGAGTTCCTGGGTAAAGTTTATTAATTGGGTTTCACAACTGTGGCGTGATCTGAAGCCATGTTGGAACTGGCTAAGGAGCTGGTGTTTGTCAAAGTAGGACATGAGGTTAGAGACAACAATATGTTCGAGGAGTTTGGATGCTATGCAAGTAAGTGAGATAGGCCTGTAATTGCACGGTTTGGATTTTTGACCTTTTTTAAATACTGGGGTCACAGTTGCTTTTTTCCAATCATTTGGTACTAAACCAGTTTCAAGGGACAGTCTGAATATGTGTGAGAGGATTGGGGCAATTTCAGAGTGGAGCTCTTTGAGGATGCGTGGGGATATTTCGTCTGGTCCAGAAGCTTTATGGGGGGATAGACCTGCAAGCAATTTATCCACGCCTGCTGTGGTGACTTCAATTCTATCCATCTTAGAGACCGGGGGTGACAGTGTTCTAGAGCACATTTGCTTTAAGCTTAGTGGTTTGGGGGGAGAAAATACTGACTCAAACTGTTTATTAAGGATATTGGCTTTGTTGACTGGATCGGTGTGGGTTACACCTTCTGATTTCATGGGGGCTATACCTACATTTTCCATTTTATTGTGCTTTATAAAGCTGTAAAACCTTTTGTTGCTCCCAGGTTTAGAGTCATGGTCAAATATGACAGATTCCATGTAAGACCAATATTGGGCTCTGATTTGTTTCTGGATAGAGGACTTGAGAAGTTTGAACTTATTTTTACGGTCTGTACTTGGAGACTGTTTCATCTTATGGTAAAGCTTATCGCGCTTGTGAATAAGCCTAGTTATGCGGGGAGTAAGCCATGGCAGGTCAGTTCGGGGCTTAGTCATTTTGGAAGGAATATGTTTGGAGCAGGACTCATTAAGTGTGTCCTTAAAAGAGTTCCAAGCTAAGTCAGGGTCTGTGTGGTTTTCGTTTAGGAAATTATGACTGAAAGACTTCATGTCTGACTTTAGCCCATCCCAGTTTGTCTTCTTATACATTTTGATCAAGCGCCTAGGTTGGATATGGCGGCCCCTGTTTAGGTTCATTTCATGAAAAATGATATCATGATCTGAAGTGGCAAGGCTTGGTAGAGATTTAACCAGATGGACATGGGATGGGTGATTTGTGAAAAATAGGTCAAGTGTGTTTGGGCCTCTAGTTGGGATCTTAACTGTTTGCTCCATGTTAAAATGGGAGGACTTTTCCATAAAATCTTCATAGAAGGATCTATTTTTGCAATTTTGTTTGGGTGCTTCATTAGTCCAATCTAAGTCAGGAAGGTTGAAGTCTCCAAGGAGCCATATAATGCTATCCTTGGGTATCTTTCCGAGGGATAACCATAGCTGGGACAATGATTCGGCATCTAATTCATGGGGTTTATAGAAGGATCCTACATAAATATTTTTCAGACCAGTGATGGTGATTTTTGCCCATGTTATGTTACAGGATGTCTTGAGGTCAGGTTGCTCTTGGCTGAGTAAGGACTTTGATATTGCTATCAGTACGCCCCCTCCCTTGCTGTCCACCCTATCGTCCCTAAATACATTGTAATTCAGGTTTTCAGGGAATATTTCTGATGAGCTGATGTCCGGCGTTAACCATGTTTCAGTTAGGCAGATAACGTCTGGCTTAACCTGTTCGATAACTTGGTGTAGGTCAGGAATTTTATTCATTATCGAACGGCAATTTATGTTCAAGACTGTAATACGTTCCGAGTTCTTTAACTTGGGCTTTGGGGGTGTTTTTATCTTTTTGGGATTTGGGGTAGATGATGCTTTGGGTGTACGTAAGGGTTCTTGGATAATTGAGGAATTGTTTAAGTTTAAGGTAGTATTATTAAATTTATTTTCAAGTGGTGCGTAGTATGAGGTATCGCTCAGTGTATCTAAGGAGTCGGTCAGTGAGCTCGAGTAATTGAGTGAGCCGCACTGTTGACAGGACCAGCTAAACTTTGAGTCTGAGAGTATATCATAGGTCTTGCTGCCAATCCCTTCACAATCTGTGTGGAACAGATATGAAATGAATATCATGGGCCAAACAAAGATCTTTGCTTTCACATTTTTTCTGTAGTTTATGAAAGTTATTTTAATTTGTATAAAGCGAATATGATCGCATGTAGCAAAAACGATTGAAAGCTCAATGATTAATTTGACGAATATGATCTAATTTTCCGAAACGTAAAGAAAACCCAGCCTGGAATACGAACACAAAAATTAGGGTCAGTAAAGAAAATAATAAGTTTAACTGGATTTATGAAAACAACAACTTTTTTACGCCTCAGTCGAGTAGCGTACAATAACCAAAAGTTTCAAATATGCGTTTAAGCAAAGAGATCGGTATTGTACAGTATAATAAAGGGTTACGTGATTTAACTACATTTTTCACTTAAACATGCGGATGCGATTTAATCGTTAGCAACCCGGAAGTATCATATTAATTGAATTAACAGAAAAACGTGTAGAATATATAATTGTTATGAACATGGCATTTGATAAGATTATTAACACATGAATTAAACCACGGCAATATTGGTATTTTAAAACTCAACGCGGTTCTTAAAAAAAAAATCTGCTTCTTTCATTGTGCGTCAGCTTATATCTTAATTCGGGTTTGGTAAAAGTTTTACAAAAGGGAAGTCACTCAATATATTTTGTCCACAGTATTGCCCCTGATTACATTAAGGTCTAGGTGCCAATTAACACGTTTCTATCTTGTCTCAAAAATAAGTTCTGTTTGTTTAAAACTTTATAAAAAATAAGAATAACAATTTAACATTCAAATAAAAATACTGGTACGCGATTTGATACCACTATATTAAAATATGTGTAGTATTGTCAATTGATTTAAATTAATTACATCTGATTTATTCCATTGTAAATGTAATCAAATGTCACACATTGTTGACAATAATATTAAATGATAAATTAAAATAATTTATCCCAATATTTGTGTTTGTGTGCGTATTTCAAAATGGTCGTTCATTCTAATACTTGAGGAGAGTTATAGAAATGTAAATTTATTTCGCAACTTTTTTGTCAAAAAAATTCAAAAACCGAGCATAAATGTTCAACTGTTTTTATTGTTTTAGGCTTATTTGTATGACCTAATATGAGCACAATTAGGCAATTACGTGTATGCTATATTTTTTCTAAATTGCAACGAAACCATTTGGTACAGTCTTCTATAATGAATAAACTATTCTTTAACAAAGTAATACTGTTAAACTGTTCAAACCGCCATCATTGAAAACAAAAACATTATTTTTTATTAAAATGTACTGTTGTATTTTTGAATCCACCGTATCAGTTATTGTATGAATATACTAGCAATATGTGGAAACTGTTAACATGAATTTTAACTGCGAAAGAAAATAAAAATATGAACCTGAATTCTATCTGTTTATGCAAATTCAGGAACTTCTTTAAATTTAACAAGTCTGTTCACAAATGCTTCATTTTTTAAATGTTTTGACTGGTCCAAACGGTTATATGTGTAAATGATTGTTTAAATTACCACATTATTCAACTGACCGTTCATACATTCTTCTATCATTTGTGTTCACTGCCGTCAAATGTATCTGTTCTCCAGGCAGGTTTATGTTTAGTGTAGGCCGGCGCGTATGTAGAAAATATGTACGCGGATGGGCTGCGGGGGCATACTCCCTTGAAGGCGTCTGGAGACGTTTCGGTAACAAAAGCTTTTTATTTTAAGCGTTGCGTAACAGATTTATAACTTGAGAAACGCTCTGAGAAAAGGCTGCTGACTGCATGTGCATAACGTTTCGCCACATATAAACCTGTGCAGTCCGCAAAGAGACGACACTTTCAGATAGGAATTTCGTTTAGAAGAGTCTTCCTTTGAACCGAACATTCCAAACATGTGCGGAGAACACAGGCTAATACCAAACGACACATTACGCACATGCATGAAGCTCAATTTTCCCAGACAACGCCTGACTTTTAAAACGACGAACATACAGTGTTACACTTGATATACATTGATGCTTTTGGTTAGGTCACACCATACTAAACGTATTAAGTCCTGGCGATTTGCGTTGAACTATAAGTTGGAAAAAGTGTGCATTATCTTGCAATAAAAAAGATATTTGGTAAGCAAAATTTATGACGTAGGCTTAATAATTAAGAGATTTTAGATGTATTGTTTATCTATTTCATAAACTAATATATGTGTATATATAGAATAAATCAAATAGTTTGCAATTTGCATACTGTTTCAATTCAACCTTTATGTACAGTATATCTAGACTACTGTTATACTATAGATATAAACAAGATAATTGATTACTTGTATTTATGCCATTATTAGGTAACATATATTCGTTTTTTTTGATTTCACAATCATACAATACATTTTGTTGAAGTTCATGCCCAACTTATGTTTACACGATTCGTCTGTGTTATTAGTATGTCTTCCCAATTTAAATCACCAAATATTATATTTATAATGTTACCTTCACACATGCAGCTCATTTTATTCCTACTTATTTTAATTGGCAAGCGATGATTATGTGGATGTAATAAATAATGAGTTATCTTGCGTAATGCAATATTGATTTAGTTTACATTTTACAAGATATACATGTCTATTATATGAAGTTTCCATGCATCATGTTTACAATGTTTCATATTTTCATTTGCATTTTAATCTTGACTGCTGTACACAGTATTTATGTAATATTGTAATCAGCAGAAATAGTGATTAATATATCAATGTCGGTAGTTGTAAGCACGTGTTGTATTTTGTTCTTAAAGAACCGTTTTAATAAAATCACGTGTACTATTTAAAAAAAATGTATACAGTTAGAATGTTTGCTAAATTTGGTTTTAAAATACATGTATATGTAATTTTTGAATACAATTAATGAATTTCCCATTGAAAGCTGGTTTTGAAATATTTTTTTGTAATTATTGTAAAATAATGAAATTGTATCAGTCTGTTCTATTTTTTTATTGGTTAATAATTCTACCTCTGAATGTGTTTTTACAGGAACAGTTTCACACATGTTGGCTGAAACATTTAACGGACTTTCCAGTTCTTTTCTTAATATGTAAATTTCTTGCTTATATATTGTTTTGATGTTGTTTTCTTTTAGATCCATTTTTGATATAAATCAAAACGTTTTGTTATTGGTACCTGTCTGTACAGAAGACAACGCTAAAATTACAATAACTTGAAAAGTAATGGAAACAATTGCATTTCTTTAATACCATCATTTATTATAGTAAGTCTCGGTTATTAGTCATGTTTAAAAATGTTATTAACAGCTCCGTGTTTTTATGTTAATAGCCTCCCTTTCTATACAATTATGCTTCATAAAATGTGTTTCTATCCCATTATATATAAGATATTGATAAGCATTTTATAAAAAATGAAATAAACTCTGATTAAAATATCACGTTTTTTCCCCATGAGTTTATATACTTTGTACTATTTTCGTTTACATTTAAACAGTATTTTTTATATCAATAGATGAAAGATATAACAGTGATAGATAAGGAGTGTACCATTGGAAGATGAGTGGTATAACGTTGGTAGATGAGTGGTATAACAGTGGTTGATTAGTGGTAAAACAGTGGTAGATTGGTGGTATTACAGTGGTAGATGAGCGGTATAACAGTGGTAGATGGGTGGTATACCAGTTGCAGATAACCGGTATAACAGTGATAGATGGTTGGTATAACAGTGGTAGATGAGTGGTATACCAGTGACAGGTGGGTGGTATAACAGAGGTAGATGAGCGTTGTAACTGTGGTAGATGAGTGGTATAACATTGATAGATGAGCGGTATAACAGTGGTCGATGAGCGGTGTAACAATTGTAGATGAGCGGTACATGTTTCGCAGTTGTAGATGAGTGGTACAACATAGATAGATGAGAGGTATTACAGTGATAGATGAGTGGTATAACAGTGATAGATGAGTGGTATAACAGTGGTTTATGATTGGTATAACAGTGGTCGATGAGCGGTATACCAATTTAAAATGAGAGGTACATGTATAACAGTTGTAGATGAATGGTATACCAGTGGTAAATGGGTGGTATAACAGTGTTAGATGAGTGGCATAATAGTGGTACATTAGCGGTACATATATAACAGTTGTAGATGAGTGGTATAATAGTGGGAGATGGGTGGTATAACAGTGGTAAATGAGTAGTATAACAGTGGTAGATGAGTGGTATAAAGTGGTTGATGAGTGGTTTAAAATTGGTAGATTAGTGGTATTACAGTTGTAGATGAGCGGTATAACAGATGTTGATGAGTGGAACATGTATAACAGTGGTAGATGAGTGGTATAACATTGGTAGATGAGCGGTATAAAATTGGTAGATGAGTGGTACAACAGTGGTAGATTAGTGGCAAAACAGTGGTAGATGACTGATAAAACAGTGGTTGATGAGTTGTATAACAGTGGTCGATGAGCGGTATAACAGTGGTAGATGACTGGTATAACCGTGGTATAACATTGGTATATTAGTGGTTTAACAGTGGTAGATGAGCGGTATAACAGTGGTCGATAAGTGGTATAACAGTTATCGATTAGTGGTATAAGTAGTAGATGAGCGGTATAACAGTGGTAGTTGAGTGTTCTAACGGTGGTAGATGAGTGGTTTAACGGTGGTAGATGAGTGGTTTAAAAGTGTTATATTAGTGGTATAACAGTGGCAGATAAGCAGTTTAACAGTGGTAGATAAGTTGTATAACAGTTGTATATGAGTGGTATAACAGTGGTAGATGAGCGGTATAACAATGGTCGATGAGTGGTTTAAAAGTGGTAGATGAGTGATTTAACAGTGGTAGATGAGTGTTTAAACAGTGGTTGATGAGTGGTTTAACAGTTGTAGATGAGCGGAATACCAGTGGTAGATGAGTGATATAACAGTGGAAGATGAGTGGCTTAACAGTGGTAGATGAGTGATATTACAGTGTAAGATGATTGTTTTAACAGTGGTTGATGAATGGTATAACAGTGGTAGATGAGTGTTAAAACAGTGGAAGAGGAGTGGTTTAACAGTTGTAGATGAGTGTAAAAGTCATTTGATTCATCATAGCTCTCTTAGTTTATATGAATGTGATTTTAAGTATTCATTCTATTAATGCGTCTACACTTCATTTCTTACGATACACTATCAACATTTGAAGTCTCACAAAATGCTCACACGGTTAAGAAGCACTATTTTCGGATTCAAACATGTCTTAAAAAACATTCATCACAATTCTCTTATTATTTTTCATTATATTTGTGAATATTCACGTAGTTCCGTCAGCTCCATTTTCAAGTTATTAAGATTCTAGAGTATAAAGAGCATCAGTAATTTCAACAATATTAACACATTTTAAATTAACAGCAAAACCTCGACCAATAGAAAAACACTTGAATAACTTGTACAGACGAGAGAAAAAAACAATCCCCCACACACAAACAAAACGAATCGTCTATGATCAATTATTTTAATTTTAAATCAATGTTTGTCACCTGACTGCATATACAACTTAATTAACTAGGTATAATACATTTGAATCAATGGAACTAATACACGTATTTTTAGTCGTTAGAATCACCTACCAGTCTTTTTATTGGATGAAAACTATTATTCTCATTTATTATACAATTTAACACAAGCAAAGCTGATTTTGCGACAAGGTAGTAAATGTTTACCTTTATATGTTTCTTAAATTAAACACGAGTCACTACTGTGGAAATTGTAGATTCAGTAACTTCCCTGTTGTAATACTCTTCTACCTAAATCTGAATTAAGATATAAGCTGACGTACAGTGATAGAAGTAGGATTTTGTTAGTACCGAGGTGAGTTTGACAATACCAATATTGCTGTTGTTTTGTTAATGTGTTAATAATCATGTCAAATGCTAAATTCTTAACAGTTATATATTCTACCTTTCTGACTCATTCAATTTATAATGGTACAGTCAAGTTACCATTAACGGATCATTACCAATAGCGGATTTGATGTTTAAGAAAGTGTATCACGATTAATTATTATAATTTTTAGATGATACTTTGCAGACAGCATATTCAAGGCATTTTCTTTAAAACGCAATAGTTTTATTACAATAGGCCACTTCTTTGTCAACAATTTTGGCGTGTTTTGCTGACATGTACATACGACATAAGACACATTAAATTGAATAAAGTATTAATTGGTTAACAAACATTTCTCAAAGCTATTGTACGGTAAAATTAAGATGTAAAAGAAATTATACCAGAGAAACAATATGATTCTTTAACACAATTTTGATATAATTAAGAAATTTAAGGACTTTTATTCAAAATTAAAAAAACATTAGAACCAACATGGAAAAGAAACGAGACTCGGCCTTGAATAATGAAGGAAATATCAATGAAGAATATTCGATGACAAAGCCTGTCGAGATAAGCCAAGAGACGGAAGTGTCGTGCAAATTATTCACTGTGAAGGTACTCGCTATTGGTGACAGTGCGGTAGGGAAAACATCCCTCATGTATCATGACTGTGACAACACCTTTAGCAGCCCCGGAATCATAGGTAAGAAATGGGTAAAGAGTTAAATCTATGACAGGTTCATTATGAACACTCATTTAAATGTTTAAAGTTAAAATCGCTGTAACAAATTAAAGGGGGTATAATGGAATCACCATGGACGTCCGCCTGTCTGTCTGTCTTAATGTGGACACATATTTGTCAGGAGGCATTCCCCTACACTTTGCAAGGCACAAAATACAAACTTGCAGGCATTTTCTTTGATGATGTGAACTTGTTCATGTGCATGTTTTTATCATCCTGAGTTAAAAAATACAAAAGTTGAGCCTTTTTTCAACATTCACTTCGCTACCTCTTACAAAATGCAGCATTTGGGAGTATTCTGTGTCACTATCATGACAAACACTTGAGTTACATGTTGCTAAGGATTACTTATTGTGACCAAAAGGCTGGTACCTGTGTTTCCTCATATGAACCGTGTCACGTGAAAAGGAGTCTTATGCTATATGTGGCCAGCATAGCTCCAAACCTGCATGTGAAACCGCAGCCAGTTCATCCTGTCCACTATTGAGACCACAAAACTTTGCGGACAAGACATGACCCGACCTGAAGACTGCGCAAATGCTGGCCATATATGGCTCAAGACCCATTTTGCAAGTCTAGGGTCATATGATACTGTGATGCACATGACATAAACATTATGTTAAACAAACTTTATTGCATATCGTATTTTAGCATATTTCTATTTAACTTGACATGTTGTCTTTTGTTTTGGAATGACTTCAAACGATTGTATGCCATTGGTATGACTCGTTAAACTTATTTCTACTAACGAAGGCATTATTTCTGAAATGGTTAGTATTCTTATATAATAAACCATGTTGCCACATAAAGTTCACACTCTTATGTTATAACCTATTTACAATCAAAAACCATCTGATGGTCCATGTATGGTTTGGAAAAACGAACACACAAATGCACATTATCTCAAATTAAAAATACACAAACATGTAGTTTAAACACGATGTCCAAGTGTGATGATTG